>VZRX01018724.1:36900-125243 GCA_013398075.1 Notiomystis cincta
TAGACAGAGAGAGAGAAAGAAGAGAGAGAGAGAGAGAGAGAGAGAGAGATTCTGAATTACATCTTCACTTTTATTACCATCCCTATTAGCAGTATGATAATTTACCTTGAAAAGAAGCAAGGTGATTTAGTCTCAGAGGTATTTATAGATACCAATAATATTAGCAATTCTTTTAGATAAACTTTTTTTTTAATTAGTCTCAAATATGGTCATATTATATGTAGAATTTATGTGAAGAATGCACTAAGAGCAAAACACGTCAATAAAATTATGTCAACTGTTTAAAATAAAAGAGCAATTTAAAGTTAAAGTTCCAGTCTGATGATTGTCTGTTCAGTCATTCTTCCTCAGATTTCAGAAGAGCAGCTCTTCACAGATAGAGAATATACAGGCTTTAATATCTAGAAACACATAGAAGAATTGTATGCAAAATAATTAAAAGTCTCTCTTCTTAGATGGTACAATCTAAATTTTAAAAAGTACGTATTTCACAGCATCTTTTAAAGCTTCCCCAATCCAAAGAGAATGTAGAGACTTGATTCCAAGACATGAGAAAAGAAAGACAGCTTTAATGAATAAGTTTAAAATCAAGTTTTTAACTCATCTGACAGGTTACTGCATCCTTTGTAGGACTCTGGATGAGCAGACACCCAGAGCCATTTGGGTAGGTAAGTATTTTTAAAATGTGGTCAAAACATAAAAGAAAAACACTGATACATCCTTTTATAAAATAGGGCTGCCTGTATATAGGCAGTGCTGCCAAGTTAGATATACACAGAGCAGCAGAATAAACTCATTTGGAAAGCACAACAAAATGGTACTAAATTGTGCAAAGCAATTAGAACTGAACTTTTGCATTCTTTTCAGATTACTGAACCATGCATGGCTATTCAATTTTTTTCAATCACAACATTGTGCAGAGCTATATATTTGGAAGTGCTTCTCTAGGAACTAATATATAGTTCAACCAGGGTGGTATCCACAGTGTCACCACCAAGGGCAAATGGATAAAGTTACCAGAGGGAATTATTCTTTTGTGGCAGGTTGATTTAGTCTTTTTAAATGACAGCAGCTGAACAATCAACTCTTATTTGTTTCTGTTACTAATAGGGGGGTGTTAGGCAGGTCAGCCTGGCAATAAAGATTTTCTGTGAGAAGAAACTGCCAGTCTTGATAACAAAATTACAACATTGATAGCAGTAAATAGAGAGACCAAGCACTCCCTGAAGGTGTTTGAATCCATCATTGAAAGTAATCTATCTGCTGTGTTTAGGGGCATTACTTTAGTCAGCAAAACCAATATTTACTTCCCTTACAGTTAATCAGCTCTAATAATACTTTTAAGTAGAGATTGAGGTTTGAGAACAGAAACATGGACTTCAAAAACCAAGGGATTTGTAGTAAGGGCATGTAGCACTAAAAATGAGCTCTAATAGCTAGAGATTTGAGAGAAATAACTTGCTTCTATTTACATATTTGAAAAACAACCATAATGTTGCATACAGAGCATGCAATGCAATGCCCTGCCCCTGGGACAGCAAGTATCAACTGGCAAAAATAAAACTAAATTAAACTCTCGGTAGGATAATCACAAACAGATCATCAAGGCAGTGGTTGCCAGTTCATCAGCAGCTTGGGGTGAGCATTAACTCTAACTGAACTTACTGTAACCTGGAAGTTCCCAGTCCCAAAGGCTGAGGTTGCTCCTCAGGGGCGCCGAGACCGGCTGTGCTGCACGCCCTGTGCAGAGCGAGGGAGGGAGGGAAGGAGGGAGGCAGGGAGGAAATCCAGCTGCTCCAGTGTGGTCCAACATGCCTCATCCCTTCCTGCATGGATTGGGCTGTGGCTCCCACCCAACAGGCCTCGGAGTGGGTGTCAGGCAATGTTTCTCTGTGGGAGCACTGTGGGGCCAGCAGAAGTTCTTCAGGTGAAACCAAGCTGATGGGAAAGCCTAAAAGCCCTGCCCAGCTCTCAGGAGCAGTCCTCTGAGCAAAGCTGGAGCTCAGAAAACCTGGCCCCATGTTAGCAAGTTAAGCCAAATTACTCCATTTCCTTGGCCAGTGGAACCCAAATCTGTCACCATGAGAGCCAGTTTGGCTGCTTGGGAGAGAGGGAACTCACCTACCATCAAAGGTATTCCTCAGATCACTTCTTACCCTGCAGGGAGCATTCCTCTTACCTGAAAGGTGAGTTCAAAGGCTATAGTGGGTAAGTTCCCTGTGTTTCCAGTAAGGATACCCTCTTGATGTGGATGACATCGTTTCGATCTAGTAAAAGATACTTTTTCCCCGAAATGCAGTTATAAATTTTATCATCAACTTTTTACCCATAGATGCCAAGAAACCTTTGTGCTTACACACTTCACTTGTTGTTATCTCCAGCCTTTCCTGAAAGCCCAGTCTGTTGATCTCATCTCCACACTGTCTCCACCTAAACTGAAAGTGTTCCTCTGAAAGTGTTCCTCTAAAACTGCCCCTCAAATAAACATAGCAACATTAAACACAGAGTGGCATTTCTCAGCCTCTCTTCTGCTTTGTTTAGAAGTTTTGTACCTGGTTCAGACTCAGAGGAGGCTCCTGCATCATGCAGCTACACAGTTTGGCTGAGCAGCAGCTCTTGGCTCTGCACTCAGTCCTTGCCCAGGTTATACCCCCAGCCAACAGTTAGCAAACTCTTTCCAGACTAATCTCCTTGCCCAGTGTTCAGTGCTCCCCTGAGGATCTCCCCCTGTTCAGTGCCAGTTTTATCACTCCCCCTTTGGCCTGCTGTGCACTCTCCATGAACACTTCCAAACTCTCTCCAGGTGATGGTACTTTCCCCAGTTCTCACACTTCCTGCCAAATGTCAGGCATTGCTGGGACTCGAGAGTGCCAAAAAAATAAATGACAAGGTTTGGCTTCACCTGCCTTGGGATTTTCTGCCTTTTCTTTGTAACCATTTAGGTTCACCAAAATACCCACACAGGCATCCTGGTTTTACTCTAGAAATTTCCTTCTGAGGTCTGCCCAGCAAACTCTGCATGTGCTTCCCCAGGAGCCCTTTCAGACTCCTATCTCTCTCTCAACTTTTTCTCCCCAGTATCAATGTGGATGTCACGTGTAATTGCTCAGGGAAAAGGAGATTCTGTCAGAGGGTCTGCTTCATTCCAGAGAGCAGTTTCTAACTGATTGCAAACCCAGTTTGCCCATTATAAAATGGGCTGCAGCAGAGGTTACCATTCCCTGTAACCACCAAACATTCTGACCCATCACAGTGACTAACAGGGTGAGGTTCTTTCCCTTTCCTGCTTCTTGAGAATAAACATTCCCTGCTCTCATAAGACATCCCTGTGTTATATATGTCATTCCATCCATATCATATCCATGTCACTCAGTTGGAACCTGGGGAGAAGAAATGATGCAGACATTTAGTTAGGAGTGATGCATTCCACACACATATTTCTGAACTGTGTTTTTTTCATTTTAGTATTTTAGGTATTTTTAAAACAAAAGCCTCTCTTTGGGGCTTGAAAACACATGACATTTCAGTGAATCACTTGAGAATCCTTGGTTCTGCCCAGGACTTGAAGGATTACATCAGGATGCAGAGTGCTGGATTATACTGGGTTAAGAAAAGATATTGTGAAAATCAGTTGTGCTTAAACAGTTGAATAAAGAGAACTACAAGAAACTTGTAGTGTTCACATCCATTTTAAGAGCCTGGCCTTACTGGATGTGCTTCATTCAGAGGGATTTTAGAGGTATGGTGGGCAGAGCTCAGTTATATTAAATGGCACAAGCAGCAGAGGCTGAACAGGTATGGCCCAGCAGGGTGATCCACCCTTCCCTGTCTGCTGAGCTGTGAAGCAGGAGTGGCATCCTTTCTATTGAGTGGTTGTAAATAAACTGGCCAAAGTGAAAGAAAACCAAAGCAAAGGTGAAAGGGTGGGAGGAAAATAAAATATGAATAGTGAGAAAGATTGAAAACTGGAGGTTTTGTTGCTTGTTAATGGATATGACAAACCCAAATATTTGACAGGCTAGAGCATAACTGATGCTTAATTGTAAATCCATGCACATTCCAAAGGCTGTGGAAAGCCACTGTAGATGTATACCACTACTGTAGCTTTTCCTTTTAAAGCAATTAAATTGCACCTTGAAGAAATGTTAACCCTGGAAAACTAAATTTATACAGAGAAAAGGGTGTCAGTCTGGGGGCTGAATTTACTGCAGTCTCCTAAAGGGAAGATCTCTGAAAATAACCCCAAATTTAAGTATTTCTGCCATGTTAAAGTACTTTACAAAGTGTTACTATATCCAACTGAAGTTCACATACAAATTATGTAATTTGCACCAAAACTTAAAGGAAAAAACCCCAAGAAATTTTTTAGGAGGCATTTTATGAAAGCCTGTGCATCAGAAATGCAGATCATTATAGTACATGGTAATTACTGCATGCTTTTCTGAAATTCTCAGTAAAACACTGAACAAGGTGTGACAGCATAGAGAAGGTATCACAGGGCAGGCTCAGGAGTAACTTTACAGTGCAATAATCATCATCTTCCCTTAAGGCACAGAGATTTTCTCCTCAGAACTTTATATAGAACTACATTGTTGCCTGTAAATGTGACTTTTTGGAGCAGGTATAGGTAGGAGAGGTTAATGTACAAACACCTAAATGCTGCTCTTACCATCCCTGATCATGAGATCATCTGATAATACTGGATTATCTTTTTTTTAGTTTTTTAAATTACTATAGCACAAAATATTTACTTTTTTTTTAAAGTTGACAACATGGCATTTCTCAATGTAGTGTGGTCTTTTTAAAGTCTGCAATGTGAACATTCATTCACCTCAGGGGGAGTTGTCACTGCAAGGGCTCTTTCAGCATCACCCCCATAAAGGAGTGGTCAAATATCACCCAGAGAAAGGTGCAGCAGGCCAGGCCAAGCCAAGCCTTCGAAGCACAGCTCTCTGGCCTTCCAAGAAATTCCCTGTCTGCAAAGGAAAAGGTGCTTCCCAAGAAGGAAGCCTTCCTCCCACTGCAGTTCCAGGAGTGTGAGAGGGAAGGAATGAGAAGGGCAGCAGGAGAAGCATTCAGGATCCATAGGATATCATGTACTTCCAAAAAGCCACAATCAGTCCCTTGATTCCAGTCTCTCAATTCATACCAGTAACTTCCATCAGCAAAAAGTTTGAAATACTTGCAGTAAGCTCTTTTCCACATTTGGTTATTAAATTAATTGACAAAAATTCCAAGTTGCACCAGATGCTTTCGCAAAGTGCAGTGGGTGTTTCCAAAAGGGGACATCAACTTGGTGTACCTTGATTTATAGAAGTTTTTTCATTAACACTGTGCTTCAAAAATGCTGAGTGATGAATTTTATGGATGGCCTATGTTAAATAGACTTCAGAAATTATATTGCTACATGAACTGTGCAAAAGAAAATACTCATTTCTACCTTCTCTGCTTCACTGAAAAAATTAACCAAATGGTTTAAATGCCTTAATAAATGCAAGAGGGCATTTAATTCTAAGTAATTCAAAATCTATACAGCAAAAGACCTTGCAAATCATCACATAAGATACTTCAGACCAATATTTACATAACTGTTAGCAAACTGTACATTGTTTATAGAAATAATCCTTTGCCACAGAAAACTAGCTCCCAGTTAAAAGCCAGCTGAAGGGGGTTATCTTAACTTGTCTTGGTTGCTTTTTATTTTAGTATTGCCTTTCTTTTTATTAATAAAACAGAGCTTTCCTGGCAATTCCTACTTCTGTAATTTATAAGACCTGCAGTCTGGTAGTCTTAAATAGCTATCCAGAGGTTTAAATAAAAGGAAAATGATCTCTGTGCCACTGAAACAACACAAATTTGTGGTCTGTGATACAGCTTTATTGACTGGAAACTCTCCCAAAGCTCGAACATGAATTACATTTCATTTTGCTAACTAGACTTAATGGCCAAGATTAAAATAATCAAAATTAATACTCCAAATAATTAGCTAGATTTAAAATCATTCAGGAGAACAAATTCCAAGTTGGTTGATGCAAGGTTAAGCATTAGTCTGTGATGTCACACAGGCCAAACAAACCACAATTGTGAAACATTTCACTGTTCTAACTTTTTTTCTCCTAGCACAACACATTGGCTTCCCTGGAAATTGCAGCACTGAGCGTGATGTTATGTTCCTCAGAGTGAGGAAATGTTCTGATTGACTGATGATCATTTTAATGTGGCATTTTAATCTAGTTAAACCACAGGGCTCAGGCAGAGCAGATGTTTAGTGTGTGCCTCAACTGACAGCCCTATCTCCTTTCAGCAGAAACAGAGACACTTTTATTTCACTCCCAGAATCTCCAGATACAGGATTTTAGGACACATCCACCCAGGTTGCAGCTAGGACATGACTGCACTCCCAAAAGCAATTAGATACAGTTTTCCTCATCTGGGCTTTGAAAAATCCCAATGCAGGCATTTTGTTATAAACAAACATCTGGTCATGTCTCAGTAACAAAGAAAGATAAAGTGTTTCTGACAGAACTTTGCCCTCTGGTCAAACTTTGCTTTTCACCGGTGTCTTTCATTTATTCCTTTTTGAAGACTATTTGCACAGGCCTCTAACAGGATGTCAATAAGCAGATTCACTGATATGGAGAAAAGTGATTCAATATTTTAGAGCATAGAAGGAAAATTGACAGCCTGTAATAAACAAAAAAAAAGAACATAATCAAGTACACCAGATCAAAGCTAATACAACATAGTGACAAGGGTTTGCTGGCTGCTTTCAGAGAGATCTAAACACAGATTTTCTCTTAGGCAGGACAAAGAAAAGCTACAAGCATTAGCACAGTGCAGCTAAATTGCCATCCCACAACTCTCTCAGCCACGAGCATGAGGGGTTTCTTTCCTTGTTAATCACAGCAAAACAAGTTCAAAGTTCAGAAATAAATCCCATCTTTGCATATTGAACTTTACATTCACCTTTTTGTCAGCTGGACAGGTATCTCAGAGGTCTCTGGTGACACTGAGGGAGGACACACAAGACAGCTACAGCCAGGGGTAGCTGCCTGCCCTGCCCTGCCCTGCCCTGCCCTGCCCAGGAGAATATTCTTCCATATGTTAGTCCTCACCTCTGCTGCCTGAACCAAGAAATGTAAGGTAACCACAAGTTTCTGACTTGCTAAGGACTATTCACTGATATGGCAATGCAGTAAGTGCTGACATTTTACTGACACTCCCTTTCTATGTAGACCAGACAGAAACAGCCTCAGTAGGGTGCCCTTGACAGGAAAGGTGCCACCAAGCATACACCAGTTTGTTCAATGGTGCAAAACAGCAGGTGCCAAGAGCTGAGCCCATTGGATATTAATTAAATAATAGCCCCAAATCCTTAAATAACCCCCCAAAATTATCTCACAATCCCAGTTCTCTCAGACATTAAGAGGAACTGAGGGAATTCATCAATTTTCACCTTCCAGAGAACATCATCAATTATTTCACAGAAAAAACACCAAACTAGGAGTTTTATTTTACGTGAAGTTATTGGAGTTGGCAAAGGAATAGGAGGTGTTCTAGGGATATAGAATATATTGGGAAGCAGTACTGATAGTGTCCTGTTGTTTCCTTAAGGCTTCCTGTATGCAGAGTGGGAGGAGGAGAAGCCCATTTAATGTTAATTTATTCTTTTTCTTTCAGAGCCTTCATCACATCCCAGCAACTATCCTCTTTGCTCTTGGAAGTGTTTGGATGGAGAAAAAAAGAGAGAGAGAGAGAGAGAGAGAGAGAGAGATGAGGTTGAAGACACAGAAATTCTGGAGCAATCTCTAGACAGTACATGGCTGAAAAAACCTGGGATTGTGTTTTATTCAATCTATAAACTTAAAAACAAAAAAAAGGAGAGACTATTAAGCACACAAATTTCTCTGGGGAATGTGTTTCCTTGGCTGCTTTCCTAACATCTATCTATAAATGTAGCCCAAAAAAAGCAGTCTTTTTAATGCAAATCTATACTCTTCATGTCCCATGTGTTTGAGATACACCACCACATTTTGTTTTCTCTTTAAGAAAAAAAGCAAACACTCTACAGCACCAGATAGGCTAATGATAGTAATCAATCTGTGGTAGGTAATTTTTGGAAGATAGATAGATTCCTCTCAAAATAGCAAATTATTTTCTTTGCCTGTCTTTCTCCCAAAAGAAGGGATAACAAAATTCTTGCAATGGCATGTTGTGCATAGATTTCTCTCCTGGGCTCTCTAAACAATACTTTATAAGAGCTTATCCACATGTACTGCAAATGCAACTGCTTTTATAACTAAGCTACTACCAGAACTTAAATGATAAGCAAGTTTATTACATGTATTACTGACAGTTTTCTTCAGAAAAATCAAATTTCAGTAACAATGAAAGCTGATATTTTAACAAGAGGTGATTCAGCATTTTGGAGCTCAGTGAACATCCAACTATCTATAATATTACACTGCTCTGCAGGTGGACACCTCATATTTGAGCTCCAAATGACTCAAAATAAAACAGCCTCCACAAGCTCCCCTGCATAAACAGGAAGAAAGAAAAAAATCCAGCTATCTACATAGACTGAGATCCAGTATTTCCCCACAGAGTAATATCCAGTTGGGATTTGGGAGTTCAGCTAATTCTGCATCAATGTCCACTCACGCAGCTAATTAACATTAAAGCTCATAGAGTACCAAAGCAATTTAATGCCATGGCTTGAAGTTATTATTCTCACTGAGCTAGATTGGAGACCATGAATGTTAATTCCACTGCAGGGATGGTTGCCCTCTGCCCAGCTGTGATATTTATCTTTGGTATCCAGCACAGCACAGAATACAGAGAGCTGACCAGGCTCACAGAAGTATGCACATGGGGAAGAAAAGCAGCTTAGCTGCAGCAGCCTGGATCCCTGCATTAGTTACACCCACCCTTGTGCTCTGGCAAAGACCTGGCTGGGCACTGTGGTGTGGGAGATCTGACTGTGGCCCATCAGGCAGCACATTTCCAGCCAGAGCTGGTAGATCCAGGTTCCTGCAGTGTGCAACACCCTGTATCACCTTACAGCCCTCTGACGTTGCTCTGATGGGCACCAGCTGAGAGCCTCAAACTTCCCTCTGGGAGCCTTTCATGTCTGCAGGTCTGAGGGCAGGAACACTCCGTGCTTCACCACATCCAGCACAGCTGACAGCCAGTGCTATTTCCTGTCTGGAAAGGCAGAGGCTATCACATTAGTTAGCTAAAGCTGTACAGCTCAGAAATTGCAGCCAGACATCAATATCAACCCTACAGAGCATCTCAGGTGTGTAGTAGCCCACCTCCACCACTCCTGAAGCACGTAAATGCATTAATCCATGGAGCTGATCCACTCCTGAAATATCAACTCTGCAATGCATCTGCTCTCATACACTGCTGCAAACTGAATTAAAGTGCAGCTACTCCAGAAGGCTGTCTCAAAGAGAGGAATGTATTTTCAAAAGGAAAACATACTCCTTCCAAGAGTATTTTACACATTTAAGCAGACTTGTAACCTCAAAATTCTCTTTAGCTTCCTTGCTCTGTTTAGCTTTTCAGCATCTGATCACAGAGCAAGTATCAATAAACTTCAGAGCATTCCCTTGAATTATTTGCTCATATTTTCTTGGTTTATGATCACCTTTCCTAGCAGGCACCATAAATTAACCTGCTTTTCTACTAAATAGCCCATCAAACTGCAATATGCCCAGCAGGGATTACCAGACCACCAGCTACCTCAGCTTGTCTGAGTGTCTTGCCTGAATGGGTTTCTTTTGCCCTAAACAGAAAGCCCTGTTGGAAGCCAAATGGGACAAAAAGTCTTCACACTCTCTACTTTTCTTACAGTTCTGCCTGGACAGAAGAAATGGCACCAGGTGAATGGGGGAGAATGGTCACTGTATCTTGTTCTTCCAAGGGCTCCTTTCCCTGCCAGGGGAGGCCTCTTAATGCATTCTAGCTCTATCAGACTTGCCAACAACAAACTAGCCTTTAAACTGATTTGTCAATCCATCTACATCAGCAACATTTATTTCATTAATTGGAAGAATTAGCCCTTTGTAGCAAGTTGAAGGCTGTAAAGCCAAAATATACTGTACTTTCTCCCGAGTGACCCAGAGACCCTTGGATGAACTCTTGGGGTGACATTAAAATGAATAGTTATATAGAAAAAATAGCATTTTAATGTTTATTTAACGTAGCTACCTTTCCAAAAAAAGGAACTTTCAACATTTTTTAACATCTGGTTGCCTTATTTTTTAGTTTGTTTCTCCAGTGGTATGAGCAGAACGTCTTCAATTTAGAGAAGACAAGTCTGTATTCTTAGCCACATGGATGCTCTCAGGTTACAGGCAGTGTGGAGGAGGAGAAGATGTATAAATTCCTTTAAAAATTATTTTAGGACTGACACATTAACTTTTAGAGGGCCAAGTCCTACTGTCCATTATGCAACTGAGATCAGTGAAGCTTGTCTGGAGCTAGAGTTGTGTACACAGTACCAGTCACACCAAGTGCTGCTGCACTTCTAAGCACAGAAATATTATATGAGGTGGAGCAAGCTGAATTATAGCAGCTTGATAAAAGAATTTGTTCTCTTGAGTGTCTGAGATTTTTTAATGGATGCTATTGTAATTGAGAAGAAGGTGTGTCCCAAGCAGACAGGCACATATACATACAGACTCCTTTATACAAATGTTCATATATTTACAGATAAAACTGTAACACCAGATATATTGATGTATGTTATGTGTTATACATGCAAGTTATACACTGTGTATTTGAGAGTCTTAAACATCTCTATTATCAATAGACCCTTAGAGCATCCCTGGGATTTTTTTCTTGGGATATTTCCTTGGTTTATGATCCTCTTTGTTAACAGATACCAGAAATTAACCTTCTTTTCTAATAAAGACCTCATCAGGCCTATCTATAAGAATAATCAGCTCTCCAAGCCTACACAGTGTTCTCCCACCTGCTCACACAATGCTGTACTCATGCTCCTAAAACTCATGTTCACTTAGGTGACTACCAGGAACTCTAAAAGAATTATCCATTTCTAGCATGCAGAAATCTTCCATGGAGGGCCTTCTTCCTCTTAAATACAGGCCTTTGTGCTCACATCTGTCTGTGATAAAATTTTTGTTCTTCCAAAGATACCCTTATCAAACAGTCCCCCATGGTTTGCAAAAAGGTCCTACCAGAGCAAAACATCAAAATAATCTTTTTTTTGGCAGTAACTTAATAATTATTTACAAATAACTGGGAAATAAAAGAGTCAGTTGTATAGCACTGGACTAGCAATGAGCCAGACTGATCTCATGATTAAAAAACCCTTTTTTACCCTTGTGATGATGATAAGCTTTTTATAGATACTTCTTACAAAATATTTTTAATCCTTGCAATATGGAGAGCTTTTATCTCCTGCTAATTATCTCAGTCTAGTTTATTAAGTGAGCAGCTGGTAATCACATTTAATTTTGGCCACAATATATGAAATTAGATTTAAATACAGTCTTCATTGACAGCAATTACTTTCCAGTCTCTAGCTATTTGTATGTCCTAAGAAGATTTTAATTTTTTTTTGTTCAGAATCAGTACCACATTAGCCTGCCTACAGTTACACAGATAATTATGCTTATTCTCCTGAAGCACAGCCTCCCACCGGATTTTATTTTTTATTCCTTGGAATTTTTCTAATGTTTCAGGACTAACATTTACACTAAATTCCAGTAAAATAACTAAAATGGAAGAGTACTTCCATCTCTCTGAGAATCCCAATACTTAGATTTGTTGTTGTTCTGTATAAAATTGCACAGAATTTCTCCATGAGCCCATTCTTGCCAGATAGTATGATATTTTATAGTCACCAAAAAAAGAGGCGTAGAACCACTTGCTTTCTTCCTCAGTTCTAATAGTTCAGTTATCGTTTTTAGAAAAGAATTAAAATTCACAAAATAAATTCCATATAAGGCTTAAACATCTGATATTATTTTTGAGAGATAAAAATCAGGTAAATAATTTTTATTATCTGTTGTGAAAATGAATAATCTCTTCTGTGATTGTTTAGAGTTCTGTAAGAAGTAAGTGATATCCTTCATTGCAATGCAATAAATTAATTTATGGCTCTTTAAATTGCAAGGCAAGGCTGGGGTGTTTAATAAACACAAAAAGCTGTTTGTTGCACACACACTGTCACTGATGTTATATACTCATAGAGGAAAGTATTCAACAACATTTTTTAAAAGAGGGAAAAAAAATCAATATAATTCAGGTTTGAAAGTGGTTTGCACTATCTCTCCTAGCTCTCCTACGTTCAAGTTCTCAAAATGCAGCACAATTTCCTGAAATAATAATATGCACACATAAAAATGGAATCCACTCCCCTATGCATGGAACAACTTGTGGGGCCCTGAAATTCATGCAGGCAGGCAATGTGAGCCTATTCCACACTATGTTCCTGCATCAGAGAATCCTAGAATCATTTAGGCTGGAAAAGAACTCTGAGATCACCAAGATCCAACATTAACCCAGCACTGCCAAGTCCACCAGCAAGTGCCCACTTTGGATGCCTTCAAAGCTGCTAAGAACTAGGAGAATTGCTGCCTAACTGATCCAAATAATCAGAACTAAATTGAAGAATCATTCCAAAGAAGCGTTTTCAAAGTGTCTGCTCTTCATAATGAGGCAAGGAGTGCTCTCAAGGGGGAAGACTCACTGGGCTAGGAGGGAAACTCTGCCTGTCTCTGGTTTGAGTGGGCTGGGACAAAGCCCATTTGCTGTATCAGAGGTCCCTGGTACATGAAGCAGCCGTCTGCAGGTTGGCATGGCAGAAGTAGAAGTTGTATAATGGCTTCATCTGTGCAAAGAAAATGGCATTTTACTCTGGATCACAGAGCAATACAGCCTTGAGATGTATTCACTTCCTTCAGGACAAGGGTTTGGGGAAGATGTTTAGGAGTTCTGACACCATTGCCTTTGACAAGCTGTGACCCCAGCTGTGTCGTTAAGTGGGAAGAGAAAAGTGAGCTGATGTTTTACTAACAAAACAAGACAACCCAAAGTATTGTGGGATATATGGCCATACATAACTTTAAATATAATATATAAAGTGGGTAAAGTAAGCTATAAAAGGACATGTTTAAAAAATTATTCTTTGAAATTTTTCCTCAATGTGACTAACATCTGTTGGTCATTTTGTCCGCCAGCACAAGGAAGTTCAGAATATGAAAGAGGTAATGAACTGTGAGAAAAGCTTTGCTTTGCAAGAGTGTTTCTTTGATTTTCTTTGTCAGAATTGTAGTGGCCTCTGACCAGTCACAAAATAACAATCATTAATTGGGCTCTTTTTGTTCTCAGCCTAATCTTTAGACCAGCAGAATCATGTTCTCCAGCCCATCCTCATCCCTGAGCAACGCAGTAAATGCTGCCTCAAGGAGAACCCACTTAGCAGATAGCAGATAACTATTTAAGGCCTGTTATAATCGCTCATCTGGAGTAAAAAACCCCAGGTGTTCCACATAGCAGCTGCTTGTCACCCTTCCTGATATCTTGGCAGGTCTGCAAGTGAGGAGAGATCTGAAACCTTGTGCAGACATAATACATTTCATTCCCAAGAAAATGAAACCATGCTTGGATTTTTCCTAAGTGATGGTTGTAACAGGAGACACAACATTGTCAGCACCTGTGTGGGAGAACCATTTGATGGAAACTGGGAACCTTTGTGTAATGCAGAGCCAAGCCCCAGAAGCCAAATGTGATCGGCCTCCTAAGAATAAAATGTTTCTTCCTCAAATCACTGCTTTTTATGGGTGCTCTGTCACCTCTAAGCTATACTAAGAGACAGAAAAAACAGTGCTCACCTGTGCTAACTAATCCCACCATTTGCATGATGCCTTGGTGGAGTGGATTAAGCATCTGCAGAAAAACAGGTCTTTTATAGAAATATTCTTCTGTTAAAGACCTAAGATAGTCACGTTTTTCTTCTAACATTTAAACTCATCCCAATGATGTCAGGGCTACTCCTTAACATCCACAAGGAACCTCCATGCACTAGAAACCCAAAGCAAGTTATCAAGGTCCTTCCTACCTCTCCCACCTCTGCCTCTACTGCACATTTCTGAGCTGTCAGCACAGCTCCTTGTGTGGTCTTGAAACTGATGCTGTTCAACAGCAGCCAAAAGAGAGGGGAAAATCTGCTTTTTTATTTATATAAATCTGGCTAAGAGTTTTTATTTATTTAGAATGGACTTTAAACTGTGCTTGACTCTAAATAAATAAAACACGTTATTTTCCCTCCCTACTGGTTGCCACCAAGCCGTGTGAATTCCAAAGACCACACAGACAGCAGCGGCTGTGTGGTAACGTGGGGACTGATGCAAAGGGAGGCAGCCCACCAGAGGCTGGGCTTTGCAAGGCTTGCAGGTGAATGAAGTGCTGTGAAAGGCTCTCTTTGAGAGTAGGGATAAGCACAGCTCTGAAAAAGACATCAGTTCCTTGGATATTGTGCTGATGCTGGGACTTCTCCTTCCCTGTCTTCCAGTGCACTTCTCCTCCACCAGACCAGGTCACTCCTGTTCAGGTCCTGTCCATCACTGTGGCAATTCTCTGTGTGTAACAGCAGCATGATGGTGGGGAGACAGGCAGGAAGAATGGCAGGGAAAAACACGTCAGGATTCAGTTAAGTGGAGAGGAAAGGAAAGGAAGAAAATATCTTTACATTTATTCCAGGCTGTCCATTTTCTTCAGCCAGATCCTTGAAAAAATCAGTTTGGATGCAGTTTTGTGCACTGTGCATTAGGATGACCCTGCTTGAGCAGGGAGGTTGGACCAGATGTCCCACTGAGGTCCTCTCCAATCTCTATCCATTCCGCGATTCTCTGTGGGAGATTGAATTCTTTCTATTCTTCAGCCACAGGCAGCACTTCTGTAACATGTATGTCTTCTTTTAGCCTTTAAGTCACAAATTCAATGGATCAAAAAAACTCATCTTTGGAGTAGCCCCTGGGATGAATTCAGATCTGGCTTTATCAGAAGCAATGTCAGAAGAGTAGATGAAAATTGCATAATAAAACTCCTTTGTACCCTGCTTCACAGGTGAATCTCATTTCACCCAGGGAACAGTAAAGACAGGTTCCTAGTGTCCCTTCTCTGAGCATTGCTGATTTTGTCACATGCTCAGTAAATGGTGACTTCAGACAAGGTGACAAGTTCAGACAAGCTCCATTCGGATCTTTGGGAAGCACCCAGTTCCTGAGATACCTACCTGCCAAACAAAGCACGTGGTAAAGCTCCCAGTGTTTGGAGGAATGCAAAATGCAAAAGGCAAAGTGCTAATTCCTCCTTTTGGCACCCAGCTAAAACCAAAACTATTTGCTGCTCCCACAGTACCTGTGTAAAACAGTTGCCATAAAAAGCCACGCCTTTACGGAAAACTCCCCTTTTAGATCACTAAACAAATAAAGAATTAATCCATCTGCCACTCTGCTTGTTCCTGAGCTGCTGCACCAGTGATTTGCATTATTTCACCTCGCCTTCCTATGCTTTTCCTTTTGAAATCAAATGCAAATCACAAAACCCATCTTCTTTGCAGGTATCTTATTGTCATTGGCCAAGGACTTTACCATGCCAAGTTCTGCTGCTCCTTTGTTCTTGGGGTTTACCAGCTGCCAACTGGAGAAAGAGCTGGCAGCAGACAAAGTCCATTTTTCTGGTAGATTGTGGTCTGCAGTTGATATAAAAGGCTTAACCTTGATCTCATTGATCCAACTGAGACACCAGCAATTACCTCTAAAATTACAGTTATATTCATCAGTAATGACCCAAACAGCCTGCTCTTGGAACCTGAAGGAGGAACAGACTATTTCTCAGAGACTGACTAGAGAAACTGCTTGCAAAAGGCTGGATTTGCCAGTCTATGCTAAAATGCAGTGGGCAACAGTTTTCCGAGGTGGACTTGTCAATATTCATGATTCAAGTTAAGCTATTTTACAATTTACAGAATAATCCTCAGCAGCATCTGCTGACCTGGTGTGAATATGAACTTGCAAATTCCTTATATATCCCTGGGGTGAACATCAAACGCCAGCAGAAGGACTGAGCAATGGTTAGCAGCAGCTACTAAATTTTTTTTCTTCTATTTTGGGGGGAAGGAAGAAGGATGAGTGAACTTTTACAAAGAAAGAGAGAAAAAAAAACTTAATACAAAGACTGGCAAGGGAGAAGCAGGTCAAAGGAGAGAAGGAAACTTACTGGGAGGTCAAGCCAACTGAAAAGCCTATGTTCTTCTCCAAATAAGGCCAGCATTCAGAGTCCATAGCTTGTGAGGCACTTGGCCAAAGTCAAAGTGAGACTGAAAATCCTACCACAAGACAGAAAAAAAAAGACAGAAAGAAAGAAAAAAAATCCATATCTCAGCAGAGCAGCAGAGTTGGCTCAGAATCTGCTGTTGAAAGAAAGGTCAGCAGACAGCCCTTATTCAGTGATGGCTGCTGAATATGAAGAGACATAAGCAAGGGGCAGCTAAGGAAGCAGAGGTTATTAGAGTGACAGCAAACCCTTCCAACTGGGAAGGGTACTGGACAAAGCACATATCTCCCTGTGTTCCTGTCTTGGGGTGAGACAGTTCCCAAGGATACTGAAAACTAGAAGCAATTCTGAGAGGGGAAGAGACCAGTAAGTTTGTCTGGATTCTCAGCCTCTTTCCAAATCCAGCTGATTCAGGTAATGATGCAGCACAAACAGATTTCTGTGAAGGGCACCTTGGCTGTTCCACATGTCTCTTCTACTGCCATGCACAGAGAATACTTTGCTCTGTGCTGCCTGCAGGTGGACTATAAGAACCTCACATGAATTCAGGATCCCTGACCCTCAGTTAACACAACTGAGGCCACCACAATTCCACCAAATCTATTCAATATGGAAGCTCCCTGTCTTTTTATCCCCTTTTTTTCATCCTCCCACAAGCCCCAGGTGCCCTGAATAACTGCAGAGGACAAACACAGCCCTGAGATCCATGAGAACCCCAATCTGCAGGCCCTTTGCTGGCCACACCACTGGTCTTTGCAGAATAAAGACCATGAATTCTTACTGCCAGGAATGGACACAAATCAGCAGCTCCTATCTCTGCACTTTTCTGTCTTCTCATTAGATATCTCAGTAGGACTTTTGTGAACTACTCAGACAAGTTTCCAAACAAATTTTCAATATACAGTATTTTAACTGGGTTGAGGGTGTGTGTTTGGACTTTCTTCTTTAAAAAAAAAAAAAAAAANAAAACAACAACTTTTTTCTGATTTCTGGGTGGCAAAAGAGAAATACTTAAATTTAAAATGCTTTGGAGATCCTATGGGAAAAAACTTTTTATATTTGTGTGTGGTCCTGCAGTTTTGTCAGTTGTCTGACATTTTAATTTCCTGTTCCTCTCTTATGGTGAGATTCTGATTTCCACTCTCTCTTTCTCCTTTCTCCATTACAGAAACCTAACATGCATCTCCAGTTCTGCCATCTGTTTCCTATTCACTTTTATAAATATTGAAACAAATAATTAATTTGGTGAACAGACATGATGTAGCCTGGCTCATCTTCAGTCAATATATAACTTCTACCAGCCCTTTCCAGTCTTTGAATCTCTTATAGATATTAGCTCCTTTGCACAGGACTATTCCTGGTCTAACTCCTCAATTAAACTGGTCCAGCTTTAAATGCTCTAATGTTTTTACATTAGAAACAGCCAATCTGGGTACTGTGAGTCCCCACAAAATGCTATGTCGACATAGCCCACTTGCAAACTAGTCTTTAATAAACTTTCTGTATTTAGACAACATAAAATATGGAAGAAGTATCCACTGAGTCTGATAAAACAGTGTGCTGAGCAATGCATATTCTCCTCAGTGACTAAGCACACATAATCCCCTGCTAGCAGGAGTGTGATGTTACTGGGAGGAGAAAGGTTGAGTCTGCCTTTAAAGCAACACCAAGCTGTTCAAACAGGTCTCACCCAATGCCTGTCTATTCCTGTTCCATATGCCAATGCAATTCCCTGTGTACTGGGAATCTCAAGCCAGGAGATTCCTTCTGAATGTCCAGTTGCCATTTCCACAGGGCAGAGACTATCCTTTTCTTCTGTGGTAGGCTATGGCTTGTGACAGTGTGATGCTAAACTGTGGCAGAGCTGGTCAGTGTCCATACATCCAATACAAGCCCTAGCACAGTACCCAGGAGTGCTCCTATTGCTGTAGGAGCATACATGTCCTAAATGCCAAGGACCATTTCAGTAGATTTCCATTTTTCTTTACTCCTCTGAGATGCTAAATCCTACCTCTCAATCTACCAGATAAGATTTTCTGTGAAAGATCATGCTAACCCTTGCTAGTCACAGATATTACACAATGGTAAAAATCTCCTCTGTGCTGCAAAGTACCAAAATCCCTTGAGGATGATTCATTTAATCCTCCATGTCCAAACTTGAGCAGAAATCACAGCAGCCCCAGGAGTGCTCAGCATGGATGTGGACTCCCCTCAGGATGAGGCGGGGAGCAGACTGTGCTGAGGATGAAGAGGCAGCTCAGGGCCCAGCTCAGGGCACCAAACCTCATTCCCCTGGACCAGGATTGTGTCATGCTGTCCCCAGGTGCCAGCAGGCATTGAGTCCCTTTTCTCCTTCTGCAGGCAGCCATGTGGACAAGCCAGACTAAGTCAGGCACTCACCTTTATCTCAGTGGCCACCAAGGAGCTCAACAAACCTTGGCCAGACCAAATTTTCCCTCCTCAGACTTGTGACCATGACTCTGAATTCATCTTCTGGATGTTTCTTCAGATGAACATGCCTATAACTTTTCCTTGGAGCTTAAAAAGCACTTTCCAACCCATTTTTCCAAATCACCACACTCTGCCCCAGAGATGTCTCTCGGGAATATATATGGTGAGGTTACACATTCCCAGTCCTCACCGGGAATGGGATTGCATGAGAACATTCCAATTATTTTGGGTTATGGAAAAAGTAATCAAGTATTTCACTTACCACTAAAATGTCATCATTTTATGCATTTCACAAAGAATTCTCTCATTATGTTAGATAGGCCTGGAGAGACTCCAGTCTCAGTGGGTTGCAGGCATTCCCCCATTCTGTTGGGAAATTCAAAGCCTTACTCTGTTTATTAAGAAAACCAAGTCACTTGGTGCCCTACTACTGACCCAAAACCTGATGGCAACACACCTGGGTTCTCTTACAAACTGATCTGGCCTTTTCTGAATTTGTTCCTCACATACTCTTGTGCTTTCCCCACATGCTTTGCTAAAATTTCACACGAAGAAAAAGAAAGCCCATAATAATAACAACATCAACAACCACTTGAAAAATATTAATGAGTGCTGCCAACAGCACAGCCATTCACTGGCACCTAATAAAGACAGCAAGTCTATAAGGCCATTGATATACCAATTTTTAATTTAACTATATTTTTGTATTATTATTTTGGCACAATGATGCGACAATACAGCAGCATTATACAAACGTTTGAGCACCAGCAAGAAAGCTCAGTCTTTGAGCAACAGTGTGTTAGCAGCACAGACATCATGAATGCAAATAATTCTGACTGTAGGAGAGAGGCAAAGTGTTTCCTTGCCTCTTACTCTCTTCCACATCACTGTAGAGCCTACAGAGAGTTCAGAGAGTGACTGAACTTGTGACTGGGCACTGTACAAGCACATGAAAGGATTGTTGTTACCCCCTGTCTTAGAAATACAGCTCCAGGACTTCAACAGCTGCTTGAAACCTGGTGGCATGGCAGAGAACTGGGTTGAGTTGGAAATATCTGCATTGACAAATATAGTCGTGCTTTAATGTGAACTCCTGCTTTACTGGATTTTATGTAGCAAAGTGCATTTCCTGCTAATTTGCTGCAACGCTTCTCATATTCAACAGGATATTTATAAAATGTCTTTCTGCAAAATCAGGGAAGTTGAAGAGAAAATCTACTTCAGGAACAAGTGTAACATATGTTCTATATTATCTGAAGGGCCAAGGTAAGAAGTGACCCTGATTGCATCTTAGTAAAAAAATGTCATAGATTTCTTTTGAAAAGACATACATATTTTTGGGACAACACACATGAAGGAGGTGCTAAAGCTCCCCTTCAGGATGGGTAACTGTAAGGAGTACTTTTTAGTGCAGGCATTGGTGCTTTGTTCTAGTGAACCTGTGATGACAAGACAAAGTATCAGATATTACATCTGATCCTGAGACTCCACTCATATGAGCAAATCTCATTGCACTGGCAGGTCACACCCCTGTGCATAACTCCCAGAAGAAAAGGTGCATAACTGAGAGCAGTTATTGAGCCCCTCTAGAGTTGCCTTTGCTGGGGAGGAGAGGAGGGAAGAAATTGTGAATTATTCCAAATTTTCAGTTTATCCCTAATCCCTTAATTCTGTCATTCTGAGGGTAGAGACTTTTGCTTAATGGCAGTGCCAGAAATAACAAGCTAGAATTGCATGTTTATGAAATGGGGTCTTAGTTACTTATTAGGATCAACTGAGCTTGAATTAATGTTGGCTCACATTCAAGAGCACTGAGTGGACTGAATAAGCATCACAGTTTTAAAACTCATTAATGGTTGTTTGTTGTATATATTTAACACACAAGAAACATCAAGCACATTAGACTATAGTTTTCTTATAAACATATAGATGTAGAAAAATATGGCTAATATAGAATTACATTCTTTGGACTTGTAACTCAACCTACACCAGTGGCTGATAGATGAAGGTAATCCTGAATTTAACAGGACATGTTTTGCTCCCAAATCTAAATTGGGTTGGAATGGATAGAAACATCACCCTGTTATCAATTGTGCTTTTAGATCAGAAGATAGGTGGATATTTTACAGATGACAAGGCAAAAGAGGGAAAATGTAGAGTGTTTGTAGAAATGCAGTTGTAATGCAAGTGGAAAGGATCCAGGCCAGGTAAAGAGAGTACTGACACTGCAAATAGAAAGGGGCTTTGAAAAACTACTGCTGAAGGCTACTGAATATGGAAAAATAAGTCCACAATTTGAAATGATGAAAATGCAAGCTCCTTGCTCCAGGTGACCTGCATGGGGTGGACAACCATTCACACAGTGTTAATGTACTTTGCATATGAATTCTTAAAGTACTTATGCTTTGATTTTGAGGATTTTATGTTTGGTTGGCTTTTTTAGCTGTGTAAAGGTCCAAAATGCTTAAGTTTGCATGAGACCACAGCTGCATTTCTGAAGATTTAATCATGCAAGGGATATTCACGTAGAGGCCAATGTGTCAGATATCACTGAGCACAAGAAGTTCACTAATTTTCTGTTTCAAATCAGGAGCAAGCTTTGGAAGCAAATGTCACCATCATCCCACTTACCATCCTTTGGTTTGCTCTTCAAACAGCCCCAGGGCTCACAACTTGGGTTCTGAAACTAAACTGGAAGAGCCACTCCAGCATCTACTGCACTGTGGCAAGTTATGGGCATGAGCCTACAGGCCCTGATTAGAAACAGTTCAAGACAGGGCACTTGAAATGTGCAGAATGTGGGAGCAGAGACAGGGGACACAAAATGCAACCTGTCAAATTAATCCTCTAATCTAAAGCCAGTCCCAAAATCTGTCCTTGACACATGATCCAAGCTCCTCCTGAGCTCATTTCACCCCTATTGAAAGACAGTATATTACCAAATCAGACCCCAAAAAAAAAAATCAATTTCAAGTTATGGTCCCCAGGCAAAACATGCTTCTGAAAACAAAACCTAAATAAACTCACAGATTAGACTGAAAATAATGACACTAGCAACAACATATGGCAATAACAATAAAATAAACATTACAGGACATGATTTTTCATCAAAATATTGGAAACAATGATTTAAAATGCTAATCTTGTCTGAGCACAAAGGTTTTCTAATTTCGTTTGTTTGTGGTTTGGGGGGTTTTTGGGGTTTTTTTTGGTTTGGTCAAATTTTTTTGTTGGTTTTATTTGTCGGGGNTTGAGAAAAAGAAGTCCCATTCTTTCATTCCCAAAGTAAGGATAAGTGAGGCCAGACTTACCCCAAGGTGAGACATGCAGAATTAACCTAGTCCATATAGGACACAGCCCTGTCATGCATATTCTTGACTATTTTCTACCAGAAGCAGAGGAAATTCTGCCTATTCTAGGCTGCAGGGCCAGAAGCTTCAGGGAAAGCGGTGCCATCTTCCTCTTCTGGAAAGAAGGCAAACATGCTACAAAGATGGTTTCATTAGCAAAGGCTTTCAGTCAGCATTACAGAAATTTGATGGCTCTAGTTCTGCAGCACCTTTTTAAGCTAATTCTTCAATAGGTCAAAACATCACCTAGGTCAAAATCCATTAAAGATATTTGAAAGTCCTCTACAGTTCTGATCTCCTGCTTTGAATCACTCAGCAGTCTCAGTCTTGAGACCTCAGTATTCCTGAAAGCACCTGCTCGAGGTACCCCAGGATTTCAGACATGCACCCGTTGTTCACAAAAGCATCTACAGAAAAGGAGAATAAAAAGCTAGTTTAAAACATCAGATAGATTTACTCCTATGCTGTAGAAAACACCAATAGGCAATGAAAAGTCTGTGGAACCCCCTCAAACACAAGTAGCTGTATTATGATTTGAAGGCTGTGCTGTCCCATTTTTCAACTCAAAGAATTTCCTTTTCTTCAAAGAATATCTTCTGAAGAAAGCAGAAGGTTTTTGTTCTCCCTGCTATTCTTCTGCCTGCTTCAGAACTATCACCTGAAGAGAGCAGCTGCAGAATTAAGACATTGAGAAGGATGGGAAAATGGGAAAAGCATACATCAAACTATAAATATGAAAGAATATAGTAGCTTTTAAACTAACGCAGGTTTAGCAGAGCAAGGAAAATAAAGGTTGCTGAAAAATCTGAAAAAGGTAATTTACATTGTTTTATGCAGCCAAAAAAAAAAAAAAAAAATCCAGCATCCTTCCCATTTCTCATCAATTAAAGGACATGATGACAATGAAACATAATGCACAGAACAATAATAAAAGGCAAACATCACCATCCTGAAAATCATTTAGAGACCTAAGGCTTTTTGGAATCACAGTGGATGACTTATCCACTCTGCAACATCTGAGTAAAGAAGCAGATTTCTTGTGGTTAAAGGGTTTCAGAAAGTATTCGTCAGACCCAGCATCATTTTGCAATCCCCCATAACATTGATTTCTTCATAAACTCATTTTGATTCCCTCGTGGTTCTGGCAGTAATAAATCACAGCAGTTTAAAAGAAGGTCATGTACACATTTTCGTATTTCATACATGATCCTGTTGCACAAAACAAATGATCTGGGGTGATTTGCTTGAGGGTTGTAAAGTCATCAGTTCACTTTGGATTGACTTTAATATGTCTCCATGGAATACTCTCATCCTTTTCTCCTTCAGAAGGACTCTGTACGCTCCTTTGTTCCCTAACTACTTTCAGTAAGGCCCAAAATTCATCCAAAATTTAACAGACCACAAAACTTTCTCTTACAGGCAAGCATTGTACATGAGATCACAGGGTCCACTTCACTGCTGACTCTTAAGTGAGATCTCCAACCCTCTTTTAGCTACCTTAGCTACCCATGGAGTGTGTGAGGAGGTAAAAGCACCTGGGAGTAAGGCACAAAAACCCAGCACCTGCACCTCACTGCACCCCTCTGATCTCCATTAGTACCCTCTGGCAGCTTTCATCCCATTGCCTCAGCATGCTAGAGCCCAGCAAACCTCAGGTGCTCAAAAAGGCTGCTTGGGTTCTTATTGTTCTATAAGACCAGAGCACAGGGAAACATGAAATACAGGGAGCCTCATAATCACAAAGTGCCCCAGTTATGCTTAGCAGGGCTGGTGTTGGACAAGAGTTAGGAGTTTCAGCTGTATCAGACCTGGCTCCATGCTAAGTCAGTCCAATATTTCTGCTGCCCTTGTGCCCTAGGGAATCTCTGTTATTCTGGTTTTCCCATCGACCATGGCACACCAGTGCTTCGTTAGGGAGAGCTGTGTGTGGTACTGCACACACAGAAATTATGTCTGGTGTTTTAAGGCTGCTACACAAGATCACTCCAGCACAGAGCCTGAACATGAGCATTCTGCCCCTGAAGTGTTTTCATTCCTTTTTGAGTTTAGTTTTAGCTTTTCATCTCCAAGTTTTTTAATGGCTAATCAGAGGATATTACTCTGCATCTTGCCATTTACCAACAATTTTGTGCGATCTCCTACAATTATTACTGGTTTTGTTTGGAAATATGGTTGCATTTACTGATCTTGCTTATAAAGTATCAACTTCTAATATAAAATACAAACCAAATTGCTGCATTTCAGGAGCTCTTTTGGGTTTTGTATCATCATAGAAACACATCTGCTTACATTTTTATTACATTTTTAGACTCACAAGAAAATCAAACTCAAAACAATACCATACATGAACACCAGTACATAGGATAGGTATTATTTTATAACAGAGGTTTGTATTTCATACTTTAAGTGCCCTTTTTTTTGCCAGACCAAAATACTTTACATGCTACTAACTTGAGCTACAACTTTTATTGTGGTTGAAATCCTGACCGTTCCTTGCAGCAAAACTGTCACGGTCCATGCTATAAACCCCAGAGCTAGCAAGAGATTAGGGGCCAAGGGGATTGCTCCAGACCCCATTTTCATGCTCCAGAGAAGAGTTATTGTACTATTTCTGCTACTGCTGTCTCCTCGTTTCACACATGGTCGAGAACCCTCCCTGCTCCCACTCTCTCACGCCTCCAGCCAGTCAACAACTTGTAATAAAAAGCTGATGCCAAAAATTAGAATCATAACCATATATTGAAACACTCGTCTGAAGTGCTTACATCCCCAAGCCCATATGGACCCAGCAAAGGATCTCAGAGAGAGAGAGAGAGAGGGAGAGGGGAGGAGAGAGAGACGAGAGCTTCTAGCTGAGAAGCACGTGGATTCATGCTAGCAGCAGCCCAGCAAGCTGCTGGAACTGATTTACCACTAAAGCTGTTAAGCAATGACTGACTCCTTCCAATTATTGGTGTCGCAAACAATAATCAGGTTAAAATTGGTAATCTGAATGTAAAACTTTGCTTGAAGGAAAGGGAGTGCTGTCCTGGGGGAGTGGGGAAAGAGGGAACACTCAGGAAGGGGAGACATGAGAAAGCATCCTGGAGGTGGGAAATGTGTTTTGCATCAGGGCAGAGCTGCAGGACACCATAGAGCACACTTTCAGCTCCCTCTCTCACCTCAGGGACTGCCAAATGCCACTGTGGTGACAGCAGGGATGAGCTGCATGCCAGAGTATGAGGCCTGGAGACATGTGTTCATAAGAGAGGGAGAGAAAGAGACACACAGAGATGGAAATTTAAAGGCAGACATTAAAGTCTCAAACATATACTCCTGTTTTGCATGACTTTTCCTACTCTATTCTCACTTTGCAGTTAAAGACCAAAATTAGCAACCTACTTTACCATCTGCACATTTATTTCTTTAGATTTAACCACTGCACTGCAAACAGCCCAGTCTGTTTTAAGAAATATAGCATTAATGAGAGCTGATGGATCAAGAAATAGAGGTACAAAGGTATGGGATAACATTTTCAAAGGCAAAGGGGGCAGGTCCTGACTCTGGGCTGACCATCTAGTCTATCACAAACCAGACACTTTTTTTCAAAGCTTTGGTTTCGGTGACTGTAGCCAAATAACAAGAGAGAAAACTGGAGCCTGAGCACAAATTTCTGGCTCCTATCCTTTTCTTAGACCACCATGCTGGATTACCACCACTGCTAACAGCACTTCCACTGAGAATTGGCAGCTGGGCCCCCTGACAGAATATGGAGATATGCTGATGGGCTTTGAGCTGAAAACACTGAAGTATTCGCTCCATTTAATAAAGAAAAGCATCTAAATCTTTTAAGTTGAAAGTTCTACTGGGAAATAAGCAATAGGCATTGCTGTGTTCCAAATGTCAAGACTTCCATCCTTCTCCTATAAATCGTAGTCAGGGCTCAAGCACAAGGGGGGAAATTCCCAGCACAATCCTGCACGCCGCACACACCACAGTTCTGGAAGAGGACAGCACTGAGCAACTGCATTATCCATGCAGCTTTCCAGCCTTTTCACATGCCTAAAGAGAAAAAAAGCCCACCCCAGGAAAGGAAGTGATTTTACTTAGCATACTAAAAATTAAGGTACAAATTATGGGGAATATTTGTACAAGAAGAATTCAGCTTCCTCCACACTTGGCAGTATCACTGACTAGGAAACAATAATTGTAGCTGTTCAGAGATTGCACCACCCCTCCTAATAATTTTGTGTTTGTTTCAGTCTGCAAAGTCCTGTATAATTTGGAAGCATATTAGAGGTGAAGGAAGTGAAGACCACTGACTATAAAACACAAAGGTCAAAACACAACCCTTGCCCTGGGAAGTCCCTCCACTGCAGATTAACAGCTGTTGTGACAGTTTAACAATTAAAGCTTTACTTGAACACTGCTCTGATTTTGCCCATCTTTTCAGCACATCCACTACAGAGCACTGCATCCTGGACCACAATGGAGGGCGTTGGCATTTTTCTCTGCCATTCTTGAATTTTTAACCCAAATATATTTTTGCTTTTAGTTGTATTTTCTTCATTTTTCTGCAAGTAAAATGATTTTAAGCTAGAAAGCAACAAGAATTTCACAGCCACTATTTTAAAAAGCATATAGGAAACGAGGCTCTAAAAGCCACATTTATATAGTGAATTACTCCTAATCAGAGGAAGTCCTAGTAAGGTTCCCTGATGTGCTGAAAGACAAAGATAGGCAGCACCAGGACTGCCAGGCTGACCTACACTGATCTCAGGCAAGAGACTTTCACATCAGGCTTCTTGCCCACAGTGTCACCACTTCCTCTTCTTCTTTGTTCCACAATATAGGATATTTCACTCGATTTGCAACCTCAAACTCATTTCCATGGCAGCTCGTGGCACAATAAAACACAAGACATTAATCACCATACTCAGATGTCATCAGGAGAGAAGGAACTGGGCTGTGACCTAACAGAACTGTACAACTCACAAATAAATAGTGCAACAAGGAAAATGGAGTGTCACAGTATGCTACATGCCCTGGGGATAAAACCATCCTGCACAGATCTCCATTCAGATCCCCATTCTGGCTCTTAGCTGCCCCACTGGTTGGCATTAGTAAGAGTCAGTGCTTCAACCCGTGGCATTGGGAGTCAGGGAAGAATCTGTTCTCCACAGAGAGTATCAGACCTGAGTCACAATGAGGCTCAGGGTCAACTCACCCAGAGTTCAACCAACCCAATTATTTCTCCTAATTGCACCTCTGCTGGAAATGTTTCCTTATCTGAAGTCCCAGCTGAAAGATGTCTTTTGAGGGCATGTGAAAGAGGCTGCTTATTCTTATGCTTCACTCCTTTGAATGTTTTCATTTCCACTGATTCCATTTCCATTTTATTGCCTGGGTTTTCTCTCTGAGATGCATCTGCATCAGCACCAGAATCTTACTGATTATGGTGGCCCACTTTCAGTTGTACTTCTCTTTAAAACATTTTCAGGGTAAAAGATATTGCAAGACTCACATCTAAGTATTTTTTGAAAGGATTCAAGTTTGTAAACTTGCATCCAATATTCTGGTTTCAAAATAAAGTCATAACCATTTTTTGGATGACAAAGTAAATATCAATATTAAGACAGAAGCAGAGGAACAATGCATATTTAGATAAACCAGAAAGGTTTCATACAGTGAACATTTGAATCACTTTTATACCTACAGCTTGAGCTAAGACTAGGAGTTCAATCTGTGTGAAAAGCCCCAAAGCAGTCTTTGGTCATAAAAAATTCACTGTGCTATATCCTTCAAGTAAGTATAAATCCCCTGGTTCAGATTTCCTTGGACCTTGTGTATAGAAGCTCATTTTCTTTGATCTGCTGTATAAACATAGTTGCACATATGGGCTTAAATACATCTAGGAGGTATTCCTGCATCCTGCTGGCATAGACATTTCTAAGCCATTCCCTACAGTGGATTTGTTCATTAATACATTTCTTCCACTTAGTTCCACTGCATTGGCTTCAATAGGAGAAAAAAACTCAGATTTTTCTGATGGGATGTTCCTAGACACTGAATGAGGTTTAGGCAGTGGTTTTTTTCAAGCATACTCTCCAGGAGGCAGTATTTTAGGAAGACTGAGTGCAGTGTGAAGCAAGGTGTGCAATTTAAGTATGCCAGGCTGGAAGCCTTCATTCACAAGGACTGATGAAATTCAGTCCTTAAGTACAGCTTTCAGAGCTTTATGTCTATGAACATCATGCCTGCATAGATCCATACTCAGAGAAAAACAGAAAGCTAGCCAAATTTCAAAAAACTGGAAATCCCATAAAATTACTGAATCCCACATAGTTTCTGTTCAAAAGTATAAAGTAACTGCAATATGTTTGAGAGTCCTGTCAAAAATCTGTGAACAAGTCTAGTCTGAACTTAGCAAGAGACACTTCCCATGCCTGAAGGACCTAACAGCAATCCTTGGAGTTTTGAAAATGCCTCAATATGCAGCTGCTCCATGGAGAGGAGCTGCTGAGAGCAGCATAGCCCTGCTGAATGCCAAGTCCTGTGGAAAACCCAGGAGCTCAAACACAGCACTGATGGTTTCCAAATTCCCTTGAAAAATAAAACGAGCTCTTCTGAATTTCCCCTGCAGTGACAGGCAGCTCCAAAGCCACAAATGATTGCTGATGTGGTAAGAAAGTCACAGTGATTTCACAAACATTAGAAGCATGACTTGGGAAGGCTTTTGGGAAGCAAGCTTTAGCATAAGGCACACTGCCTCTCCAGACTTCCTACCAGAGCACTTGTCTGCCAGTTCCTCAAATGAAATTTTAGTTATGCACTTTTCTAGCAATTCATTTTCTTGCATCTGGAAGGGCCGTGCAATACTACACACACTCTGTTTTCACCACACCTGTATGTCAACGTGTGCAAGAGCAGAGTTACTCCTGACACAGTCTCACAAGGGCAGAAGACACCAGAGCTAGATCAGTGCAGCACTTCAGTGTCTTTTCAGACTGGACATGTAATACAAGAGTACCAGTGATAGTTGTTGAGGAAGATGGGATATGTGTGGAGATTTTGACAAAGTAGAGGGAAAGCCTGACTCCATTCCTCATGCTGCTGTGGGTTTCCTACATTAACTTCTACTAGGAAAATCCTGCAGCAAGAAAAATCAGCTAGTGCCTTGCCTTTGACATCAGGAAAGGTATGATGTTATCTTTGGTATTATAGAAAATTCTTTTCTGTAGAATAGAGATTATAAACTGCTCCTCTGTTTCCCAAAGGTCTCCATAGATAAACATCAAGAACTCAGATGCTTTGATTATGCAGTCAGACAAGGAAAATGTCACTTCTTAAAACTTGACAGAATGAACACTACACATTCACCTATGTGTTTTTTATAATGAGCTTTTATTTTCTTTTTATGGCTTTGCCTACTGAACTATTGTAGTTCAGTAACTTTGTTCCTAGAGCTTTTCTCTTAAGTTATCTCCATGTGACATGAAAGATATCACTAAAGACAATGCCAGGCTGGAAACACTCATCTGTTTTCTAGCTAAATCCTCCTAGAAAGACAGCAACCAGCAACTGGGATGTGTAGCAGCTGAAACCGTAATGGTGCATACAATGTTTAATTGTGCATGTGTGACACACACTATTTAGCTTTCTCTTTGTTCCATGCAGCACAAAGAAATTCTCAGGAGGCTGAGAAGGGTCATATCCATGGCTGAATGAGAAAAATAACATTAAAATTATCATTATAGGCCTTCCTCCCTCTGACTTAACTGGGTGAACTCTAGAAGATTTAGAGTTCAGGTTCAGTTCAGATAAACATCCAAAAGTTCACAGGTTTACCCAAACTATCTGAATCTCTAGAGTCCTGAAATAAGCTGGAAATCTCCAGAATTGCCTTTCTTGAGGGATTTCCTGCACTTCCAGTTTTGGACAAAAATCAGAAATGGAAACAAAAATCCACAACATGAACTAAATATTGCAGGACATCAGCACAACTCATTTTAAGTTACACTCTGAAAGTCATCATCTACTCACATAGATCTATCAAGTGTTTTGATTGGGAGTTTTATTTTTTTTAAATATCAGCTTTTATGTCTGAATAAGAGCATAGTTACTTTTCCACCTGACTTCTCCCAGTGTATTCTACTCATTTTTACCATTAGATTTTTGTGAGTGGAACCTAGAGCAGGCGGTAAAGGGAGGCTCTGTTCTTCTAGACATTTATGGTACATCTACAGAGCACATTTAGATCTTGCAGAGAATATCTCTCCATCTAAAATATTTATTAAAGCAGAGGCTGAGAGGTAAAGAGAAGAGACAGGGAGTATAGTGAAGTAGTTTACAAAGTACTGACATTGGTAAGAGATATCCCTCCCATTGGCACATGAGCTGCTGGTTTCCCTCTTTGACACTGATATGGAAAAAACAGCAGCAGCAGCCACACTATCAGCAAGAACATGACCCTCTGATCAGCCTGTTCACTTTCCCAGAGCAGACTTCCATCTCCCAAATTAACTGAGGCCGGTCATTTTCTCTGGTGTACAAATGTGGTTTCAATCACTTAAGACAGATGATCTGTATCAAACGAAGAGCACATTCCTTTGCAGTACTTTCCATCATCCCCTCCACTTGGAAAGCCAGAGAGGAACATGGGCACCCTTGCCACGTGCCTGCTTCCCTTGGCAGGATGTGCAGAGCCTTCCTCATCACAGAGCTCCCTCCCCATTCACTCAGTGATGTGTTGTATCACCTGTATCAGGTCAACAAAAACCAATTTCTTATCCTACCAAGTGGGGAAAAAATATATTCCATAATTTGGCACATCCATCTGAGGCAATCAAAGGTTCAGTTTAAAAACAACTATAGGAAAAGGGGTATATACAGAGTAATTCCTTCCCTGCTGTATTCACCTAGCTCCCAGGAAGGTACCAGCCTAGCAACTTCCTGAACTGAGAGTTTGCACCTGCACCATCATGTTTGGTAGGTACTCACAAACCCAGCCTCCTATAATTTGCTTGATCCCTTTCTGAATCTGCTGATGGTTTTGTCCAGGACAAGATGTGCCAGTGTGGTCCACAACTTCATTACATTTCCTGTTGCTTGTTCATCATCCTTGTTTAGTGAGAAACAATGAATATAGAAATAGTTCCTTATTTATTTTCTCTATCCTTTGATCACTTTTATGGCTTTTAAAAATAATCATTTTTCCCCCACAGTATTCTCCAGCCTAGGAAACCTGTCAAGTCCTTTGTCATGTAGAAGTCATTCCATACCATCCTTATGATCCATATCTTTGCTTTTTTCTCAAAATTAAATATTTTCAGAGTTTCCCTTAGAAGATCAGGTGTAATGGTCTGTGGCAGCATGGTCTTATTGTGTACTTTGATTTCCATTCCCCTCCTACCAAATTCTAGCATTCTAGATGACTCTGCCATCATTTTGAGGTGACATTCTCAGAGACAGCCATAATGACACCTGAGGTGTTTCCCCCCACCCCATGGGAATAGCTGTTTCCTGCCAGTCATAGCATATATATATATATATATATATATATATATAGTTTATACTATATATAGTTTATACTAGTTTCACCACTCTTCATTTATTAAGATTAGAAAATAACCTGAGAAAAGAGATTCAGTCATTCAGCATCCTAAAAGTATCTACAATTCTCCAGAGGTGATTTGAGTTTAGGTTTTCCTGAATAGTTTTGTGTCATTAGCAAATCTTGTCCTTTTACTGCTTATCCCCATTTCTAGATCAGGAATAATTTGAATAAAATGGAACAGATTTTTGTCAGTAACCTTCCACTCCTGTGGCTGCCATTCCTTCTATTACATCATTGTGATGTTCTAGATAATGGGAAGTGTTTTCCACATTGTTTTCACCCATTTCTTGGAGGCTTTCCACATCCAGCCCCAGGAAAGCATGAAATACCTCTTAACTGACATGAGTTATGAGCTAGAAAAGCAACATCTTTCTCCTTCTTACCTCTTACTGGATGTCCATCAATGCTATGATACATTAGCTCTTTAAAAAAAGGATGTGATATAGGAAGCTCAGCTTCCTATATATATTTTGTTTTCCTTGGTTGTTTATTTTTGTTTGGGCTTGGTTTTGGAGTGGTTCTTTTTCAGACCAGTTCAGTGTTGATCTCAGGCTTGCCTCCTACCAGCTTTGGCTAAAATGCCTGAAATTATCCAACATCCCAGGAATGTTCTCGGCTTTTTGGTCCCGTCTCTCCTCCCACACAACAAACCTTGAGTCTGCTAAAATTTCACACTCTGCTGAAGAAACCTGCCAGTCAGTCAGGCAGCTGAAGCTCCATTTGCTGCAGCCCTCCAGAGAGAGGTGTCCCACGGGCTCTGTGCAGCCCGGATGAAAGGCGGCAGGTTTCAGCGTGAAATCCGCCGTGGCGGCAGGTGGGAGTCGCAGTCCCGGGGCGCAGACGCTGCGGGAGGAGGGGGGCACACCACACATGAACAGCCAGGCACACATGGGACATCTTCTCACCAGATGGTGCATCAGACCTGCTGGAGCTTAACTCTTAATTAAACTGAGAACTAAGGGCCCCACTCAGTCACAGCATCGGTTTCCTCCAAACCAGATGTCAGCAAGACACCACAAAAATTGCATTCAGTGCAAGCCCAAACCCAGGCTGAGGGTGGCCACTGCCCAAGCCTCATGTACACTCTCTGTCAGAATAAGAGGTTTTCTCCAGCAGCAAACTGACAGCCCCTTTGTTCTGGGTCATCATGCCCTGAAAGCCCCCTCTATTCTCCATGGCAAACCTGAAACCAGCACTCCTGCAGCACAGCACTGTTGCTAACCAGGTATAGAAAACAGCCTGAAGCAGAGCAGGAAATTATGTGTAGGGTTTACTCAAAGCTTCCCAAAGCACCCAGCTACATTAATTTTCCCTAGATCATCACACTGACCAAGATACCCTATATGCTGAAATCCCAGAGGTGCACCTAAGAGCAGAATGGCAGCAGGTGTGTCTCAATGGATAACCCTACTAGGCATTTGGAAAACACAGATAAATCTGTGAAGCCATCAAAAGCCTCTGGATAGCATTTTCAGTAGGTGAATGGGGAGAAATGAAAACAGACCCAGACCAAGCTGCAAGGCAGCCCTACATCTCTGCCTCTGGATCACCTTTAGTGCAATACAATGATTTTAGAGAAGTGAGGTCCATAAGGCCCCAAAGAAGCAATAATGATTTCATTTATTTGGGTAAAACCTGAAGCCAGCAGCCTATCTGTAATTTTATTTGTCAAGCAATGGTAACAGAGGAGTACAGATTTTTATATCCTGGGCATTGACTCAGTGTCAAATATTTAATGAAAAAAAAACCAAGAAAAATAAAAAGTAGCTGATCCAAGGACTGGCAGTGACTATACTCAGGGATCCAATCCCTCTTTTACCTCCAGTCCCCTCCTCTCACTTTGCCCCAACCTTCCCCTCCCTCTCTGCCTTTCTCACTTGGAAGATGTTATTGTTTAACATGGCACATTCCCAAGCTGCTAGACCAGGACAGTAAAATTATTCACTGACTTTACTGTACTCTTCTACCAGTCACTCATTTTTTAAGCTTTCAGCTCTCCTTCCCTCCACCCCCACCTCCTCCAATCCCCAATGAAATTTGCTTTTTCCCTTCTCTCCCTCCCTTTTTGCTAGGCAGAATCTGGAAAAAAGAAATCAAGGCCAAACTCAACAAAACTACTGCTGCGTAAGAGCAGTCCTTTTTCACACACAGATGGTCAGGCAGAAGAATGAGCGCTTTATAAGACAGACATCGTGCTGGTCTTTGCAATCCTGTTGCCCCAGACCTCAGCAGGAGTTTTTCATCACCAAAGTGGATAATAACTCTGTCAGACACCTCATACACACAGGTATTAATAAAAAAAGAAAATACTGCAGTGACTGATTTTACAAGAAACTGGGAATCTTAATGTGACGGTTAAAAAATGCGCACCATGATTACGCACAACCAATAGCTGTGTCAACAGGGGTTTATGGCAGGTTGCTAATCAGCAGGGAATGCACTCATGTGTACAGCCATGGTTTTGCACTTTATGGACAGCATTTCCGTGGCCAAAGTCCGTGTTCCACTGCACGGCCACAAACGCGCACACACTGCGTGCTTGTAAACACCCAAGCGTCCGTAGGCTTCGCCGTGTTTGCGTATGGAAACCGCGTTTCCATGGGTGACAGCGGCTTACAGCATCACTGCTGGATGCACCACAAGGTGCCAGCAGGTACCCACGCCTGGATTTCTCTAATTTGGCCTAACCTATAAATGGGTTTAAACACATTCTTTTAAAGGAAATTTTAATTTTCCCCAGACTGAGTTTCGATGACAAACAAGGTAGATTCCCATCACTGGTAATCAGGTGCCAGACCCTCAGCTTTGCTGGTGATAGATCCAGAGTGTCAAGACCACATCAGAAAGGCACAGACAGCACCAGCATTGGCTAACCCAGAAACACATCTCCCTTTTTTTAAAACAGAAACATATTTTCAGAATCTCTCCATTTCCCTGCAACAAAAGAAGCAACGCTAAAGAAAATCCCTGCAGGAAGCTTGAAGTAGGAGCTCTGTTCTTATAGTTATCTTTCTTCTACAAATGGAAATTCATAACACTTTTGAAACCCAGCATTTTCAAATTCAAATAGAATGAAATTATGCTTGAACTCTTGTACTATTGCTTCATTAGTCATTCCCTTCATTAGTCAAATGAGAAGGGGTAGCAGTTAATGCTTCTGCTCATGACAGAAGTTCTCACAACAACATATTTGAGAGCTATTCTGACATTAGAGTTAAAAACACATGCTCTGTATTTAATCTGATTCAGTAAAGGCAAAGAAGAGGAATGCTGTCATCTCGGAAGCTTTAAGATGGTTACATTCCCAAACAGAAATTCCCAGCTCATGGTGTGTGTGGAAGCACAAATCCCTGCTAAGGGCCTGTGCTTTCTACAGGCTGAGCAGTATCCAGTCTTCAAGCCTCCATCTCCATTTTTCCTTGAACACAGAGGTAGTAAATACCCTCTTTTCCTACTCTGACTACCCTATTTCTCCTGCTCATCCCTTCAGCAGTCTCTGCTTCAGAACAATTTCTTTGCACAACTGAATTTTCTGAGAAATAAACACCAGGAACACCACCATGCTGATGATTTGTACTCTTCCCTGGGTGCAAAATTAATTCAGGATTTTGTTCAGGAGCTGCCAAAGATCAGTATATTACTTATCATTAAAGAGATGCATGGACAAAGCTACGAGTGAAGATTGCCAAGAAATGGGCTTTGCTGTGCCCACCTCGGTTTGTTGCTGTCAAGCCTTCAGCTTCATTTTCCCAACATAATGAAACAAATTAAGTCAGCCTTTTCAGCATCAATCTCATCCATCATAAATTAATTTTTAGGGGCATTTTCCCATGGATTCAATCCAAGTGACCTGGATTCCATGCTTCTCTTTTACACCAATCATAAAAATTAACAACAAGTGTTCAAAATGAGATCTCATACATATGCAGCATAGATTAAGATTTAGAAAAGTAAAGTTAAAAGTGTTTAGAGACTCAGAGAAAAAAGTTTAAACAGCAAGTCTCTGAAAGTAACAAAGTTATTTGAAGCAAATTTATATTAACATAGCACAAATAGATTAGGTATTAACTCTGAATGCACAAAAATCACATATAGTCATGTTTTCAATCAGTCTTTTCACACCTGTAGATACTATGTTTTAATTATTATTAATGACAAGTGCTCAGACTGCACCACAACAGCAAAAATTTTATTAAAGAGGGTGAGAGGAAAGGAGAAACTTACCGTAAGGATGGGTTTTTCAGCAACTCATATCTCACTTACTCCCAAAACCTTCTCTGACATGGATGGTGCTGACCTCTGTGAAATACAAGGTATGATTGGTCTGGCAAGGAGGTTAGCAGGCCAGGCCCTACAGTAAGCAAATAAACTTTTTTATTGACTATCTTAAATAGGGTAAGAAAAAAAATACAAACAAAAACCCAAGAACAAATTTCCTCTTCAGGAAAGTGAAAAGGCAAAGTGTGTATTTCAGTGTATATTCTCACTTTCTTTCTCTGCATGCCTCAGTCTGACAATCTGAGTTTTCTCCTCCTAAGAGCATCAGCTGCAATGATTACCACAGCAGCAATTTTTTTGATAGCTAAAGGGGAGGAAAGTCTAAAAACAGATAGGGTGATGCATCCTCAATCTCCCACATTTATCAAGCCAACTCTGGAGAATTTTATAACGCTCAATGAGCTCCAGAGTATTTAACAGGGACTTCTGTGTTTTCTTTGAGAATTGCACTTTTCCCGGGTTAGGTTTCAAAACGTTTCCATCTTAGCATGAAAATGAGGGAGGGTATAAACCAACCCTGCAGTGCTCTGGCAACCTTGTGCAAGTCAGAAACAAATGTCTGTGAATGATCTGACGGGGCCTGAAACCCCAGGCTTATAAAACCAACCAACAGACTTCAGTGCTCTCGGTGGAGGCAGGATTGATCCCTGGCAATCCAGGATTATTAGGGCTGTATGTTTTTTAAGCAGAACAGGGAATATATTTCAGCTGGATTTTAACTCAAGAAAACTCCTCTGATTGTAGTGGCATTACTACCTTTCTAGCTCCCCCCCTTGCTCCCTCCCTGCTTAATTCCCCCTGCCAGCAGCTCCCCACCTTGTCCTCCAGCACACAAAGCTCTTTCTCCATCTCAGCCTCAGTCACATAAATTGCTCTGAAAGGCAGAATCCCCAGGCTCTCACGAAGCTCCTGCTGAAATTAATGAGTCTTGGCAACAGATCATCTTATAGAGAATGATTTGCAAGAGCAACACCTTACTTACTATTGGAAACAACACAAAAATCACTTCTCCACTGACAGTTTTCATCCTCAGCTCTAACTTTTACCCAAGTCAGGAATATTTTTTGCTTTAAATCTGACTTGACAGTTACTAATACTACTGTGAGAACATACCACCTGACTTTATATGATTTAGAAAGAGGAGAGAGAGCAAAGATAATAGTTTCATTATAAGTTTTAAGTCTCTCTAAATCTCTCTACATCGAACCATTCCTGATCTCCCAAGAGGGACTCTCCAAACACTGAAGCCATGCCTAGTTGGCAAGAACTACAGACAGGGATTTCTTTTTTAGTCTCCTTCGTCTCTACAGAGGGCAAAAATCTTGGATAGAAAACTTTGGCCCAGAAGCATTTTTCTTGCAGCAGTTAGAGGCACAGTGATGGTTTTAATAGAGTTCTGTAATGACTCTATTGCTACATTTTATGACTATTTCTTGGAGCAATAAAGTGGCAGAGGCAATGATACTGAGGCACAAACTTTTCTGTAGTGAAGAAGAGAGCATAATTAGTCCATAAAGTTATTTTTATTCAAAGACCAAATGCATCTCTAGCTCCCACAAAACACAGTAAAAATTCTTTCTCACCTGTGTGCTCCCCTAGTCAACATCAGGAGGTGAACTCATGTTGCCCAGATGCTTGGGGAGTAACTTCAAATGTCCCCTTGGCTTCTATTTTGTGATATTCCTGTGACAGAGCCCATCGATGCTCCCTGGACCACCCAGGGATCTCTCGCTCTCCAGGGAAGTGCTGCAGTATCGGGCAGCTCCACAGCCTGGCTTCTCCCACCTGGGCAACCACAGGCCAGCTCCCTCCTGAGTCACATCCAGGGGAAGAATCAGGTCCCAGGTGGGATAAATTGCCCCCTCTCTCTTCACTGACTTGGAAAGGGTTGAGGCTCCTAAGTTAGGTACTTTGATTTGGTGACAGAAGTGGATTTGTTCTAATGACACGGACCTTGCAGCATAAAGTGAATACTTTTTCACCACAAATCTTTATAAAGGTGCAGACTGAGACTGAGAGACCCCTACAAGGGTTGTGAGGTAAAACTCAAGTTCTACTGAAGGAAACTGGCAGTTTTTACCAATATTTCAATGACACTGGAATTTCTCCTACTAATGCCCAAACAGCTTGGTTTATTAGCACCAGACCCCTCCATCTATTCAGTAGAACACTTATTAACTTCTCTTTTAGTATCTAAAATCACTATCTAAGCCAATCACAGCTGAATACATGATTCTCATTAACCAAAACCAAATTACTTTCCTCTACAGTACTCTTGCTACAGCTGTAGCTGTGACATGGTTCTGTGTTATGCTGTTCTCTAGTAAGGCATGTCAAAAACACAAACCAAAGGGGAAAATTATTTCATTTCCAAAATAAATAAATGCCTTTGATCAGTACTAATACATGAAAGGCAGGTATTAAAAGTTAAGGAGCATGAGGGAAATTGGTTCCTCACAAAGCTTCAATTAGCTTTCAAATTATCTCTCACACAGTGTGTACAAATATTCCTAACCAAACTTCACTGAAAAATGGATTCTCAATACGTTTATTTACCTAATAGTTAACACAAGGATAACAACACACATGCAAATATAAAATAAAAACATATGTGGGGATCTTTTGCCCCAAATAAGAATTTGAAACAGATGTGCTCTTTTAACTGTATTTCTTCACCCAATGCTTTTCTCTTCACTGTTTGTATCTTTAATGTATTTTTTTTCAAAGGTACATAATAATTTATTCCCCCTTTTATCTGACAAGCATGGCTTTCAAATAACATATTCTGTCTTTATTTCTTGCTGGCATAACTCATCCATATCAATTGGTGTTTTGCACAAAGGGAGCTGACTGCAGTTCAGTTGTAAGCTGGGATACTATTTTCATTAGAACTGCATTTTAAAATCAGCATAACAATGTTGTAGGATGAAAACATTGTAATATTCAACATTGTTTCTGCAATTTTTGTATTCTTACATCTTCCATTAAGCTCATGTTTTTATTGGACACTTCCATTCTACTTCTCTCTGCATGTTTTTAATAGCAGTGTCTAATGTTTAGAGGGATAAATTAGCTGCAGCAGCTTTTCAGTCCCAGAAACAGAAAATATTGGAAAATATATCTGATATCTCTTTTTCTCCTCAAGACTTTAATTATAGTTTTTGCAGAAAAGCATTAAAAATTCAGCAAAGCAAAATTCCCTGGAGCAGAAAAACACAAGAGTCAGCTCTCTACCCAATGGACCAAATCAGAACGAGTTCAGATTTCAGGGTATGCTCACCTACACTGCAAGTTAGGAAATGCTCCTGAATTCCTACTGGACCTACATGGCAGGGTGTGGGTAGCCAGGGAATGCAGGGACTCTGTGTGAAGGAGGCCCAGGGCTGGTCACCACAAGGTCCTGCTTACTCCAACATCACTGTTGAGCACCTCAAAAGTGAAGCTTATTGGTAGAGCTCCATAAGTGAATTATTAAATTAAAATTTTGTGCTAATTTGTAATAAATTAAATCCTTATCTGTCCTTTTCCAGTGTTTTTATTCAGCCTTTCCAGTGTACTTTTTACATCAGGACCATCAACTGTGTGGATGGCAGCTTCCTTCACCTCTGAACCCCGCCACGTTCACCATGAGCAATTTAACCACAAGTGAAGAGAAAGTGTCTTCATGTGGCACAGAGCATTTTTTTTCTTTTCATTTTTACCACCCTTACTTAAAATCTTTCAGATATCAGAACTGGGAGTTGACTTCTTAACATTTTCAATGGTGCTGGTAGCTTCAAAATACAAAATCCAAAAGCATTTTACCTCATAGTATTAAAGAAGACATTACCTTGGTAACAGCTGAGCAAAACTGATGTTTTCAGCACCCAGAAAATGTCAATGCTTCATATAATTGAGACTTTAGAAGCTAAAACATTTCAAAAGAAAATTCTATTCAGATTTCTTAAAAAGGTGATGATTTCATCAAATAAAGTAAGATTCTTCAACATAGATGTCAAAAGATGTATTTCTGGCCCAAGTGCTCAAGCTTCTGGCTTTGTCAGGTATCTGATTCAAAGCATGTGGCTATAAATACTTTTTTTATCTTTTGAATACCTAGGAGTTAAAATATAAATGAAACAGGGTACTTTTTTTCCTTTTCATTACTCTGAAAAATTCTAGAATATGGTGCTGTACTTTTTGTCCCAGTAAATACATTCTGCTTGATGCAGACACCTGACAAAATTTAAATCTAACATTTAAAGTCTGGCAAAGCCAAAGTGACTAAAACTAGGGTTTTATTTAACAGTGTCTTATAAAAACAGTTTTATGAAAATGGAGAGAAGAGATAGGCAAATTCAATAATTGGGGAACTTATTACAATCATGATTAATTGGGATACCAAGGAGTAAATTAGAATATTTTGAGAGCTTTGGTATACTTGAATAAATGCCCAATAAATGCCAATAAATTGTCACCTGAATAAATACATCAGACAGAAGGGGGGAAAAGTGTTACCAGTCTGCAGACCTGAAAGTTCACAAGAGAAAACCAAGCTGCAATGGCCTTACACCAATCAAAAAGACCTTTAAAGATTGAGACAGGGAGATGGCACTATAAAAATCATAATCACACTCAGGAACCAGACTGAGTGAATCACATGTTGGCCTTTGAGAAGCAAATCAAAACAATTAGCAGAGAAATCCAAACAGCATTTGAACATTGAACCATTGGAAACTAAGAGCAACAGCAAGTCTCCGAGATTTTTCTTTTATTTTTAAAGTGAACTCAAGCAAAGCTAGTAAAACTTGGCAATTGTTAACATAGCACCATAACTACAGGTTTAATAATGTCTCATAAACTTTAAGAATTTCAAATTCATTGCTGCAGAGCAGCTTATGCATTCGTTTTGCAACCCACCCATTTTCACACTCAAAGACATCAGAAAAGAAGATTAAACTTTATTTTTCTTTTGATAAAGAAGTTAAGCAGATTTTGGCAGCTTGCCATCAATTTGACCCCTTCTCCCAACTTTCCCCTGCCCAAATACTATAAATTAATTTTACACTGGTTGGGGGGGGGGGGAAGAAAAAAACTGAAAACCTTCCAACATTCAAGTCCTTTGGCTGAACCTCTCAGGGGCACATCCCATGGTGACAATCGTTAGTCTTGACTATCTCAGCTGGCCTCTTCCCCAAAGCTTTGCCTATAGCACAAAGTTGCATTTTCTCTGGGTCTAGATGTTACCCTGATCCACAATTTCCTATTCTCAGAAATACCTACCATGACACTCTTCCTCTGCACAAGCTGCTGGTCTCACACAGGGATGTTTGCAGAGTAACCTCACTCAGCTGAAGCCAGCCCAGGTTTCCACTATGAAGCCTAAGAGCAGAGTATGTGCCCCACAAATCAGCAATTAAATCCAAGAATTATTCAGGGAGGGCAAAGTTTTAGTTGGTTTTGACTGCAAAGCAGATTAGATGAAGGTTTTTTATAACTTGTCTGCCTAGAAGTGAATACACAAAAGAGAACAAATAATACAAGGAGGCTTCCACTTTACAGACACTTAACTGAAGTGTACACAGGTTACCCTAGGCCAGTTTTTAACATAATGCCAAGAACACTGATATCCCAATCTTCCTTCAGAAAATTTAACCACTTTTTTCCTGACAGTGGCTCTGCAGTAGTTTCCTACAGTCCTAAATCCCCAGCTTCTTCACTTAGATGAGCGACCAACTGAAATGATTTCTCAGGACAGACAAAATATGGAGGAAAGTTCCAGAGCTCCTAACAAGTCTGAATTTCATGAAACAGAAAGCTGGTTGTTACATCACTCTATGAAAAAATATTTATATTGGCTCTGGCTTTAAGGTTACATTTCTCAGTTCATGCAAGTGGCAGGAAACATGCAGAATCTAATCAAGAGATAGTCCACAAGGCTTGTTAAATGAAATGTTAAATAAAGAGTTCTTATGAAAACAAAAAGATGCAGCTCAGGAAATGAGCTTGGTCATCTCACAACTCTCTGCTGTTCCACAGCCAAGCATTGGCTAAACATTAGATTATCATTGTAAACAATACACAGAGAAAAAAATTGCTATCAGGATTTACCCTAAAAGTAAGTCTGAAGAGCACCTAAGTGACTTATGAGGCTCAGCTTTATTTTTGAATCTGACTTAAGAGACTAATTCAGATCTTAATGAAAATCAGGGAATGTAAGTTTTCAAGTCATGCACTTTTAAAAAATTTACCTAAAACGTAAAGTATGGGTTTTATGCAGAAACCAGAAAAAACAGCAAGAAAATATACTTACAAAATGTGAATTCAAGAAAAAAATCCTTTCACTTAGAAGAGTTCTTCTTTAAGAAGGACTCTCTTTTTATTTTTCAGTGCAGAAGGTCGGTGTTACTAGAAAATAAATAACATGAAAGAGGCGGAAGAGGACAGGGGAAATTGCTCTGCAGAAGAAAAACAAAGAACAGCAGTCACAAACTTCTCATGAACTCCTGAACTACCAAGCACACGAAGGTAATCTATTGCTCTCCTCCATACTTCTAGTCCAGCCCTTCTTTCATCTCTGCGGCCTTGCTGCTGTTACTCCTGTAAGGGTGAACTCTGAATTAGCACAGCGAATGTGATCCCTCAGTTTCCAGTGGGCTTCTCAAACCAGCGCACATCAGCCTCAGACGAAGCACTTCTTGCAGGTTTTACCAGTGTGACAGCAGTGTCTAGCATTAATATCGCTGCCTGTGTGTGTATTTGACAGCGTGACTGCGTTTCCGTTTCGGGGAAAGCCCGTACAAAGGGATGGCTTTGGAGCTTGGCTCCCGTAAGCGCTCCTAGCTCGTAACACGGTGAAATTAATAGCCACGTTTATTTCATCTGGCAGGGAGTTTTGCAGTCGATGTAGGATTGCATCTCCTGTGACCACAGGGTTTCTCAGATTTCCCAGCAGTTGAATTGCTCTATGCTACGTGAGGTTGCATTTTCTGAGAGAGAAGGAGCTATCTGGTACAGCCAGGGCTCTGCAAAGCAGCCGGCATTCCTGAAACACAGACTTTGTTCAGTGACTGCTAGGAAAAGAAAATCAGTAAAATTTCAGTGGATAAAGAACCACAATCAAATTAAGGGCTTATGCTTAAAAATTTCTATCAGATAAAGTAATGAAGGAAAAGAAGTTTAAAGCAAAAAATTTGACTATGGAGTGATCTAAGTATCTTCATTTCTGATATTAAAATTCCATAACCCCTTGATTTCTAGAAAGGGAAAGGGGGAGAGAGAAAAAAGAAAGAGACAACCAAGTTGGGTGTCTGGACAATCAACGAAACATAGATTATCAATGAAAATACTTGGTTTGTTTTTACTTTCCTCTCTTCCTGAAGGAATTAATGAAACTCTTGAACTTTGGCCTCTTTTTTAGGCTAGAGCAGCAAAGAGACTGCCTGACTTAATATCCCCCACAACCCACAGCAATGCTGATGGAAGATTTTAATGTGAGAACACTGTGTTCTCATTTGGCATTGCATTCCCTAGAGGGAATATAGTAGACAGTGTATAGATTAAATTTAGCTAGATTTGGACATTAAGACACAATACTTGGTGCCTTGATAGAAAAGATCAAGAGAGGTCATTCTATATGTGGTTTTCTTTGTAGGTTTATAATGCTTTTGCCTTTCTCATTCCTTTTTCTTTTCCTGGCATTATTGTTGCAACCATTCCATCTTTCTTAGCAATGCTGGTTAGACAATATAGGAAACATGTCAGGAAAATAATCAAGATTCTCTGAGGCACTCAAAGTCCTTTCGACATACCTCATAATTGATTTCAAGTATCTGATGAAAAGTCAGGTGCTGTGACACAGTTCTTCTTTGGCTTCAAAATCAAATGGAGAAATATTCCTGCCATAGCAAAACCAAAACTTCAAGTCTGAAATGCGAATTTTCTGGGATTTTCTAGTTTTACATGAAATGCCACAATTCAATAGGTATCCTCAGCACTGCACCAGCTGATAACAACAGCTATAGTTGCCTGCAGCCACTGCCTTGCAGACAATAAAAAGACTCACTTTTAAAGAGCGGTGCAAAAACAGTTTCAGGTCATTTCCCCGCTGGCTTTTCCTGTCTGGAATGCCTTTCAGAGTTTTGGCTCTGTTGGCACTGCAGGTTCAATGAAATAAAAAATCCAAACAGAAGCCACAAAACTCCCCAACTCGGTCTTTTTGATCTACCTAAGTGTTTGTTTTTAAGCCTGCTCATCACCATGGGATCCAAGAGCCCCTATTCACATTTCAGTGTTTCCAAAAGGATCAAGTCATGGTAAGACCATAATACTTGAGTGGCTATTGCAACAAAAGATTGCTTTAGAGAAAACAAGTCCTCTTCCCTAGAAATAACCCCAAACAAGACAAATTAGAAGTGGAATAGGAGAGAAAGTAACAGGGCTGTTTATCCTTGGCAAAAAGATTAGTAGAGTTGGCAACATATGGAAGCGGAGTTGTAAAGAGTTGGAAGAAAATGCTTTCCTCTAACCTTCAAGTGCAAAGAGGTCACAGTTCTTTCAAAGATCTTCCCTTGGGATAATGTGAATATGGATCGTCCCATACTTCACAGATTGAATAACCATCTGAAAGGAGAATAATTTGAGATAAACTGGGATTAGTTTCTTGCATTGACATCTGCTTGGAAAATCTAGTGCAAGGGTCATTTGGCTTGCTATGTTAATGATAATACTGCCAACAACCAGTATCAAAACACTGAGAAATTTGTAAAGATCTGGCACATTACATCCTGCTTAATAAATTCAAAAATTTGAACATGACAGCGTATTGTAATGTAGTAATATGATATAGTGAATTTGCAGAGCCAGATTCAACCCATAATGAGACTCAACACTGATTTCAATACACATACTTACTGCAATCTGAATGGATTATTTGAATACATACTTAGCTGAATACATACCAACAGCACTACATATGGAATGAAGAGAAACTGTGCTCCCTTTTTCTCTATATTATATGCAACTGGGGGGAAAATGTATTTTTTTCATAAATATTTTTGCATCTATATTTTTGCAATATGAAAAGTATACATTTAAATGCAAGGCAAGATTAAATGTTAAGAAGATCTGAGTGGCATGTTTTAGTTAACAGGAGTTAACAAAAGCACAGTCGTTCCAAAGGAGCTGCAGTAAGATTTTTGATTAAGGGAAAGAAGTCAAATCAAAAAGATCTGCTTGAGTCACCCAACACAGACAAACCAGGCAGGGAACAATGAAGAAGGGGCCAGGATAACCACCAAGCATCAGCTTGAGACAGATAAGTTACAACTGGTTTCTTGATTCCCCCCAGCAAATGGTGAGACTGATTACTCACTGGAGTGTCTGAAAAACAGCTCCCTGGCTGTCTTAAATTGTTACTGGAGTAGTCAAAATGAATACCCAGGATAAAAATCCTCATTCTGGAAGTTCCATTGGCAAAGTTTTATCATACATCTTCCCAGAAAGAGGAAAGTTTTCAATTATCAGAGATTAGTCATGGTATTTCCGCTGGGGTGGGCTAACCACCATGGTCATCTTTTCACTCCTACAGAACACCTGATGAGAAGACTCTGGACAAAGCAGGAATGCATATGGAAGGACCACAGGCTGGGCATAACACCGGACAATCCCCATGCTTCCACAACATAGAAATGGAGAGGCATAAAAGAAATGGACACAGACTAACAGTTCCTGTTCTTGTTCCAAAAACGGAGCCGTGTGAAAGAGTGAAAGTTTTCTCTAAGTTCCTCTGTCAGTAGCAAACATGGGAGAAGTGACCCAACGCTGTTTTGTTATCCAAGACACGAGCATACCTCTTTGGCCACATGGAGAGAGCTGGTGGAGGCTGGGGGGGAAGCTGGGCAGTGTGGAGAGATGGCTCGCTAATCCTGTCAGGAGAAAAAGTGTTTCGCGTCACTCAACAGCATCTCCACAGGGCAGTTACAGGAGAAGCGCTGACAGCCCCTGAAAGCAATCGCAGCCAGGCTCCTCCAGCAGGAAGAGGCCGGCTTTGACACCAAGCTTGGAGGGTGGGGGAGATGAAAGTGTGGGGGAGGGACATCTGGGCTCCATGTAGGAGTTCACCTTCCTCTGCCCCGCGAGCAGTTCCGCCTGCTTCCAGCTAGCCTGTCCCTTCTGACCCCTTCACCAAGCAGTTCTGTAGCTCTCTCATTCCCCAGCTTTCAGAATTTAAACTTGCCAACCCTGCTGCCAAAAGTAAAGACAGAAATAACATCAGAGTTGAAAGCAATTTTAACATAAGGAAGAGCTGCAGGGACAGAGCAGGGATTCTTGCCACATGTGACAGAGCACCTACCACACCAAAGCACACACTGATAAGTATGTTTCACAACCAGTTTCACAGATCTATCCTCCTTTTCTTTAGAAAATGTTTAGTCAGGCACTTTCAGTCAGTGGTGCACTTGAATAATTCTCAGCAAGACAAGTGGTAAATAAGTGTAGACGAAGAGGTGAAACATCTACAGAAAGGATGAAGTCACCCAAGACATCAAGAGGGTTAAATAAGAAGGCACTTCAATCACATCATAAATGTCTACATTGGCACTGAGTTACCACCTCCAATGTACAAATCAGAAATCATACAAAATAAATATAATCTACTTTCTACCTAAGGGTCACAAATCTTCCCTGAGTTCATGGGATTAATCATCCCCACACTGTGACAGAGCACTGTGAGGGACAGGGTGTTCAGCTGTGGCCAAGGACCTAAATCTTCCTCCCAGAAGACATTTCATGTTTTTAAAACACAAAGGTGTCTGAGTTAGAAATGGGCACCTGTGGTTTTACACAAGATATTCCTAACCATTGAGGAGGCTTATACAGCATTTTTACTGCAGCACACTGCCTACTTTGTGCCTCTCCCTCAGTGGCAGCAGCCACACATCCCTCCGACTTTTGTCCTTCTCTCCCAGGCCCTCCCCTTAAAAGAAACAATAATTCTTGCCTCAGAAAGCAAGGGAATCTGCTTTTTTCTGATACATGACATCATATAGTGCAGACCCTCGTCCATTAATGGGGAATAAAATTCAGAAGTCTGGCTGCTCCTTTGCTTCAGTTGCACTTCAACATCACATTTTCCCTGCTTTGGTGGATTAAAGCTAAAAGGCTTTACAGGAGATATGTCTGTTACAGGGATGTAAACAATAAATAATTATAGGAAAGTGAAAGAAAGACTGATTTATTGAAGATTATTCACTTCTAGAAAGCAAATAACTGAACTTACAATTTAAGTGGACATTTTTACTGCCAAATAAATCTCCTTCTGCAGATATGAGAAGAGACTTCATGTAGTACACAGAAAGGAAAAGTTAGAGAAATTCAGATAGTGCCAGTTAGCAGACAGGGCCAGACTCTTGATAGATGCTGTTGGTTTAGACCAACCTAGGATTGTTTATATACTCATCTGCCACTGAATGATAATACTGTATATTAAGATATAGCAGACATAAACAAATTGCTGTTGAGTAAGGGAAAAAGAGCCACATGCCTATCTAGCAGCCTTCACACCATGAAAACTGCAAAGACCTTGATATTTGCTTTGCCCAAACATGAACCACCAGAACTTTTGAGATAAGCTCCTAAAGTTAGGTACTGCATCTATTTTTATGTTTTTAAATGTCATATTTTGAAAAACAGTTGAGTACACAGCAGCTCCCCTGGACCTCAAAGAGAAGTGGCAGCTTTCAGCACTACATCACTGATGTACCTTTGTGGATTCTGGTGGAGACTGACATGCATATCCAGAACCAGAGTTCAGGAATGTTCAGTATTGGCCACTACCTGCCTGGTAGTTCTCCCAAAGCACTAGAGGTCAAATCATGGTTATTAGACAGGAGAACCCCACTGTAAATGAGAATGAACAGATAGATCTGATATCAGGAACCATATTTGCACCTGAAGCAGCTGCTACATTTGGACACATCCAGTTTCTAGTGAAGATGAATGTGACCTGAGTTTCTTATCACTTCTGAGAAATGTTCAGGCCAAAACCTGAGGTCTTAATATCCTTTGTCAGTATCTGCTCTGCAGTTTCTATACAGTGCAGTGGTAGAAATAACACCATTTTCTTGGTCTACATGGATTATTTCAACAGCCTAGAGAATCTAAAGCCCACCCTCCTTAATTTTCACCAGCTACTCCTTCTAACTGTCCTTTTCAATGAACCAAATCTTACTTCTTTTTGATCTCATTTCCCACAAAGTCAAAGAACAGTTGACACTCCCTGAAGTAACATAACAGATATGGGTATATCTAAAACATGTGAACTCAGGAGAGATTTGGGAAGTTTTATGTATGTGAAATAATTGAATTCACACACCACTGACTTTTATCTCAAAGGATGGCCACACAAAATGCTGAGCGTGATTCCTAAGTGGTGAGATATTAGATTTCCATCTGATCTGATGGACAGTCTTAACAATTTTATGGAATGTGATCTATCCCTCAGGCTTAGAGTGAACTCTGACAGGTCATAATTTTAAAGCTCCAAAACATGAATTTGTGAGAGAGACTTGCAAATCTAAAAAGTTTTCATATGAATAAAACCAGAGAATAAGACAACTATGGGAGAAAGACAGGGAGAAGAAAGAAATACATCCTGCATATTTTTTTATATTTATTTTACTTTTGTACTTCACTTTATTTCCTATTAGTCTACCATGGAGGCTTCTTCTATTTGTTTCCTTAAAAATTAGAAATCCTTACTTCAACAGTAAAGAGCTGGTTAAGATTATTCTTCATCCAGGTGCAAATACAATGGATCTTCCAAAATACATTGTAGACTTTTTTCAGTCGTGGCTGCTGAATTTCAAGAGCTCCCCCTGTTTTGTGACCACATACAAGAAATCCACATTTCTATGGCCAAATCAAGCAGATTGCAAACTTTTCTCTAGACTTGGAGCAGGCTTTGAAGTCAGAGACTCAGAGTGATGAAATTAAAATGCAATAGGACATTAGTTCACTGAGTTCATGTACCAGCAAAAATCTGTTTTAAGATTTGAAACTGAAGCTAAAAGCACAATAAAGATACAAATTCCTGCTAATCTGAAACTTTCTCTTTCTCACCTTGTCATAAAAGCCCTTTGTGCCTGTAGCCACAGTCCCTTATCTACTCTGCAGACTCTGCCAAAAGGAAGCTGACACCTCATCAGAAGATATCTGGGGAGAATGGTACTGCTTGAATCCTGCCTCTATCTTCAGAATGATATTTTAGTCTATAAGGGATGGCAAAGGATTTCCACAGGCAGATGAATCATCAGAAAATGTAAGCGAACAGCTCATAAAGAACATGTCCTCCTCATAACCAGACAGATGGTTTTCAGTTTCATGTTCTAACTTTTAAAAATTAAAAATTCAACTGTGACTGCATCTTTCCCCAATGCCTCTGAATTCCAGTTTCCCTAACTGCTACCCTGAAATTAGAACTGATTTAATAATCATTATAAATGCAAATAGGTTTTTTTTTTTTTTGTTCACTGCCAACACTACTCTGGTAGTTGCATAATTTACAGTATTAAATGCTGGCCATCCCCCTTAGCAGAAGCTGAGCATTGCAGTTTTTCCAAGAGATCAGGGTAGGCAAAGGCAGCCAATGCTGTGTGAGAGAGCTGAGCCTGCTCAGCTACTGTGTTGTGTCTGCAGTGCCTGTAGGACCTTGCAGGGTAAGACTTAGCAGGCACCAGTTAAGCTGCAGTAAAAAAGATACCCTTTAGCAGTAAAAATATACACAGAGCCACTTCATTCATCCCTTCTTGCTCATTAGGAATATTTCCCTTTTTTTCCCCATGTGTTTACCTAGCATTTCTGCAAAAGAAATCTTGGACACCTAAGATATTTTGCTCAGTCCTTGTTTTTAACCACTCGTGTGTTGAAATGCAAATTTCCACAGATGCCCCTTTACTCCAATATCTGATTCCAGATAAACAGTTCAGCAGAAACACAGATAATGGTGAATATAGAATAATGAAAAATTAATGACAAGTGATACTGATCCTTCCTTGTTCAAGAACATATTTTATTGTGTAAGGCACAGTAAAGAAAAATATTGTTCTCCTAAATACTCAGGATAAATTAGACTTGCAATTAGCAAACTCTTTAAGTGTGTGCTTACCTTTAAGCCTGTAGAAAGTCTTTCAAATGTTAACTGGAATAGTCATGTGCCTGGAGTTAAGCATGCTTAGAAATACTTCACTGGACTCAGAGCCAAAATCTGTTTGCATTATGGTTTGGGAATAGCAAGGGACAGAGAACAAAAGGAACAGTTATTCAGAATTTGGACAAATAGCTGTAAATACATTTTTTGGTGTTATTAAGTCAATATTGGCTCTGCTCAGCACGCACCGACTGAACACACAATCCTAACAATCACAGCTGAAAAACACAGACTATGGACGTTTATTGATTTAGACAAGATCACTCCTCACAGGAGAGCGAGCCTCTAGTTTTACAGACCTTTTAATTCCCTGTACACCATTCCTTTCCCTTTTACAAATCTCCTGCTGTGAAACTCTAATGCACTCTTGAGACACTAAAAATCATGGAACCAGCTCTGCAAATTGTCCGTCAGCCAAAAGAGGAAGCAACTCCCTAGACCAAGGAGTTTAGCTGTTGCTATCCATGCTGCTTTTGTCCAAAAATAAAGCAACACAGCCACCACATACCAAAACTGAAATGTGGTTGCAAAAGATATAATAGCTGCATATCAATGGGGTTTTTTGTTGGTGTTACTCTTTAGCTCCTCCCAACACCCCAGAAAAAGTACCCACTATCTAGGGTGTCTACTGGCATAACCCATAATTTCTTACTTTAGGCAAATCCAACATTCCATGCAAATGGAAGTAATTTCTGCAATACAAAAAGTCCTTTCAGAAAATGCTGAACTGATTACTATTATGGAAAAGTGGAACTAATTACTCCAGTGATATAAGAAAAAAAAAAAAAAAAAAAAAAAAAGTTAAAAATTAAAGCCATCCAATTCTTCCCAGAAATAATGGCTTATTTCCCACAAATGCAGCCTTTGTGCAACTGAGTAAAAGGTATGAGCAAGATAACCATGAACCTCCCTAGCCCAGGAGGATCAGGAGTGTGTCAAAAGCCTGTACAAAATGTTTATGCCCAGGCTCAATTACTCTTAAGGAGCTCCCCCAAAACCGCCAGTTTGCTCCCTAAAAATGAGGTTCTCCAGCACAAACCTTATCTGTTCTTCCAATCCCATGTGAGTTCAAGGCAGAGACCTTTCACTGGCCCCTCACTCCATGGTAAATTTCACCTTTGGAAAACAGGCCATGGGCTTGTCTGAACAACACGTGCCCCTTTTTTTTGAGAGAAGACTGTCAAGGCTACAGAGTCAACTCATTAACCTATCCCCCAGCAGTTCCATCTGGACGGTCTTATCTGTAGGAATCTGGCCTTTCATTTATTTTTTCAACCACCATTTGTGACAGAATTTCTTAAAAAACAGACTCATGACTTATTATTAGCACATGGGCAGGTCAGCACACAGGTTTATTTGCTATTAACCAACATCCTAACATGCTGTGTTTAAAATTTCCAAAGGGACTATGAATAGGCTGTAAAAGTAGGAGGTTGAATTCCTGAAGATAAGAGCTTGTGATGGGACCACTGTCAAAGCAACTCATATTTTCCTCTGATAACCCTTGAAAATCACTATGCAAAGACATATAGTTCAAACATGTGAGGCCCTGACAATTCCCTTTCTAAAGGCACTTTTTTGACCTGCCTGTAACATTTCAGCCATGCCACTTAGGAAATAATGGGAAAAAAATTAAGCATTAAACTTTGAAAATGTACAGCCCATTCAGAAAATGTAAAAGAAGGGTAGAAGCCAGGATCAGGAGAGAAAGGAAGGGAAAGAGGTAAGAGAAAAAGAAAATATTCCCTCTAAAGCATATGCAGAACAGTGCCTGCAGGCTATTATGGAGAATAAATACTCCCATCACTCTTGTCAGGGCAAGCCCTAAGAACAGGGATGTGACCAGTTGGACACTGGGGACAATGCTTGGAAGGCAAGATCCCATTTTCTACCTGGGATGTCTATCAGATCTCAGGCCATTCAGGGCTTCACCACTGGAGACACTCTCCAAAGTAGCCATGTTCCTTATTTTTGGTATATCACACATGCACACAGCTGGATACCACATCCCAGGAAATTATTCCTAGTGGAAGAAAAAAGTACAGCATCACCTCCAGAAAAAATTATCCACTCACTGGCTTTCATCTTGTGCAGAGCACTGAAAAGTTTGGAGAGAGATAAATGTCTGTTATACAGGGATTTACACATTTCATCCAGACAATTGACTTAAATTTCAAGCACGAGGCCAGAATTGATCATTTATCAAGTCAATCTTTGTGATATATTTAGTGTCTAACCATAATACCTTCAATTGCTTTCACAGTCAGCAGACTGGGCAGGAGGAGAGCACCTGTTAAGAATCAAGAACTGAAAAGGAGCTATGCAGTAGATTGGAGTTATAAATACTGGCCTCAATCCTGCAAACTCTTGGCATCCACAGAGAACCAGTGTGAATGAAGCTACAAGTGGCTGCCTTAGTGGTCTGATAATTGTCTATCTATTTTAAGCAGGGCCCACCTTCCTAATTCATTGTGGGGCAAGGAAAAGGATTAAACACTCAGCCATGCTCCACTGTTTCTAGGCTCATGAAATGAAGCAGCAAAAGAAGGTAACTTGATTACAGCAGTGACTTAAAGTATTAGGATATCCAGCAGCTTCCTTTCACCACTAGTGTCTTGATGCTTAATCATCACTAAGAAACTTTGGGTTTGGTTCTCACTGGTTGTATTGTCTCCCGCCAAAAGCAAGTATAAAAATATAGTCATATAATCACTGATTATTCATTAATCATTGATTAATCCCTCCACTCTCATTGACAAGAAAGGGTTTTTTTAAATCATGAGTTCTTTCAGCCTATTAAGGGTGGGAAATTTATTTTCTTTCTTGAAGGAATGAAAGCATCGTCTTGCCAAGTAACACCTGAAGACCACAGCACCAGCTAAAACTGTGAAACCTCTGATGAAAACTGAAGATTTAGTAAGTAAACCTCTTTAAAACTAAATCAGTCATTTCCTAAAGTTCTGCATCTTAAAATTCAAAAGTAAATCTTTTAAATTATTTTTATCTTTGCTAAACTAAAGCACAAACATCAGAGAAAATACTCCAAACTCTATATGGGGCTTAGAATTTAAATCCTCCTGACTTTTGATAAAATCTATGCTCCTGAATCTCTTGGATATATTTTCAACAAAGTTTTGTCTTTTTTTTTTTTTTTTTTCATAAATGACCACTGCCAGTTTTTCACATTTGCTTTGTTTTTCGGGCTAACCTTCCTATATGTGCCGTCTAATTTTATTTTCACTGAATTGTTCCTCTAGGTCAGTTTAACTGTAAAAAAGAGGGTGAACTGTTCCTTCTTGAAATCAAAGGGTCCTGTGTCTGCCATATAAGTCTAGAAGAGTGTGTGCAGGCCGTTTTCTTGGCTGTCTGTAATCATCACACGTCAATAAGTGCTGACTTCCAACAATACTACATGCTGGGGGAAAAAAAATGACCCCTTAGATCTCTAATTAAATCACCCTCTTCCCTCCCTCTAGCTCTACCCTTTCATTTGATGACCACTTCCAGAACCAGTGGGAGGGGGGAGGCAGCTACTGAGGATGGAGCAGAGGAATGGAAGAGGCTTCGTGGGTTGTTTTCCAACCCACATGTCATAAAAGGTGGTTTTTCATTCTGATTTTGTACAACACCTCAACACCACAGAACCCTGGATAAAGACAGAGCTTTCAGCACTCCTGTAATTCAATTAATGGACTTGGAGGCCACTGAAGTAATTCTTTGGCATCACTGAGTGAAGAGTTGGGGGGCTGTAGTTTTACGGTCACAGATCCAGAGTAATACAATTACTTCCAGTCTAGGCTTAAATATTGGTATTGATTTTGTGACCAGTTTTAAGAGAGTGTTTTAACTACCCAGAGGAATGAGAAGCTCACATGCAAAATCATTGCTGCATGGATTGTCTAAACTGTGCTTTTACACGACATTTTGCCTTCAGTTCAGCAAGCCCAAGCACAGATCACTAACATGTGAAAGTCAGACACTGCAGAGGGACCAAACCTGTACATTTGCATTTCTACATTTTTTAACTCTCTGGGGTTAGTTCTGGATTACCTCTGATATGCAAAAAAAAATTAAAAAAATAAAAAAAGAATAATGATGTCAGGGTGAAAATTCACACATGTGGGTAGCAGTGAAACAACGCTGTTTTGTCCATTTATACTCAAGAATGGATTTCATTTCAAAATGGGGGAAAAGAGACAGGATCTGCATTGATTACAAGCAATTTGAAAAACAGCAAGAAGTACAAGCGAGGCCATGCAAGGTAGATGAAAGCTACTTTGGTCTGACTTTTGCTTTCTTTTCTGAACTGCTGCTTCCCTAAGTGGCAAGCAGTGGAGGTCAGAGGCCAAACGAAAAGGATAAGCGTCAATGGGAGGCCCTGTGGTGTGACACAAGTGCATAGTGGTATATTGTCCACAGCCCATGAAGAACTTGTCAGCAGCTCAGTGAGAATCCCTCAAAGGAGCGTCTACAGTTTCATTGCATCCTGCTCCCTGGAGGCAGTGGCAGATGCCCAGGGAAGCAGCAGCTATATAAGCAAGATGGCTCTCTAGGAGCTCTGCTGTCTTCTAGTATTTGTTTTTATATATTGGCAGAAAAGATTATCAATAGAAAAGGCTTCCAAATAACTGGGAAGTTCTACGCGAGCAAGAACGGCTAGATTAAAAATTAATTATGCCTTAGAAAGCTAGATGTAAAAGTACAAATAATATTTGCTAAATTGGCTCCTGTTTAAGCACCTGCAAAATCTTCTTGTGACACCTCAATGCCCAGACTTTCATTCTCCTGTGAGTCATGACCTTACCTAAGCAGCACATCAGGCTTTGATGAACCCAGATTTCCTACAAGGGAGATAACTAAGACATAGTGTCCTTTTCATGAAAAATTAAATATCAAGTTATCCTCTGAAATGCAACCTCTCTCAAAAGGCAAGCTCTAATTCCTTCTCCCTATTGCAGTTATCAAGGACAGCAGGAAGAGCATCTACCATTAAATGATGATGGTTGGATTTTTCAATCCTGGTATACAGTTAATGGAGTTGAGCAGAAGAGAATTTGTCTCATAGTTAAGGAGAAATTCTGTCTTTCTGGAAGAATCAGTTTAAAAGTATGGAATAGCACACACATTGCTTTTGTTCTAGATTGCTTGTTGTTTTAGATAGCTCCTGGAACAACTGAGTAAGAGCCCAGGAAAGGGCTTTTAGGCCTAACATCATACAACTAATAAATCATCATCCTGATTCCATTTTGAAAGGAAACCAGGAAATAAGCTTGAACTGAATTCTGTCTGCAACAATACAGGCAATAAAGAGGTTCCCCAGGAAAAGAAATCAGAAGAAATTAAACAGCATCTGTATGGTGGATGAGGCCCAAAAGTGTTGAGGGTGGACATGCAGTCAGGTTTAGTCATAAACAAACAAAAGGACTAATGAGAGAGTGAAAGTATAGGGGGCATAAAAAGTGAAAGAAAGCAACATTTTGTCCTCTTGGTAGCAGATTTTAAAGAAACTCCAGCTTGTATTTCTCCAGAATGGGTAAGAAATTATTTTGGGGCTGCAAAGCACATTTTAATGAATCTCTTCTGTCTCTTAATGATTCAAACATTCTGTATTCTCTACCTTACTCTCCAACTCTCCCTTAATCATCATTTTAAACACAATAAAATATGCAAGAAATGAAGACAAATCCCAGTATCCCAGTCACGTAACTTTAATGCAGTGAAGGAATTTTTGCCATCTGAGAGGCTGAGTCAGATTTCTGTATTACTTTTAACCATTTGTAGTGGCCTACAGGCATTTTGGTCAACTTTTCTGACTTTCAGCTGCAGTACTGCAGATCAGCTGTGTTGAAATAAATGGGGTTATGGCAGCATAAACTGAAACATAGAGATGAACCAGACCCTGGCACTGTAAACATGATGCCATTTATGAGATGAAATGTCACACATTTACATCCACTGCTCCCAAAGCCAGAAGAGCTCAGACTGTCTCACTGAGCAAAGCAAAATCAAGAGCACCAAGTTTTTGGAAAATTGACTGGCAAGGAACCAAACCGTAACTCATAAATATTAGAAGATAAGTTGAGCTTCTCTGAATGAAATACTGCCCAAGTCATAATAAAATAAATACCTTATGATTGTTAATAACAACAGTAATGTACAGTTGTTTAAACTTCTGAGGGGTCTTGAAAATGCTGGCAAATATCAGCCAGCCAAGCCTGACAGCATCCCACACTTTCAAGAGATATTCAGAGACACTTCTAGTGTCTGCAAGTTGAAACCAAGAGTATCCAACATGAATTAAGTCTTGCTATTTACAATACTGGCATCTGCATCTCCTGTTGGTCCTAGCAGGAACTATGGCTGCTTCAAACCTATGAAAATTTGGGGTTCAGACCCAGGCCAAAAGCTGCCATTGGAGCACAGCCCCTCTTGCTCCAAGCAAGATATTTGCATGCTTATGTCAGAGGTGAGTAGACAGTGTCCTACAGGAGTCCCAGCCCTGGACTGATGGGTCAGAACTTCTCTCTTTGGAGCCTGCTACCAACTTAATTTACAACTCAGCATTACAAGCATTCAAAAAACCTTGGTACTTCATCCCACGTGGCTATAATGCAATCCTTAACACTAGGCTGCCCTCAAAGCAGCCTGCCCAGGGAGCAGCTGCCTGCTGAGAGCTGATGTTCAGGGAAGAGGAGCGACGTGGCGAGCGGGCTCACCGGGAAGCGCAGACCTGCGCTCGGCCACGCTGCTGCTGCTGCTGCTGCCACAGGGGAGCAGCTGCATTTGGGCACAAGTGAAGTGTATTGTGCTCTCTGCACAAAGCCACACTTTGATCAGCTGCCTTTAGAAACCTAGAGGAAGCCCCTTTTAAATACAATATTTGAACTTTCAGCAAGAAGAAGCTTTTCAGTCTTTTTGTCTGAAAGTTTCCCAGTAGGATACAAATGCTTAGGAAATCACAACTATCCTCAGCCTCAGAGGCCACATTTACTAGTTTTGTCTTGTGAGCTCATCCTCCAGTTATATCAACAGGATATGGATGTGGAAGCTGAAGACCTTAAGGAATCACTCTATTCTCATCTCTTAAGGCTAAAAGCCCTAAAACAGAATTGCATTCAAATTAACTAGATACAGCTTTCAAATCCACTTTCAAAACTGACTAGTCCTGTTCCCTCCACCCCCTTTAAAGTCAAAATTGGCTTCAGCTTGTGCAAGCAGAATCAGGCTGTTTGTCCACCCCCACAAGGATAAGATCAGCCCTAAACATGAGTAGTCAGCTCTGGCTGCCAGAACACACCAGCACACGACCATTTCTTACAGGCTGCGGTTCTGAACAGAGCTCAACTCACTCCCTGGGATATTCAGTGTTAATGGAAGGAAGGAGAAGGAAATCAGAAACTTTCTTCTGCAAATCCTGCAAAGTATTCCATAGGATTTTCAGAAATGATAGAAAAAGTCACTCACAAACCTCATCAACTGTTAAGGAATTACAGCAAAGTAAAAATAAACTCCAGAGTTCATTGTGGAAAATGGGTGAGAACAGTCCTTTGAACAAAAGCATTATAATCTGGCCTCTGAACATGGGAGGTTGGCTGACTTGAGAGAAAACCAAGCAATTTAAAGATATTGCTAAACTTTTGTTCCTCTGTCCAGCCAAGACTATCCTGCAAAAAGCCAATCCTGCATTACGACAGGCAACTTGACTTCATTGGATGATGGGCACTGTAGGGAGATGCAGAAGGGAGAGAAACTGAGCAGAAAGAAAACAAAATTAATGTGAGTTTTATTCAGAAACCCACCAATCCCTGGAAAATCATAGTGTAGAATATGCACTGACCTCTAAAACTGAAAACTATGTTGAAAGGACTAAATGTCACTGCAGAGTTAAAAGAGAAACAGAATCTTTCCCTTCAACAGCACCAGTACTATGTGACTTTTAATAAATTATGTGAAAACAGATTTACAGGCTCATGCCCTAAACCTGTGCCTCCTCTGATAAGAAAACATGCAAACATAATGATCTAGAGAAGCAAATTAAATTCCCAGGACTGGATCATATTCAGAATAAAAACAAAGAGGTTCTTCAAAAGCTAATCTCTCAGAAGTCTCAGCACAACATGATACTCTCTCAAGGTGCAGGTTTCTCTACCTTGCTGTTTAAGTATGCTTTACTATGCAGAGCATAACAATAAAGAGCTTTTTTTAAAAATCAGTTAAAAGGTAACAAATTATCTTAAATGACAAAAGAAGAGAAACAAGACCCTATACCCTGAAATTAGAAGTTGTAGGAATCAGATTCTCAGACAAATACAGAGATGTCACTCTGCTTATCGGCTATTAGATTAATTTATTTTACTAAAATCTAGCATAATGTTTTCTTTATCAGCTATGTCAGGTATTTCTGAATAAACATATTCAGCTACCCAAAGCAACACCTGCAATGAAAGGAAGTGAACTTTATCATTACACTGACCTGTAAACAAAGCCAACTGCCAAGGGTGTTTCAGGGAGCATCACCCTAATGAAACTGGAGCTGGCAGTTGCCTTCCTACTAATTTCTTAAAATCCAAACTATGAATCCACAGGATTTACAGACTCCCCCTCCCCAAAGCCTTCCCACTCACACATTTTCCCATGGAATTTGCCTGCAGAAAGGACCAGCACCACAACATGGGAAGCACATCCCATTGCAAGAGGCTGCCTGTGGAGTCTGAGGTCCGTTCCAGTTGAAGTTCCCATCATGGAAATGCTGTACAGGAATTCCAGTGGCAACAAATTTGCTGGGAACTCGGGACTTTAGGGCTGGTAGTGAAGACAGAGCTGTAGATGTCTTATGTTCAAATGAAGAAAAGGAGCTTCAATTTCACATCTCTCTACAGAGGGTGGCACAGAGAGAGACAATGAGAGCTACGATGAAGCACAGGAGGTCTCCAGGATTACCTAGTGCTGAGCTCCCTTCCCAAGTGTTGTCAGAAATCCAGACCCAACACTTTAGGGCAGCAAGGAATCCCTGTTTCTTCCATAACTGGTTCATAATTTGTACTCCTGTATTGGCAGGATCAAGGACAGAGCCAAGAGCCCTGACTCCAAACTTCCAGCTTCGCCAAGGTGCCATTTCTTTCTACTTCTATCTTCATGAAAATGAACCTGATAATGCAACACCACCCCAACCACTGCTCCCTAACCACAGCTGGGGAAAAGATGCAGCACAGCATCTTTCAAATGCCCTCTTCCATGGGGTCTAGCTTGACAAATGCTGAAGACACAGGCAGACAGTGCCAGCTGTGCACGGAGCAGTCCCACCCTGCTCACCTGTTCTGATGGGAGGTCCTGCACACTGCTGGATGTCAGAGCAGGCAGGCAGCTCCCTCAGCCAGAGCTTGGACACACGAGGTAGACACAGCAGTGATGGCTCCTTCCCTCTTATGGAGACCATCTGTTCAAAATCCCTGCAGAACTACAACTCCAGACAGCTCTTCGAAGAGGGATGGGAGGACTAACATATTGCATATTTTTTTATTGAGATCTCTGGTGTGGCAATTTTGCCCACCCCTCCACCTTTTGCCTCTCAGCTACCACCTGTCACAGTTAAGGACCAAACCTATGAAGTGCTGAGATTATTAAATACCTTTCAGCTTGGTTCATCAGTCATTCACTGAGTAAAGGGATTGTCCTAGAAGCCTCTTGAATCAAGATCTAAACACATGGTTTATTGCCTTTCCCACAGTGTGTCTTTGAATCATCCAACACTGTCTCCAAAAGGTCACAACAGAAGATTTAAAAAAGAAAATACTGAATAGCTGGTTCCCAGACTAGCTTCTTCCTCCAAGCATCTCTGCAGAGCAATCCCAGTTTCTGAATCAGCAAGGAAGGCTTACATAGGCATATCCTGCATTCTAGAAGCACCACATCAAGCACATGACTGATCTTACTCCAGCTGATCACTTCAGAGCAGTTACAAAAGCAACAAAATTCTCACTTTAATAAGTAAGAATTTCTACAGAAATTAGAAACACACATTTTTATCATACATTCTCTTCCATTGAACCTGTGGAAAACTTAAGGATAGGTGAAATAAGTGCAAGTTGATATCCCCATAGCCCACGCAGCTTCTGGTTTTCGCACATTCAGATTGATCTTCAGGCTGCAGTCACTAATAATTGGGTGGGCAATTGGCTAAAATGATGAATCTAAAAACTGCTACATTCTTTACTGTGTTATTTGTATAGATATGGGTCTACAGAGTGGGGTTCTTAGGTTTATTTTACTTTTTTAAATGAAAGATCATTTTCTCACATCTAGTCTCTTATATGCACGTGTACCAAAACTTTCTCTGTCCTGGGACACAATAAGAACTGTTCTTCAACTCACCTGCAAAAGTTAAAACTGAGTTTTGGCATTTTTGTATTTAACTAGTGCATTCATTGGTAATAGTCCTGTATTGTTCTGAGGAATATCTCAAATAATCAAACATGACTGAAAAAAAGACTAATATTGCTTTTATTGCTTTAAAATTAAACGTGCATACAGATGATGCAAAAACTATATTAAGTAATCCATTGTAATCTGGATAATTATTTTAAATGCATACTCCAAACCCCCGAATGTGTCAGCCTATAAGTCCACTTCCTATGTTTTTCTATCTGCAAGATCTGCAAGTAATTTAGTCTTGTTTTCACAGAGTGCAAAGACATTCCATTTGTTTACACTAGAGACAAATTTTACTCAATTGACGCAATTCCATTGATTAAATAATGGCTTTCTTCCTCATTTTAGACAATTTCAGCCTTATATCATGACATAAAAGAGGTAAGTGATTGTCATCTGTGCTCATATTATGTGACGGGCAGATTATCAGGTATGAGGCTCAGTGCCCAATGACAGGACCCTTTCAAGGACTGATTTAAGTCTGAATGCTCATACCCTGTTCTGAAAACTAGGCAGATGATTAAATAAGTCAACAAAGGGTCAACTGTAGGCCAACTGCAGGTGATTTAACTGGAGGGACCTCTGGTAGGTCAAGTGAAATAAAGCAGATATAATTTGTCCAACTTCTGCATTGAAAATACTGTTGAAGACCGGCTTCTGTGTATCTGCCATCTTTGTGATAACCCTTCTTTAACAAGGTTATTGGACATTCAGGTCCTCTTTGCAGACAAAAAGCTGCATATTCCATATCAGCATGGAGTTTTACCTCAGAATCAAATGCAGAATTAGCTGTTGCCTTTGGAAGATAAGGAAAATAAAATCCTTAGCAGTCCTAGTGAATAGAGCAGTTGAAATACTTTTGCAAGGAGGAGGCATTTGTCCAAATGTGCATGCACAGTGCTAATCCCAAAAGCATTTTTGTGTCTGTCCACAGGCTCTTCAAAACCTCAGCATACCACACAATCCAATCTTCAAGCCTTAAGCTTGTGGGAGGAATTAGCCAGCACACACAAGCCCAGGATGGCTCTGTTCCTTGGGCCAGCACAGGATGACTTGTGGAGTGAGAGGCACCACAAGCCTTGGCACAGGAGTGGAGCCGAGAAGGGTACAAGCACAGGGATGATGCCCACTTGTACTTCATCTCTTTTTAGCTACCTACCAGAAAAGGCTTTTAAAATCTTATTTCAGTGAAGTACCAGTGACATCTAGTGGGCAGCTCTTCTACAGTCACATACCTAATAGAGCAAATCTGGCTAATTTTCCAATTTCTTTGAGAGAGGCCACAGTAGACAGAGAATGGTAGATTTAAAAAGAAACTAAAGTTTCTCTGGTCCATTTCTCTCTAATGCAGAAGCAATTACAGCATGAGATAATGACAAGTCAAGGAGTAATATCTTTAAACTGAAAGAGGGTAGGGTTTTTTTAGATATTAGTAAGAAGCTCATCACTATGAGGGTAGCAAGATATTGGAACAGGCTGCCCACCCCTGGACATGTTCAAGGCCAGGTTGGATGGGGCTTTGAGCAACCTGGTCTAGTGGAAGATGTCCCTGCCCATGGCAGGGGCTTGAAACTGGATTAGCTTTAAGGCCCCTTTCAACCCAGGCCATTCTGTGATTCTCTAATATTTGTTTTGGTCTTACTAAAAACTCACACAAACAGATCTTAAAACCATTCTGTGATGTAGCCACAGCCACACTGACCACACTTCCTCCTGAGCACTCCAGCAACAAGCTGGGCAGTGAATCACTTGCTGCCCTATGACACTCCTTGTTTTCCCTCTTGCCCAGCTCATGACAGACATGAACAACAGGGAGTGCTCATAACTTACCTATTTACCAGAAACAGGAATTGCAGTAGCACGGAATATAAGTGGTCCAGGCAAATTAGTTATGTGCCTAGCCAGTCAACTCTGCAACACACACATCCTCACTTTCTCACAAATGCATTGTGGCTTGTCCAAAATGGGGTGAAATTTCACCGGTGTAACAAACAAACAAGAGCATACCTAATGAGTCAATCAAATTGCAATACTTCCTTCCAAAAGGAAAAGCGCTGATTTCTCATTTTCAGCAAAAGCTTCACAAACAGCCTCCTCAAAGTGCTCTGCTCACACTGAAGATTTTTAGCTCCACAAGCTAGAGTTTAGCACACGTGCAACAGTAGCAGGGATTTTAGAAGGGACAAAACCAAGCTGCTGTAGCTCTAAGTAGCACTTACCTGCATTTGCCTGTATATAATGTATCAGCAGCTAATCCTTTCCTAAATAACACTGTCCGAATGATATTTCATTTCTTAAAACATGGTACAGACTTGTGAGGTTTCAGCAGTAATTCCAAACACTAAAACCAGCTAAAAGCTATAAAAACAACAGTAATTTATTTTCTGAATAAGATTCTACATAAGCACTTTATAGACACCCCTGAAACTTGCTTGAATAACACAAGGATTTTTTTTCCTAAGCCTGTATCCAGACCTTGGCGGTTTCAGCTGCTGTGTGTGCTTCACACCACACAGCAACATCTGCTAGCAGTTAATTTGGAAAATGGGAGACTGTCACCACAAAATGTAGACCTTTTAAAATAAACACAAGAAAAATATTACCAAGCAAAAATAAAACTGCATAATAAATATAAGTGGGTGGTAGCTACACACTGGTAGAGAGGATTTCACAGTAGATCAAACAAATCACCAGACTGAAACTGCCCTCCAAAGTACTGGTTTCAAGAGACTGATACTGTCAGGCTGAGATCTGGACCTGTATCTCATCTTGCCTTGCCATTTCTTACCCTGGGAAAAAAAAAGAAAAGTCCTAATCATCTGTTTACTTTCAAATTATGGTAATATTAAAAATATAAACTTCCAAACCTAAATTTCTGAAGTACTCTGTCAGCAAGAAAAGCTTGGTCTTTCTTCTTTATGAGCTCTAACTTACAGAGGAGCAAAGGAGTACACTCCCTCCCAACATCAGATTGGCTGAAAACCAGAGTGAGAACTCATTTACTAGATCTCAGTGGAAGTGTTGTTCTCAAATGGACAAAACTGTTTGTATTATACAATGAGGGTTGGGGGGGAAAAAAGCAAAGCTTTTCCTTGTGTCTTTATATTCCTCAGTATGAACAAAATTAAAATAATTCTGCAATTTAAAAAAAAATTCATATTTAATTTTAAAACATAGGGGGAAAAATTCAGTGGTCCAGGTGGTATCAACTGGCAGAAGTCATTTTGTGAGCCTTAGTAGATGTTATTGTCAGGATCATATTGAAAGAAATATCCTTCTCTCCTATGCCACTAAACCTCAGTCAGGAGTCACAAGCCCTGCTCTGTTTCCATTTAACCTGGAAGCCCACTGGCAAAAGGAAGTTTCCAGCTACAGCTACTGATGGAATCTCCTCTACTGGCTTTCCTCCCAGTTTGGTGCTCCTGGGGAGCCTCCCCCAAGTTTCAGAAAGACTGTAGCATCTTTTGTCACAGAGCACATTGTCTCACTCCAGCCAGGCTTGTGCCTGGCTCCGGCAGTTCAGACCTGTTGACTGAGCACAGGGGAGTCTTACACACAAAAGCTTAGGGGAGAAGGGCTTTGTGCAAAGCTTCCCAGGAATCACACCAGAAAGAATAATTGTTAAAAATAAAGTCAGAGCATTAAGGCTCTCAATAGAGCGCTCAGAGTGTTTTGGTGCACAAAAGGATTTGGATTTGGCCAATAGGTTTGATAAAGTTGAAGCTGAAGGTACTGGGGAACAAAAATACTTGTACTATCATCAGTGGGACAGAATAGAAGCCCTGCTGAAAATCAACACTGCTGGGGGGGATTTAAACAACCAAGCAAAGACAACCCACAGAGATCAACTATCTATTTACCATTCACAGACATTTACACCTCTGTTGCTTTTTTCCTCATTCTGCCTTTTTTCTGGGAAGACTGTAAGATGAAAAGTGAATGCAGGGAGAGCCACTTTCATGGCTCCCACACATGAATTGCTGTTCTCAGCAATTCAGGTTTACTCTTGCTAAGGGCAATGCTTTCAGGTAGCTCCAGGCAGCTCAGGCAGTGCCAGCTCCCTACACATGACACCACTTCTGAGAGTCTCACCTGGAGATGAGAGTCTAAACCAGATTTATTTACAGTGCTGATCTCTCACAAAAACAGCTGATATTGTTGGAGACTCAACATCCCTGCTGCAGTCTAAAATCCCCTCTACCACTTGTTTGGGCCATTTCCACCTCTCACAGGGGCAGAGTAAAAATTAATGCATTGATCTGAAAGTCTCAGGTAATTTCACAGTCAGCACCACAAAAAGAGAGAGCTTTATAAGTAAAGGATGCATTGAAAATATATATACCCCAAAAGAGCTGGCAAAAAACATGGAATAATGAAGTGAGATTCTGCATAATTGTTCATTCACAGAGTGCTGTCCATCCTGTCCCCTGTGCAAGGCTGAGAAGTCCCCAAGGTGCAAGCTCTGTACAGGCAGAGAGGGCCTCTTCTGCAGTGGAAAAAGGCACTGGACAGTCTCGAGGGGAGGGTGTCTGGCCCCTCAGGTCTGCCAGGAGCTACAGGAAATGGCATTCCCTACAGCAAAAAGCTGGCTTTTGTAGGCAACTGAATGTGCTGCAACTGATAGTACTCAGGTCAGATGTCAGAGGAGTTCTGGTGCCAGAAGGGTGATATATGGCTGGCATGAAGGGGATGGGGCGTCACCATCACCTTCCATCTGAAGATATCAAAGACACAGTTGGACACGAACAGATAACATCCACTCACACTTGGCGAAACAGGAATTCCAGTGCTTCCAAATATTTCTATCCCCAAGGTAGTCCCAATGAGTTAACCCCTGTAAAACTTATAAGTATGCAAGGATATACGGTTATCAAGACAGGAGGAGAGAAACAGGAAGCAAAGATTTCAGCAAGCAATTTCAGGTGTGCCAAGTGGCTGATTTTGCTGTTTGATCTGAAGAGGTATACCAGCCTAGGGTTCCTCTTCCTTCAGGGTGGATACATCCAGCAGACAAAGCTAGATTTGTTATGTGGAGGGAAAGCTGTGATTGCCACTCTCCGTGCCCTGAGGCTGTCTCTGTACTCCAGACAGCCCTTGGCTAACCTGGTGAACCACGTTAGGCCCACGCTGTTTCCTCTCCCCTTCTGTTGCCATGAAAGCAGCTACTTGTTTGTCTCCATCCTTTGGCTCTCAGTGGGGTGAGGTCAGCACACAGCACCCCTCAGACCCCACAGCACTGGAAATGTTTCCATGCAGGAATCATTCTGCTGTCAAACCAAACTGGACGAGAGCTCGCCTGTCGGAGTCTTGTGTCTGTCTCACAGTGGTGATTTAGAAACTAGATCTGTTCACGTGGGAAATATGCTTTGTGTTGGCTGTAACTTCACCCATAATCCATAGGAATCACAGGTTGGGAATAGCACATCATCTGACGCTTTTACTGGAGGTTCTCACTACGCTTTTATTACTGCAATATAAAGATACAGTCTGGCGTTGAACTTTAATGATCTCATTATAATTGTCTGAGGGGCTCAGCCCTTTCTCACTGAGCGTAGATGTCTCACATCCATACTGAGGACTAGGAATCTTCCCAACAGAATCAAAACAAGTGAATCCCTGGTGGCTTATCTGCCTTACAGGCTTTTACAGCTCAGATCTTCACATCCCCGTGTTGCGCTGTTTCTCCAGAAACCGCGCTACGCCTTCCGGAGTTGCGAGTTACGTTCCCCGTTTCGGCTCTTCGGCTCTTCAGAGCAGCCAGCTCTGCCCAGCAGCACTTCAGGTGCTCCACTGGCACAGCCTGGCTTGAAGGTGGCAGGCCACGATGAGGACACACACAGCTCAGAGCAGCTTTTGCTCACACGCTTGATTTGTGCTCGGATTCCAGAGCTGGTTTTTACGTCTGTCACAGGGCGTCTGTCATCACTTCTCTTCAGAAGCCCAGCAGGGTATCTTGAACAATACCAGCTTTGCAATGGGGAAGAAGGTTCCTTTCTTCCCAAGGTTTTAGTGGCAAAATCTCAAACAACAGAGTGAAACAGTGTGTGTCAGAGCCCAAACTGGAGAAATAAATAAAAAAAAACAAGCAGAAAAAAAAGCTTTTCCGCCCACCCCTCTTTCCTGTGAGCCCAAACTCTCCCTGAGTTATGGCAAGCACCCTGGAAAATATAAGATTTTTCAAAATTAGAAGACCATATGTCCCAACCACAGTTCCTTTCCAGGGAAAATCATAGAAAGTCCTCCCGCATTCATAGTCTACTCCAGTGGGAACTAGAAATTCTTGCTTACCCTTTCTCCTGGGATCCTATGGGAAGAATGAACAGGGAGTGGTTTCAAGGACGACTATGTGCTACTAAGATCCAGACATCACCCACACCATTAATTTATAAGCAGATGCCTTGGAATCAGTTACACTCTGCTGCCTTCTCTCTGCAAAAGGAAAAGAAAACACAAGTTTTTCTTGGTTTCAGACTCCCCTCTCAGCTCAGGACATGCACCACCACACTTTTGATGACCTGTCCATCTGCTCTTGTCCCAGCTGCTGCCCCCTCTTACAGCCATCCCAGCATGCCAAGAACCAGAGAGCCACAGGGACCCACATCCTCAACACACAGATGTGGGCACAGGACCAGTTGAACATCAGTTGAGCCTGCACATCAACCAGTTCCTTCAGTCCCCTCTCATCCATCAGATCCTACTGATGGGACCTGTCCCAACACAAAAATAAGAGCAATGGTGCAGTCATCAAGAGGCCACCACATGGGCCAGAGGGCACAGGAGCCACGAGCAGATGGCTCCTCAGGCCACAGTGCACACTCCAGCCAAGGACCACGCTGGGATCCCTTCTCTGAGAACCGCAGGGCAGCTTCACCACCTCTGCTGCAACTCTGGGAGCAAGATAAGGCTACTCCTAAAAGCTCTCCTTCTCTCAGAAACCTCACCCAGAGGCATGGCCCTTCCTGAAGCTTTTTCAGTCAGGTGCCCATGTAAGGTCCATTTAAAGTCCCCTTTTACCATTCCTTAATCACACCAAATATGTGCTGCATTGTGTCTGGGAACTGAATTCTGAATTCTAATGATTCCTCTGCAGTGATTTGAGGCTGTCTTAGCAAAGCCTTTTTTTTTTTCCAGGGAGATTGAGGAATATCATATTCATCTGTGGGCTCCTAATCCCTTCAGACTAAAGTCTACTTTAAAGAGTTCTTTTCAAATTACTTTCAACTTTTTTGGTTAGATCTTACAGGAAAGAATCCACAGAAGATCTTATCTGAACCCTGACATGCAATGACCCCTTTGCTCCATTTCATCACTGGTTCTACAGTCATGTTATTAGGGATAATACTGGGAATTATAGGATTATCTCAGGCTTTCAGATACATTTTACATTGACTAATTTATTCTGTCTGTCCTTTCATGAATGCCTGATGTAATATCTGAGACAGAGGGTTCATAAGACTAAAGGTATTAAGCTTTCACCTTATCACTACTGTTTGTGGTCTTGTGGACCCTCAGCCTGATGAGCAGCTGGGTGTCACCACTGCCTGACCCCCGAAATGTGATGGCACATTAAAAGTGCAATTAAAGTATCTGGTTAGCATATCCAGGGATGGAGAGTTAAAGAACTGCTTCTCTGTCTACGCCGCTGTGCATGCGAGTCATATCTGGCTGCCATGTGTGCCCAGGAGCAGCTCTTTCCCAGGGTATGCTGAAAAGCTCTGTCACCACAAGTCAGGCTCACCCTCAATACTTTTCATAAGGCTCCAGAGGAAATTAACGTTGGCTCTTCCAGGTTATGGTTTTTATATGATAAAAAACCCTACACCAACTGTGTCATATGGGAAACAGAAACGGATCAGAACACAGACAGGTAACATAGTCCACATGCAACTGATAATTCTGATGTTCAGCATCTGACAGAATGAAGGATGAGGCCAGAGTTGTTTCCCTCCTTAAAACATTCAATATCAGCGGGAGAAACGAAAGCAACACCAAAATGTGCAGCCTGATTGTGATGGAAGGTGAGCTGTGAAAAGGGAATAATCATTATTGAAGTTGACCTTTCAGTCTGTAGTGAGTCCCTAGTAATTTCAGCATGCTTTGTGCTAGGACATAAGTGACCAATCTGCAGGTGTCAGGAGGTTCTCTGTATTCCACCAAGCTCGGAAGGATTTGGTCCTGAAGGTGGAGTGGATATACAGTAACAACACACACTCTGCCCTTCTTAGTGTCACCAGTCTCATGCACAGGACTGAAAGGCACTCAGTTAATAAGGATGCTTAATTACTGCCTTGATGAGACACAGAGATACAAAGCTCAGAGGTCACTCCCATGGTGATACATCAATATAAAACTGGAATAATGCAGCAGTGAGTCGAACCAAGGACACACCAATCAAACAGTACAAGGGCTCATTTCCTGACACGTTGCACATGAGATATGGGAGAGCTTCAAAGCAAACCCTCCAGACAGTGTTTTGGGTGAACTGTCCCTTCTCCCATTTAGTTACTTATTTGCAGAGCCTTTTTGTGGAATAAGGCAAGACTCTTTATGCATACAGAGACAGCGTGTATGGGAACAGAGGAGTTGTGCTCATAGTGGAGTACACCTTGTGCCCAAAGCTCAGCATGAAATTTTCCAGTAATTATCTGCACTAGTAGCTTGTGAATGCAGTCTTTAGATCTTAAATCAAATGTTAAAAAATATTTGAGTACAGCTGCAGAGAACTTGACATTGTCCACACAAAAATTCCTCTTTGGAATTCATAATTACTCCTGCATCCTAATTTGCTGTTTTCACTATCTCTGGATTTTCCTCATCAGAAGAATTCTTTTAACCTGGTTTCATATCAAAGTCTATCTATCTTCACTAACACACAATTTATCACAGAGAGAATGAAGATTTACATCTTTTCTGCCTGAAACATGAAATAATCTAGCAGCACAACTCAACATGTCTGCAACTGCAAAGTCACTGGAACTCACTGTCCACTGGCATGAGAAAGATCTTGGTTACAGAGAGGGTCCTACACTTTGTCAGATTTATAAACCTTAGAAGTCTAAGTTTTGCATGGCTGAGCTGCTTCACCCACACAAAAATAAGGCCTTGAACCAGGGATCCACTACTGCAAACAATAAAAGAATTGCAGTTCTTAGATACCACAGCAACAAGCACGGTAGATGCACCTGGTTTGATAAATAGAAGGCAGGTAACAAAATTTAAATCCCCATTCTTTTGATTTTGGGCTGTTTGCTGTCACCCAGTGCAATCCAGCTTGAACCTTCTTCCACAGGCCTGACACAAATTACCCAGTTTGGCCAAAAGGAGACCCAGACAAACAGCATTTACCTTTCCCAAGCCACCAGACTGCTGTGCAGGCAGGTCCTCAGTGCCAAAGCAGAAACCCATTCCTTTTTCTTTCCTATTCCTATTCTTTGCTGAGCAAAGGAAAGGGTAGAACTAAAAACAACATATCAGGTTTATGCCTGGCCTGATGCATGCCTTCCTTGCTTATGAATGCATTACATGTAGCATCTAGGAATAAAGTGTTCAGCCCCAAAAAGGAAGGGGAAATACATAGGAATGAAACCTCCTGTGGGAATAGTCAGTGCTGTTCTGCCCTGCTTAGCAGGCTGAAAATGCTGCTTCAGCTGGGGCTGTGTTCTCTCAACTTTGGCTGCACTATGACCTCAGATGACCCAGCCTGCTGTGAATCTGGGCACTGTACATTTGATCCAGAACACTGAACCACCGGTGTCATTTTCAGTCAGTGCTAAATCCAATCTGACCTAGATTGAAAAGCCCTTACATCCCATCTCTAATCCCTCCAGTTCCATCCAAGCACTGAGGCCTGTAAGCAAACACAGCACATGAACTTTAAGAAAAGAAGGCAAACAAATCAAGTTTCACAGAAATCTACAGACTCAGACTTCAGGAAATCAACTTCAGTAAGAGTCTACATATTCTCCAGAATAATATTTCTCTGTATTGCTCACTTTCAGACCATTCTGTGACAACAGATTTTATCTTTCTTCAGTCACTCTCTCTGTAAGACCACACTGAAGCAACAAAATATTCATTACCTCTTTCTGGCTGTCTAAAAAGGTACATCTTGCATGAATCTTGCAGGAAGTTAAAAAAAAAATAGTTACAATTTTAAAACATTTTGCTTCAACATGCCAAACATTCCATTTCACATTTTCTCCCATAAAATCACAATTCTCAGCCACAGCCACTTCATCAGTAGAGAAATAGCTGATTTTCCCACAGTCTCTCCAACAAGTCAGACAGCAAACCTGCACTAAGATGGTTCAATTTCATTGGAGTCAGCACCTACTGAGCAATGTGGTTTTGGTTTCTTTTAAGCATTCAAGAACTTTTCTCATAACAATGCCAGATGGCCTTGCAATCAAAACCTTTGCCTCCAGCTTGTCACCTCCAAACTCACTGCTGATAGTCTGTGGACTTGAATTTGAATATGAATACACAGAAGCTGTTTCAGATTTAATTTTTTTTAAAAAATTACCTCTGGAATGACAAATCTTCCAGCTGCATTATCTGTTATCTGGCTTTCACGTGCCTTTCCAAACATTATGTGAAAAAATGAGAAAGAGGGAAGCAAAAGAAAAATTTCTTGACTACCACCACAAAAGAAATTGTTCCTTAATTACAAACAGGACACCCTTAAGCTGAAAGTGAAGAGAAGGGCAATCTATATGACCTTCCCCCATCATTTTGCTTTGAAATATGGGGTAGGCAGAACCAATTGATGTGAGCAGATTTAGTAAGATAAACACCAGTGGCAACTTTTTATATTTAACAACATCAGGACAAAGAGTAAGAATGAGAATACTCGTTATGTACTCTTGCAAAATGTACTGTGTATCTAAAAAGAAAATATTTGCTTATCAGTTGTTGCTATATAATGTCAAACATACGGTAGCTACATGATATTTTAACCTTACCCCCAAGCTACAAGGAAATTGAGTAGATAGTTGGTTTTCTAGTGTCTTTAAAGTAACTAAACATGAAAGGTCAGACTTAAGGAGAACAGAAGGTAAGCTGCCCAACAAGGCCAGCAGAGCCGAGGAAACATGTTCATGTGCAAGGGATATCCCAATGTTTGCTTAGAAACATGTCATAAATGTAACATTTAGTGATGGTTTAAAGCACCCTGCATGAATAAGGAGTAGAACTTACACAGGAAAAGAAAGGACATCAAAGACCTGAGTAGGAAGATGGCTGTGTTAACACTCAAACCAATTTTAATTAACTTTATGGTATACTACCATAGTTAGTCATGTCTCCCACAGATGGATGGCCTGCACTGAGACACTCAGCCTCAGAACAGTGTCTTGGACATGTTTTTTGCCATGGTGTATTTGCCCTTTGGGATGACAAAATGATGAAATGCAAAAAATGTGCTGGACCTGCCTGGGAATGACCCTGTCCCCAGTGATTCTCCAAAGTTCTCCTGAGACTTCTCCTTGTGCCATCTCAGCCAGACAGCATTCACAGGGACACAGGAATGGGATTCACGGGACAGAAACATCATGTGCCTCCTTTGGCCATCGTCCTGAGCTAAAGCTTGGGCTACACTTCAAACAAGCTGGTGAGTGGAGGTTGGAAAATTGCTTTAAAGGAGGTGCAAGTGCCAATTTGAAGGAACTCTGTTTCATTTGATATTCCCCCACTGTAGACTTGTGATATACTTTGCCCTATTTTTTATGAAATTTTATATAAGTGAAGTTTTGAGTGTTCCCCCTGACTTCCATAAGTTTGGGGTTTATTGTACACCAGTCAGTTCTCTCACACGCAGTGTACAGTGCCCGAAAATTTCAGGTTAATTAACTCACATCTGGTTTTCCACAAACAGAAATACTATGTTCTGCTGCCAACTACTATTGCTAGCTAAAGTGCTTTGTGCTCTCTCTTGTTTGGGGATGAAACCAGTGCATCTTTGATTTTTAAATCTATATTCTGCACGTCTGATACCTTGTTAGAAAGCCAAGGGTTATTAATTTCAAAAACAGAAGGTAGAGTTTAATGAATAATGAATAGCAGCTGTTGGAAGCAAACCTTTGTAGCCCTGGGACCGTCTTTCCCTATGTTACAATTACACTTTGATTGACCTCAACAATAACTAACAAGCATGCCCAGCTGGATCATAAACCAAGTATATACTATGTCCAGATATGGTGTAAAATTTCACATCAATGAAACACTCACTGTCAGTCTAACTTTGTCCCATCATATGTCAATCAGACTTATAAATAAACTTACTAGAGCTGGGACAGGGTATTTTCCTAGGGAGAAAGAGAAAGGTTCTTTACCAGAATGAATGAACAGTTTAGAAAAATCCCAATTACGTCAGGATGGCTCAACCTTTGAAGAAAAGTCTTTTGCCATGACAGACATGTGGAGCTTGCTCACTGTGCAAATATTTAGGGGCTTTAAGAAGGAGAGGCAGGTTTCCAGGCTGCCTAAAAGAGCTATATCCCCATAGCTGGGTGGCTGAAAGAAGAAAAAGGTGAAGTTTGGGCTGATCAAGCAGCTGACATATTTTCTCTATGAAGGAATGAGCTGCACTGGGACCTGGAGCTTTCAGGTGTCTGTGGGTAGGAGGCCCACAGGGTTCACTGGGGATACAGTACCTCTCACCTGTGGATAACCACATCATGCAACACCTAAATTTGGGATCTGTCTAAACAAATGGGAATAAGAATGCAAGGACAAACTGTTTATACACACAAAACCAGAAAAATCTGGCCTGTGCTGTTTGGTGGATGGATTACTCACAGTTTTACATCCTGTCTTGTCAGATAGGAACTTTGGTCTATAGCCAAACAATATTAGGGATGAGCCACTGGTGAATAAAGCAGTCCAGTCTCTGGATTTATATATACACTCAGCTTTCTAACACTTTATCCTCCCTCTCCTGACAGTTCCTGGTGAACTAGAGAAGCAACAGATCTTTCTCTCATTAAGTCATTGGATTCTCCACTTAAAACAGTTATATTTTATTAGTATATATTATTTCCATTATTATTTATACATCTGAACAAAACAAATTGCCATAATTTCTTCCTGTCCATGAACTACATTATTACAGACCCAAAAATGTTGTTACAGGCACCTTCTCAAAGAGCACAGCACAGCCGTGCCAAAATTACTCAGGTACCCAGATATCCCAGGTTTGGTTTCCCATTTAAATTTCCCCACTGTGCTCCATGAGACCCTGTCATGGCACCTCACACAATCTGCACTGAGGAGGAGTCAGCTAAGCTTGCACATTGTGTTTTTTGAGCTGCAGAGCTGTAACTGCACACCCTGCCTCTCTTCATCAGAAGTCAAGGTCAAGCACATCCCATCCCCTTGCAGCTTCCCCTCTTCTGCACCTCTGTTAACCAGCCTAGAATAAAACAGATTACATAAACACCAACACAGATTTCACCTCTCCTGGTACTGTTGCTTGTCTTTGCTTTGCCATTCTCCAGCTGACATTGCTGCTCTATAATGGCTCATCACTGCTCTCAGTCTTAAAGAGAAGCCCTATTTATCAGGGTTTCCTCATCCCATCCATCCTGACATAGAATTTCTTTATAGGTTCCTACCTGACCTCAAATATTTTGCTCAGGGGAATAAATCCTGCCATGCCAGGTATGGGTTGCATATGCCCACTGATTTTGATGGGACTACAAATGTAATTCATTGAGAGGCAGTTGGCAATGCCTTGGTTCCAGCCACATATAAAGCAGGTATAAACTATTGCTATGGTTGCATTGCAAAAAGGAATATACTATTCCTTCTAGCACAAAGAGAAAGGGGAAAAAAACCAAAACAAACTACTCACCAGTAGATAAAAGTACATCCCACCACCAGGATAAAGCAAATTCCCAGTACCTCACACCATCCCCTACCAGGTCATGGGGCATGACAGGCTGGGCTTGCAGCACACAGTAATTTTTGACAGACCCCAGCCCAGGAGGGTGGATGTGGGAGGCGAATTCCAAAGCCAAGGTCGGGTGTCTCTGGCTGATTCCAGATCTGAGTGCTGTGCTGCAGGAAGGGAAGCAGCCTCCTGGGTAACCATTTGGGGCTTTATAGGGTCCAACCAACACCTTGAGTTCTTCCCAGGAACTTATTAACAACAAGCAAGGCTGACCTCAAGCGTTCCTGGCATGGAGCTCCACGCTGTGCACCAGCTCCAGTTTCCAGGGGTCTCACACACAGCTCCGTATGGAGTGCACGGCGATAACATAATCCAGCGTCAAGGCGTCAAAGGCATGGAGAGCTGTGACAAGGTTTCTCCACTGGACATAAAAGACCCATTTTTCTTAATAGTAGCATAAGGGGGGAAAGACATGGATATTTTGTCAAAGACTTTTCTCAGAGTGTTTCAATGCCCTGGACAGCACTAATCTTGGAGCCCTTATAAAAGATTTGATTATCGACCTGGTCTGTGCTTTGAGAATTTCCTGACCTCACCCTGATGAAATTAATGAATTTACCTATGTGTGAAAGCAGCAGGGGGTGAGGGAGTCCCAGCAGCCCCAAAATTCCTCAGGTGTGAAGATTAACCAGGATATACTTGGGAAATTTTAGTGGATAAATTTCCACTCTGTGGAAGTGTCTATGTTCTCCAAGAGCTTGTTTCTGCCATGCCCCACTGAAGGTTTAGTCAGTTAATTTCTCCATTCTCAATTCAGGACTGCTCTGTACTAACCAGCTTTGGGGGTTTTTTAAAAACCTATTTAAACTCATTTATAGCTGAGCTGATTTTCTCCACATTCCTTATTTTGTTACTTGCTTTCTGACCATAGTTACACAAACAATTCAAAGTACTTTAGGACTGGAGAAGAATCTAAATACTTCCCTTGGTTCTAACAGACTTGCTGGACCAAAAGCAGAAATAAACAAATACTCCTACACACATAATGGCAATTTGATTCTCAGATAGTCCAGCTACAAATGTGCAGCACAAGGCTAAGGACAAAAGCTCTGGCACACACAGACTGTCTCTGTCACCAATTTAACAGCAATACCACTCAGTAGAGGTGCAAATTTCTCTGGAGCAAACTAGTCAATGAAATCAAATTACTAGATATGCAAAGCAAAGAATTATTTTAGTTTCTTGCCCAGTCTGGAGATCTGTAACAATGGCCTGTATGACTGAACTGGTGCAGCACCTTATGGGTACAGGCTCTGCACTAAATTGCCAAGAATGCATCAGGGTGTTTGCAGTTAAGTGTCTTCCTCATAAGTGATGAGTCAACAACATAAGGCTCCTGGGCCAAGTAACAAAGCTGGCTAGAAATTAGACATCAAAAGACCACTTCAGTTAAAAAGCTTTCTAAGAGAAAGGGGTCACAGAAGCTATCTAGGGAGACAGACTGACAGAAGGAGTCAAAGATTAAGGAGTGGGAAAGATTCCTTCTCTGCAATACTACGAAGAGCATCTATTAAGGAAAATTCAAGCACTCTGGTACCTTTAAAAAAAACAACTTGTTTCTGAGGCACAAGAATTTTAAAGTACTCATATCTTAAAAAATATATCTTTTAAAGCCGTTTACTCCATACTACTTGGCTAGAAGGGAACTTCTGGTCACTCTCCTCCCTTTGGAAAGAAGAAAAATGAACCAAAGTTCTGAATTGTTCCCACAGAAATGATTGTACTTAGAGCTAATACACAACAAGGAGATGATCTGAATGTCAGAAAAATGTGTGATTAGGGGGTTCTCCCATATATTTTCCCTTGCCTGGAAAGGAATGTGAGTTGAAATCCATTTTCAAGCCCTTGTTTTCTCTGAATTTTCAAATCAAAGAGAAATTCTAGCCATGGAAAACTAGGAAAGAAGAATGTGCAAGGCAAATCCTCAAGGATACCAGTAATTACTATGCAATGGCTAAGAGAAAGACAATATGTTTACTCAGAATTGGTAATTTCAAACAGTATCAATCATATTCACAAGTTCCCAGAGTCTTGACTCAGAGGCTTTAGAGGAATAAGAATGGGAACGGAGAAACTCCCACAAAACAGCATAATTCAAAGATATTTTAGTAAAGGTATCACGCTTCACATGGTATAAACATTATTCCAGGCAGAAAATCCTTAAAAAGGTGAATGCTCAGATTCTACTCAAGTGAGCTCCAGCAAAATGAAAATTATAGTTAAAGTACTGAAGAACTTAAAAAGTCCACCACCATCCACTCTCAAAATCTCTGCACAGAGGTAACCATTTCTTTAGGGCTTCACTCTGTGACAAAGAATTTTAATACATCATCTGAAAGCCCTAAGAATAGAGAAAAGCAGTACCTTTCTCATGTTGCTGTTCACCAATGAGGCAGAATAGACACAGATATTAGGAAATAAGAGGTGCCTACACACATCACAACTAAACCTTACAAAACACACAGAGAATTTACATTAAATCCATCCATGAATCTGAATGTCTTTATCTTAAGATTTATCCCACTTCTATTGTGACAGGCAAGTACTTGTTACTGAGTTTATTTTTACTTTGGGGTTTTTTAAATAAGTAAAATCCCCCATCTTGGTCAACAAATATTGAGACAATCTAAATATAAACCTGCTATCCTATAAATCCTAATGTGGTTTGTATGCTGTACTGATTCTACTAGAACACGCTCTACTCCATTCTAGGAAGAAAGCATACAACTACATGGATTGGATTTGGCAGGACTGGAAATAAACCACAAAAATACTACAGAGATTAACCAGTCACACAGCACTGAGATCCAGAAACACTGATCCAGCCAGAAAAGCTTCCATTTGACACAGAAGAATTCCCTGTATCAAAAGTCATTGAGATGCACCTTACAGATACAGTCACAGTAAAAAAGCACATGGATTTTCATTTTGTAATTACAGCTCAACTTCAGAAGCACCCTGATTTTAACTGGAACTGACAGAAGCCCAGAAAGGGTAGGTGTAGGAAATACTTGCTCTAAAGTTGAAATCTTTCTTCCACTGCCAACAGCAAACATTTTTACATTAGGTCATCACTTTCAGACCTAGCTGATTTTTTGGGCACCAAATCAAAACAGGTTCTTTTGCAGAGGTGTTAGATAAACTATCAAAAGACAACATACAGAAGTTGAGAGGGGGTTTTTCAGTATTCATGACTTATCAAAAATTATTCAAAAATACTGGTATTTACTCCAGTCACTAGAAAAAAAACTTTTAAAACAGCAGGAAATGCAGCATCACATTACTGAAATATCTTGAAAGTATTCTTTAAATAAAAAATTCAAAAGTCCTACCAACTATCTTCATGTTAGAAGAAATCAGAGGTCAGATGTGAATCTAAAGAATAGCAAGTTAATAAAGTGTCCTCCTCTGAGCTTCCAGGAGAAGAAAAACAGAAGGGGGTGTTAAATCTTTGAATAAATCTCCAGTAAAGACAGCCAGAAATTATACTGCCTTTAGCCACATGAAAGAGAATAGAAGGATTTCTCTTTTTAAATTACTCTTTATTGTCTGCTTCGTAAATCGTGATCACATGTGGTATTTATTACAGTGAAATGTTCTTGTTGCTGTAGCCCTCTTGCTTGCATTTGGTGCTTTCTGTTTATTTTAAAAAGAAAAATGTCCAGAAATCCTTCAGTTCTGTGACTGAAATTTTCTGGTGGTGCACAAGCCAGAGGGTCACAGTGACAACCAAGGAGCATGTGTAAAATATAACACACGTTTTTAGGTTGAGATTCAAAGCAGTAGGAAAGAGTCTAGATCCCATTATCCCATCTCTCCATTTCATCCTCACACACACTGCTTTTTATAGGTAGGATGGGAATTGAGGTCTAACGAGATTTTCCTGTGCCTGTGCAACTTCAGGGCTCGCACTCCTTATTCTAAAGCCCACCAGAACCATCCCATTAAGAACAATTATTTAAGACCTTCTACAACTGACTTTACAAACTTGCCAAACAGGCAAAGCCAATTCACAGATTGACACAAATTCACCTCCCCACCGAGGCCATGAATCACCACATATATTAAACTAAAGAGAGACACTGATATGACCACGGATAAACACATTCCTCGCATTTTTTTTTCCAGTTGGAAATTGACCCACGTTTGGTTTGAATTAAAGATTCATTGCACTGAAACAAATAACTAAATGGAAAGATATGAGTCCCTTTGAAGAGCGTGCAAATCAAATTTGGGTGATAATTAGCAGCAGATAATTGAAACCTACTGTTTATTTGCACAGAACCTGATGTTACTGAAACACGGCTTGAATTCAGGCACACTGTGAACCGAGAGACTGAGTTTTCAGGAATTAATTTAACAGTTTAATATCTGAGGTAGAAACAACCATGCTTTGAACAAAATGAGACAAATTTACATGTGCTGAGACCCTTCACTCCAGCTACTGTCCCTTCCTGTGCAGTCACTGTGCTTCCAAGGCTTTATATGCTGTAATTTGTTTTTCCCCTGAATACTCCTCTCTCGGGAAAGCGCGGCATAGGGATGCCATAATTGGGAAGAAGAATAAGCAGCTCATAGTGGAGTTATAATGAAGTATTACCTCCTATAACGTCTGCCCAACTTACTCCCTGTTTGTTTAACTTAGTTTGCCAGGGAGCATAAATACACGTGTCATCAGCTGCATGTTTGGCAAACCCAGCAGTTTTTTCTCAGGATGTGCTTGGCCTCAGCAGAAGAGGAAGCACAGTTTTGCAGCACAAGTGAAGATGAGAAAAATGTCTCTCCAGCACAGAGCAGGCTAGAGTAGCAATTCCCATTAGACAGATTTTGCCAGAGCATTGAAGTGAAATTCTGGTGTATTTTTCACTTCACCACATGTTTTATAGATTGTTTTTTTCCAGTCAGCCTGAGCTACCACCAAATAGAAGGACAATGATGAAGATTTTTTTAAATATTAGAAATGATAGAATCTTTGTGATAAAGGGAAATAGCAATCAGATTCCACAGGAAAAACAGCTGCAATCTTTAAGACACAGAAGTCCTTGTATCAGGAGACTGGTCCCAGTTTGAGCTACCAAAGCCTTCACTCCAAAAGAATGAGACAGTGTTCGTTCCACACTCACTTGTATCTGCTGGAGTTAGGACTTTCTGACAGTAAAATTTGATTCCTACAGATTCTTATTGCCTCATTTTACAGCAATCTTCCATGACAACAGGGATGGAGGGGTGGCTGTGAGTGGGCAGAGAAGGGAAGCCCTCTCCTGTGCAGGTCCACCAGCCAGGGAGCAAGAGCAGCACCCCGGGCTGTGCATGCTGGAGGCTGCTGGCTCGTTTCAAGAAGCACCAAGGGCACCTACTGAGAGGCTCTACTGTTTCCAGCCCTGGGCATGGATCAGCAAGGGGCCATCCCTCTCCAAAGAGAGCCTGGATCAACAAGGGGCCATCCCTCTCCAAAGAGAGCCTCTTGGTCTGGCCCTTGCTCCAGCCCAACCCTGTAAGGAAGACACAGAGCTTTCTCTGCAGCTCCTCACTGGGTTTTTCTCTGAATCTGCTGTTGCTAGGGAATTCAAGGCAGTCCTCTCCTCATCACTCAGAGAGGAAACTCTCCACCTAGAGTGAAGCTTTAAGGAGACTGCTGTCCCACCCTGCTAAGTGTGACCTGCTTCCCATATAGGTATTGCCCAGCCTGAGTCGTGTATCAAAAATAAAATACCAAAGCCAACAAGTTTTCAGCACTCTGGAGATAAGTTTTGCTTCTTTGGGAACAGATAAGTCACATAATTCAGCACAGCTCCAGAGATCAGCTATCTCTGGCCAAGTTTACGTACTTCAGAATAAATGTGGTTTTTCTTCAAGTACCTTGGAGGGTGTTCCCATATACTTACCCCTCCACCCAGAGAAAGCATATTATCATTAAATTTCCATATTACCAATGCAGAATTATGTCTATTACAGCTAAGATTCTATTAATCATAAGTATGGTCACCTGAATTTTAAGCCTCTCAAGAGGAATTGTGGCCTGGTCATCTGACTGCTTTACCACACTGAGAGATTGCCACTAAATCAATTGAGTCTTCAGTAACAAAACACATTCTTTTAGCTGTCACAGAAGCTGGCAAAGCTTGACTCCTCCAAACCTTTTCAGAAAAGTTTATGTTAACATTATTTAGCTTGTCACAAGGTAAGATATAAAAAGGAGAGACCAAATCTCACCTTAAGTACAGATCATATATCCAAATTTGTTAGAAATTTTGAAGTTCTGGCTGTGAAGTAGGTGAGTTACTATTATAGATGAATCAGTGAGAAGCAAGAAGAAATTACAGCTCTAACTGGCAAAGCTATACTGGAAGAAGCCCTCATTTATTTTGGCCAAAAAATCCCAATACAAACTTGTTTATTTTCTTTAAGGAAGTGGCACAAATAATACCAGTAAAGGGGAAAAAAAAACCCAAGCAGCAACAAAACCAACCAACAATTTGCCCTTCCCCTGGAAAATAAAAACTTTGAGACATAGTGGAATAGTCTCCTTCCTACATTTAAGAACATCTTCATGGATATTTTCGCTGATACAACGCTATTTAGGAAGTCCACACCTTCCTCACATCTCACTTCTTTGTAACCTCACACTGCAGCTCTCAGATGCTTCATTTATGGCAACACAATGCTTGTGGGAACACAGAGACAAGCAGCTCATAGAAAATGTTTGGGCTAAAAGGAAGCAAAAACGACCTTTGTGCAAGCTCACAACAGCAACCTTCAACAGACTTCTGCCAAGAAGAGGATAGGCACAGGGGATCAGGTATCCAGGATGAAATGGCTCCTCAACACCCCTTCCCAGCCTTCTTTCCAAGCAATTCACTATCTCAGTTTGCAGTTCTGCTCTCGTGTTCACTGACTGCAAATCACCTTGATAATACCCCATTCCAGTGACTTTTTATCTTGATACAATTGAGTTAGCCCTGTGAAATGCTGAAAAAAAGTTAGCATGGCTGCAAACACACTTTAATGCCCTGAAAAGTAAATCAAGTGATCTGCCATAAGATGATCAGGTAAAAGAGAAGCAGTGTTGTGTCATTCACACAGGAGTATTAACAAAGATTTTTTTTTTTCAATAGAAATCCACTGAATCAAATTTTAAAATTAGTATTTTCTATTTTGGGCTGACAGGTTTCATCATAGGCAAAAATAAAAATCAGTAGGGTGAGGGTCTCAGACAAGGAAAGGAAATTACAAATTGAATGGAGTTTGATTTTTAGGAGCTGCAAAGACTGAAAACACAGGATTCTGCAACAGACAAGTTGGGATATAATTGTGCAAGGCAAGTCCTTCCAAATCCCACCACAGTCAACAGAAAACTTGAAACACTGTTCACAAATCAGAGACCTTAGCAGAAATCTCTTCTAAGCTACATTATTTTTAATTAGAGACAACAGCTGTTATTTTCCCTGCTTGTACTTTACCCATGAAGAGCAGCAGTTTTACAGCTGCAGGACTGAATCCACTGCAGCACCCCAAATCTCAGAGAACTGGGTTTATCTGCCATTTCTGGCTGTCTGACCATGGACAGGCAACACACACCTGTGGCACTAAGCTTCTCCCATCACAATCACATCAGCATCCTTCATGCTTGGACAACACTCCCACTTGTCAGTCTCACGTTATGAGACTCCTGGGGATGCCCTGTGCAGGGCATCAAAGATTTCAAAGATCCAGCTCAGTATATTCTGCGATTCGCTGCAGCCCTTAAAGACCTCCTGATGAATAACAACACTGAAATCCCCATTACCGCTCTTAAAAGGAGCAAACCAGCAAGAAACACTTGAGAGCCCTTCCTTGCATCCTCCTTGCATGGACTGGGAGGGTGTGGGGGCTGACAGTGGCAGAGGAGGCAGCGGGAGCCCTGCACCGCCACCCTTCCCACACCGCAGCACAAAGCACAAGCTGCTTCCTCCACCTCGTGGAGAATCAGGAGAATGATCTGCAAGCCATAGCCAGCAAGAATTGATAAAATACACAATATTTAAACAACAACAACAAAAATCCTTTCCCTGGCCCAGAGTGTTCCAGAACTTTTGGAAATGGTTTCCTGTTCCTTCTATCTTAAGTGCTTAAAAACTTCATTTTTTCTTATTAGTGCAGAATATCATTAAATAAACAAGAGATTCAGAGCAGCAACTTAGATATCACTACTGAGGTGTGGTCAGATCCTAAAACTACCTGGGAAGTTATAACATTTATGAATTTTTTCATCATTAGAAAGTGGGGAGAGCCTCCTCAGTCAGGGTGGGTTTTTTCATCTCACTGTGCTCAAAAGTTTGTACCACTAAATATTACTGTTAGTACACAAGACAGTACCTGTGTTACTACTGTTCTGGAACAGTTATATTCATAATAAAAGTGGGTTTACATCATTGGTGCTTATCTTTGTTTCATCAGCTGTCTTGTTCTCATTTATTTCAAGTTTATGTGGCAGTATCAGATTCATCTTCTCCTGATCAGCCTGTTTGTCAGGTTCTACTTTATCTGATACCTTTAAAAAATGCTTTTGTGGGTTTAAGATTTCCTGTATCTCAACTCGTTTTTTGCCGGTTTTTTGTTTCTTTGTGATTCTTATGGGTGGGGTTTTTTTGTTTGTTTGGGTTGGTTTGGGGGGAGGTTGTGAGGGGGTTGATGGGGTTTTTTGTTGTTTGTTTTGGGGCTCTTTTTGTATAAGAGAAATTAGCACTTCATTCAAATAAATTTTGATAGAATTACAATATTACCAGCTTTTTCCAGCATTTTCTTGCTGTCATTGCCTCAGATTTTATTTGCTCTTTGACTGCTCACTTACCTTACAAAGCTGTTTTGATTGTAGTGTCCATACTGACACCCACCCCAAAGCAAAGTGAACACACAGCTGAACTAACCAAATGTATTCACTGTGTGCTAATTGCATAGCAAGCAGCAGTGAAATTAGGTTTTAAACTCAACACTCCATTAAGACAGCTGGAAGAAATTCACACTTGCAGTGCTATTGTGTCTGTGTGCCCACAGAATCTATACATACTAACTGTTCTTTCTGAAAGGTAGTCAAAATGGAGATAAAAGTGCTCTGCAGAGCAAATTTCAGCTTTTGTCCAGATTCTAGTGTTTACCTGCCCTCAATTCCTTCTTCCTTATCCTGGGAAAAAAAAAAGAAAGTTGAAAACACCTCAACCAAACAAAACAGACCCCACACTCCTAAAAGCCCTTTATCCAGAGGTCCAAGTGATTTCAGCCTAAACCCACTCTCCTGGCTGAGGGCAAAAGAGGCCAGAGCTCTGTGTTAGGCTCAGTGCAGTCAGGCATCCCACAGCCAAGGCAGGCTCCAACACCCACACCCACCCAGTGCTGCACGGCCCTGCTTTGTGAGCCTGGAGGGTGGTCATTCCCACATGCAGGAGAGGAAACAGGAGTGCATAATCCTGAACAAAACTTCTAGTAAGAATGTGTACCCAAATTACCTGCCCCTGTAAATAAATGGCCGTTACCAATTACCAGGGCTAGCAACACTTTCACTACCACCTCTACAGGTTCCCAGCTGGATTTACCCTTTTCCCTGCTTGTTCCCTGTCTAGCCAGCTGCTTGGCAGATTGCCCCCTGGCTGGATCCATTACAGCACAAAGGCACTAAAATAAGTAATAATGTTTTTATCACAAAGACTGATTTCAAGGGACAGAAAAAGCAGAGGCTCAAGTGCCTGAACAAGGACTGTCGAAATCTGCCATCTGTGCTTGGAGAGCAGCTGCCAGCACTGCTTTCACCATGAGCTGAAGGGAAGAGATCAACACTGGAGGGGGGAGCTGGCAGCTACTGCAGCAGTGGGTGACAGACCAGGTAGAAGAGACTGTGGATGAGGATGGGCATAGAATATTTTTAATGGTGAAAAGAAACAAGATGTGGTAAAATGAAGAGCATTCACTCTATCCAGTGAACATTTTATGAATGACTGCCTGGAGTTACCAGCTACAGCTTGTAGGAGACTCCCCAGCTGAGGATTGCTGGCATTTGGTGAATATTAATGAGACAGCTCTGCTAAAGATGACACCTACTCATGTAGGTGTAAAGATGACACTACTTACAATTGTTATTTTGGATTCACAAAGCTACTGAGAGCTACCCAGGAATCTGGGAGATGGACACTCTCTTCCCAGCAGTGAGAGGAGGAGATCTGGCCTTTGGAGGAGGCTAAGGAGGTGGGAATTGATGCTAAGCATTTTACGAGGGAACAGACTCAACTAGGAAATGGAGATGCTGTTCAGATTGGACTCTGGCCTCATTAGGATTGGTTTAACTTTACATAGCAGCAGACAAGCCTTCAGATAGACCTGACTAAAGTGCAAGATTCCTGTGCTGTCCCTGTGCACTGAGACAGGCTGGGAGAAGGGCAGGCAGCCATGTAATTAAAAAGCTGTCTGATAGCCAAGGATAATTGCAGGTCCAAAAGGTCGGTGGTGAATGTGAGTAGGCCCATGAATGCACTCTCTGACCACATGCACCAGGGCAATGCTAACATGTTCTCAGCACTTAATCTGTGAGAGCATAAAAATTAAAAATATGCTCCTTTAAGCAGGAAAAATAGTCATACAGGCTATCACACCTGCAATTCTTTTTTTCTCTAAAATAATAACCATTTGACTGGTAACAATCTTTTAGCACGTTTCTCACAGTAAATTCTCTTTCTAGGTCATAAAAACCAGAAATTAATGTATTTTTCAATACACACCATCATCTGTGTGACCCCATAAAGCTCAATTCAAAACTGCAGCCAGTACTGCACACTTAAATAACCTTTCTACACAATGTTAACTAGGTATTATTAGCACAGAGTTGTTAAGGATGGACGGGATGAGTGGAGGTCACCTTGTCTAAGGCCCCTGCTCAAGCAGGGTCACCCAGAGCACATGTCCACATGTCACAGTACTGCAGGATTTCCAGGGCACTGCTTGATGTCTTAGTCGATCACTCCATCAGACATGTCTTAAATTGCCTCATTTCTTCCCTAGGCCTATAGTTTTTAGCAGATGCTTCTGGTGAAGGAAAGGCATGAGACCAAAGACTGTTGGTGCATCACTACACACAGAGGAATGAACACAGTCTGACTGTAAAAACTAAAAGGAACATTACTGCAGTACAAAAAAAGTCTGTGTGAAAGATCAACTGGCCTGATGTAGTGTAAGGGAAATAATATCTGGGAGGGAAAGTTTTCACGATGAGATTTGGTTACATCTGCACAACATTAAAACTTCCTCTTATTACTCAAAGCCCACCAGAACCACCCCATTTGGCACAATTATTTAAGACCTTCTACAACTGACCAAGCCCTTTACAAAATTGCCAAACAGGCAAAGCCAATTCACAGATTGACACAAATTCACCTCCCCACCGAGGCCATGAATCACCACATACATTAAACAAAAATTAAACTGATATGACTGTGGATAAATACATTCCTTGCATTTTTTTTCCAGTAGGAAATTGACCCACGTTTGGTTTGAATTAAAGATTCATTGCACTGAAACAAATAACTAAATGGAAAGATATGAGTCCCTTTGAAGAGCGTGCAAATCAAATTTGGGTGATAATTAGCAGCAGATAATTGAAACCTACTGTTTATTTGCATGGAACCTGATGTTACTGAGCTACCTCTGGAATGGACAAATAGAGCTGCATATTCTGTTTTCCACCCTGCTTCTCATTTTTAAACCTTTTACAGAACATTTTCAACTCACCAACGTCAAAGCTCCTGCAACCTTGTTAAGTAAACAAGGGGAAGGAATAAGGAAGTGAAACCCCTCTCTTGTCTGTTCTAAAAAACAATGGGCCTTTAACAATTTACATTGCTCCTTCTCCTCTTTCTCTCCATACACACAACAAAACTGGATTTCAGGATAAATCTTGCTTTTGGATTCAGTACAAAGAAAGAGGTCTGTATTTGAGTATAAGGTTTTGAGGCTCCTGGTCACACCATTTGTGGCATGTTTTACTCCAATCTTCAGTCTCAAATTCCTTCAATGCCTGGACCCTTATATCAGAGCCATAAAACTACTACTAACACCTTCAAGTCTGAAAGTGCATGGCAGATGAAAAAAGTAAATAAATTCAGGTTTCTCTGTCATCAATAATCTCACCTTGGTATTTATTTCTACCAAACCAGCCAGGCAAGGAAGAAAATACCTTCATTCTGATTGGGGTAGATGCTAAACACATCTGGCATGTAAATAGCAGAGGGGGTCTCTTAGCTAGAGAGTTCACAAACTGAAGACATAAACGTGAATTCCTCCAAAACTTATGGAAAACTTATGGAAAAAGAGAGCACAGAAAAAATATGACGATTTTTTGTAGAACCCTGCTTCATAAAAATGGCTCTGAAACAAACCATGCAGCCTCTGACAGAACACTGCTGAAGAAACAGGTCAAAGTGACTTAAAGCTAGAAGTATCCAAGAACACTTTAGTACTTAGTTAGAAGATTAAAATTTGATAGCCAAAGGATAAAACAAAACAAATTCAGAGTGGGGTTGTATCTCCCTTTTAGCTTTAACAAAATCATATGTGTTAATATTCCACTTTAAAAAAAAGCAGTCCTCAGCTTCCTGGGAAGTAAGATTTAACTCTCAGAATGGTTGTCACAGGATTAAAACTGCCCTTCTCAACAGAAGAGAGTAACATAATTCATCTTCATAAAGGGAATTCTAATTACTAAAGACATCTTAGGACTGTATATTGTTTCCACTAAAAACTCAAAATTAATCAAATCAATGGGGGGAATTTAACCTCAGGAAAAAAACAGTGTAGTAGCAAAGAGATTCCATAGCTTCCTTACCTCTTAGTAAAGATATTGTCAATGACTCATTCAGTAGCATGAAAATACCTCCCCAATTCCACAATACTTTGGAACTGACTCAGAGTTTTTAGCAATGTTCTTGCTCAAATTAACATCAACCCTTGCATATTAGGTATGTTCTTTCACAAACAGCTTTCAAACTGTGTGTGAACCTATCCTTGCAACAGTTAAGATACACAAATCCTCATCTGAGTAAAATATTCACTAAACTCATTCTTCACCCAGGTGCAAAGGGAAAAAAGAGCAGTATGTTTAATATTAGGTATGTTAATTATGTTATCTAATACATAAACAGATACAATACTGTACAACTTCCCATGTCTACAAGTCATCTTGTGTTTTTAAAATCAAGTTTAAGTCATTTAAATCTCAGGTCCCCAAAAAAATCCCACACACACCTACTCACCTTCCTGCTCATCTCTTTCAAACCCTGGAGCCTTGTCTCCTTCAGCCTCATGTGAATTTCCTTCTCTGGACACAAAGGTTTCCAAGTCCCTGTTCCTGAGCTCTCAGCATCCAGCCTTCCACAAACACAGCAGACACTCTGCTATTTGCCCTTGCTAAGATGCCTTCAAAATCCCTGACTGATTTTACCATGAAAGCAAGGTGAAATTGTTCAGCCTCAATAATATTAAACTCCATGCATTTTTATGCTGTTGGCCATTTGTCAGCACCAGATCCAGCCAGCAATGCCAAGCTGAGAGATGAGCTGTATAGCAGGTTCCCAGTGATGGTGACTGCACTCCCTGCGCAGTCCATTCCAGTGATGAACAACCCTTTCAGGGAAGAAATTCCTCCTATATCCAGCCTGAACCTCCTCTGGAACAGCTTGAGTCTGTCTTTTTGTTCTGCCAATAGCTGCCTGGGAGGAGAGGTCAGTCCCAACCCTGCACACATATATAAATATATATGTATATGTGTATATA
>VZRX01018725.1:0-42406 GCA_013398075.1 Notiomystis cincta
CCCGAGCCGGTGTCCCCGAGCCGAGTGTCCCGGAGCCCGAGCCAGTGTCCCCGGAGCCTGAGCAGGGTGTCCCCAAGCCGGTGTCCCCGAGCCGGTGTCCCCGGAGCGCGGGGAGCGGCCCCGCCGGGGCTGGGGCTGCGGCCGCGAGGGGGAGCGGCAGCCCCGCGGTTCCGCAGCCCCGGCTCCGTCCGTCCGTCCATCCGTCCCTCCATCGATCCATCCCCTCGGCCGCCGCAATCGCCGCCCGGAGCGGGGAGCTGCGCCCGGCTGGCTCCCGCACGGGGTGGTTTCGGCAGGCCGGGCGCTGCCGCTGCCCTGCGGGAGCGCTGCAGGGGCAGCGATGCCCGGGCCGAGCCCGGCTGGAAGAGCCGCTGTGCCCGACAGCGGGAGAAACCTGCGGTTCTCAGCGGCCTGGGCCAGGAGCAACGGCGCTGACAAGGGATTGATTGTCCATGTGCGACCTGCTTCCCTGCCGCGAGTGGTTATATATATGCTATATATAATAGCAGTCCTGTTGGCAATTTAGACGCTGCCAGGTTTAGTAACAGAGTCAGAAAAAAATTGGGATTTCTCTTTCAGCTTGCTAACACTTTGATTCTCGGCTGCAAACCACGCAGTGCTTTCTCACCTCAACAATAGAGGCTGAAACACCCACACTGCTGTCCTGCCCTCAACGGTGTTCCCTCAAACACAGTCAGGCTGCTGCTGCTGCAAAGGAATTTATTCCATATCCACTATGTCAGAGTTAAAGCACATTGCTGGGGACAGGGCAAAGCTTGTCTTCATTAGTACATCCCTGCTCTGTGGCTGGAGCACACAGCAGCCCCCAGCTCCAGTGTTTGGGTGAAATGTACTGCTGGTACACTGCAAATAGATCTTCACACAGAACACTGTGGTCTCTCTGAAGGACTATTTTACATTGGAGTCACTAATCTGAACGTGGCACACGTTCTATCATCCCCATTTCATTTGGAAACCAGATTTCACTGGGTTCCATACAAGCCTTGTGCACTGTGAATTTTCCACTCAAGCAGTGCAGAGTCATGAAACTGTAACTAAAGATGGTGTTCCTTATGGCAAGAAAGTGCAAGGGTATCAGATGACTCACAGCCTTTCCTTCTCTTATGCTGTCTTTATGTCATATTTAGTTGTTAATTAATTAGAAGATATGAGCTGAAATGTCTTTCCTCTCTTAGCAATACTTCTGTATGAATATTAATCATCGTGCTGCACAGAGCTCCAAACTGTGCCTGACATACAGCTGAACAAGAGTTATGTTGCTACATTTAAGTCCTAATCCCTTTTCTGCTTAAGTACAGACAGATGTGTTTAATCTATTTAAATTTGCCTTAATTGTTTGAGTCCATAGAAAGCTGACTGTACTTTCTGCTTTAATTCGGGCGATTCCAAGAAATTAATATGCACTAAGCTGTTTCCCCAGATACTGCAGACTTCTGCTGGCAGTTCCAGTGACTAAGCAGATACAAAGTACATTTCCCCGGCGATGTACAGACGCCCCGCGGTGTTTGCCACTGCCTGTGTTTACCTTGATACCCGAAGACGGATGGGGCTCTGTTCTTAGGTTGCAAGCAGCCATCTAACTCCTCTACTCCACTGTGCCACTTGTTCCCACTGATTTCAGTCCCTTCTCATTTGGGGATCCATGCCAAGCTGCCTGCACATGATTTTCAGTCTGGCGACCACGTGAGGAAAACAGGTTGCCCTTCTTTACACCGAATAAAGTAATGACACTGTCATGCGTCACCCGGACATTTCCCCCCACCCACGAAACACTATGCTCAGCAAAAGAGCTGCATTCTGTATTAAGAATATGTCTAATGAAAATAAACGAAAGAAAATGCAAAATTGCCTAGCAGATAGCCAGATGGGCAGCTTGCTTAACGTTCTCATTCAGTCCTGCATGTGAAAGTCCTCTTGCACTTCCTTTAAACCAGAATGTTAACAATTCTTTTTTGCTCTATTGCATATTACAAATAGTTCCCAAGATAATTCTTTTTCCATCATAGCATTAGTTCTTCACCCTGACTATACCCAGCTTAAAATTTAAACTCCAAAGTCAGATATTGTTTCTGTTACCTAATTAAGTGTGAAAGATTTTAAATGGAACACTAATGGAATAACGTCCTTAAGTGTTTTCTGTAAGTCTTCTGGGATTCAAAGCCTTTATCACAAATACATAAAGGCCATTGAAAAACCCTCAAATAAAAAGTGCTAAAGACAAGCCACTGTGAACTGAGGTATCACTTCTGCCATAATTGCAAAAATTTTCCTATATTTATGAGTTTTGCTCAAGTAATATTGCTCCTGGAACTGCAGCCAGTTCTGGAAGCTGGCACAAGTGAGAAAGCTAAAGGCTGCTGCACACATACAAAGTTCTGAGTGCATAGCTCTGCTCCTCTCACCCTGTCATGATTTCCTCAATTTTTCATGCTCCCCAGTGCCAGAGAACTTTCATGTTGAAATAAACAGATGAGAAGCTACTATTTTCCTACTTCTGCTGGCTACTGCACTTTATGCAGTGTCCTGCAACTCATTACAGTTCTTCAGCTTGGAACACAGAGAAGACTTCCCAGGCTGATTATGATTAGTAAAACCTTACCTGCCAGTGCAGGACAGTGACAGACTCTTGGGAAAGGAATAGAACATGACTTCCCTCATTATCCACAGTCACTAGGAAAAAAAAACAGATTTGGGTCTTTCTAAACAATTGATCATGTTTCCTGAATCTTTATTTATGTTATTTTCATTGCCACAGGCATTTTCTCTTCCCTTTTGAGTGTCTCTCTGGTTCATGGAATTTTGTTTTCAGGAGGAAAATGTAGAATTGAGGGAAGAGTGAAAGCTGAAGTTCTATATAAAGTCTAGGTTTGGTCTTATTTTCCTGATCTGTCAAACTGTCTCTTCTGCTTTGTCAGGCATTCATGTGCATGATCCTGGTCTCAGTGCCATTAAATAAATCTTTAACAATGAAACTTAATGAAAATATCCAAGTATGTAGGTGAAAATAAGGTCAATTATTTGTATGTATCTTATTTCAGTTCCAGACTCTTTTTTTTTTCCTTCCTCACAACACTCCAAATATAATTTTTTGGAAGAGAAACTTCCCTAGTTTGAATGAATGTGTTTTGTTTTTTTATAATTGAGAAAAACCCATTTGGCTGTATTCCAGCTATATAAAACTAAAACAAAATCTTTACTGACTTGAAATTGTTTTTATGTATGCATTTTCTTTCACAGGTGTCACAGAGATTCCTTTTATTCATGAAATTTATCATGCAGAGAATATATGCTTAAGCTCAAACATCATGTCAATTAAAAATGTTGTATGTAAAAAATAGCTTTGCTTACATGCATTTAGATAAGAATATATTCCAAATTGAGGAATAATAAGTACCGTCTCAATAAATAAAAAAAGAAAAGAGATGTTTTCATTTTCTGATCCCTCTATCCCACCCCATTTTTGGGGATACACATGGAGATGGGGAAAAATTGTTATTGTTTTTTTTTGTCAGATGTCTTTTAAAGGATTGTTTCTAGTTTTGGGTGGTTTTTATCCATTTTACTGTGAATAATATGAGGTCCAAATTGTATTTTGCTTCCTTGACGACTGATGTGTATAAATATTCATGAGTCAACACCTGGGGTTGGCTATTTTCTAAAATCTGTATAACTGTTATTGCAGTTTTATCTGTGGACTGTGATGTCTCATTTGAATTCATGAGACCTGTTATAAATTTTAAATATATATGAAGTGATATTGAAGTCTAATGAGGAACACGAATTCCACCTGCTACCTGCAATTTAGTACTACCTGCAAAAGAGGGAAATGGGAATCTAAGCAATGAAGATGGAAACTTGTTTGTTTGTTAAAACTTCAAATTTGTTTTAATCATTCCTTCTAATCCCTGTTGATAAAAATCATGTTCCAAAATGGCTCCTTTCCAGATTTCTGTAGAGATCTTGGAGTTTTAAGGCACTAAAAGTTTGGCAGAGCATCTAACTGCCATATTTTTCTTCAAGAAGAAAACTACTTAAATTCCCTGAGAGGAGTCTATTTTATAGGCAACTCTGTTCACATATCAGACTCTCTTGCATGTTCTCTCATTTCTGTGGACTGGAAGACAAATTTAATTTAGGGTTCTCAACTTAGTTTGGTGTCATGAGAATTGCAAACCAATTTACTTGCACATTCATACCACCTAAAAGATGCAAGATATTTTTCATGGTACCAAGCAATATATTTATTCTCACTTTTAAATACTTTTCAGAGCTGTTTTCTCACCAAATTCCATCAAGAGTTATTTCTGAGCTCAGACAGAGAGGAAGATTCAGCTCTCCAAGGTGACCACAGAGAAGTTGTGAGAATCAGGGCTTTAGAACATGATGGAATTCTTGGTAGGATCCTGGTATTCCCTGCCTAGGGATAATGGGGCATCATAAGGTACTTTTAGAGTTCATTTTTAATTGCTCCCTAAGATTGGATTTGTGGCGAAGCAAGGCTGGTGCTTCACAGTGTGGCACCCAGCCTAAAGAGAATAGAACAAACAGAAGCATTTTCTTTGTGTGTATCTAACCCCAAGTCTATCTGAAATCTGCTATCAGCTCTATGGAACAAGCTTCTTAAGGGGCTGTGACTGGATCAGTTCATAATCATCACCATGTTCCCTGGAAAAGCATGAAAACACAGGCCTGAAGTCTGGTCCTTGGCTATTGTCACTGTTCTCACACAAGCATTTTCCATGTTTTTCAAACCAAAGGAGAAAGGAGAAAGTACTTGAAAGATTTCTTTCTTTCTTTCTCTGAGGAGGGGAGGAAGGAAACCAGCAGAAATCTGTAATAAGATTACAGAGAAGTATAGAAAAGCTGGGGTAACAGGGAGTCAGACACAGATAACAGAAAGGTAATTTTTTATTTTTTTTAAATTCAGATTGAAAGCAGAATATCACACTGAGCCAAAAGTCTTCTATTTTCCCATGGTACATCAAGCTCCTTTACTAAAGACAATTATAAATTGTCAATATTGGCTCCTTATTCCAGCCTCCCTCATGCACCATAATTAAAGAATTTCTGTCCCCATATCACCAAAAAATATGGAATTAGCTGCAGAATTTCCCTTGGCAGACACATTTAAATGCTCCAGTGGTGCCACACACTGACTTCTTCAACTTTCTCCCAGCAGCAGCAGGAAGGATACACCTCTCTCTCCAGAGCTGGGAAGAAGAGGCACCACAAAGCTGACTTGCTACAGCTCCTGCCACTTGCACAGAAGAAAAATGCCTGCTCTGCTGATAGAAAGTGGAGTGTTTTACAAACGGCACAGCAGCTGCTGTGCACTGATGAAAGTGATGCAGACAGTGATGCTGCAGAGTCTTCAGGCAGAAACATCTCTCAGAGGCATTGCCACAGCAGTGATCCTGGGAACACTTGGCCGTGCCCTAAGCTCAGCTCAGGCGCTGTCTGAAGCATTCCTTGGGGTTTTCACTTCCAGATGGAGAGACAATCGCTCTGAGTTCATCATGTCATGTTCAGGATGACATCTTCCTCAGCGAAACACCCCCTGTCACCAGCAGGCAGTGCCAAGCATTGGGTGTGAGCCTAGTACAGGAGGTGGGAATGGAAACCACAGCCTTCTGCTGCAGAGACAGCAGCCAATACTTGAGTCATCCCAAGGCCTTCCCATAAATCCTTGTACACTGCTTTTTACATTAGAAAACTGATACTGATTTGAGCAGGATGAGAGTAAAGAGAACAACCACAGAAATAAGCATTCAGGTAATTTTCTGGATTATGAGAGATGTACATGCTCTTTGAGCATTCCTAGAAGCTTGCAAAACCATCACAAATCTTAATTAAAACAGAATACAAAATAATATTCTGAATTAGAAATAAAAATCAATACTACCTGAAAGATAAATCAAGACCTTTCTTTGGCAAATAGGTTGCCAGAGGAATGACTGGCCAAGAATTCATTCAGAGCTAATCTGTGCTAGACATACTGTTTAGCTGCATTATCTGATGCTACCTCTTCTTCTGATTCAAGGTCTGCCTCATTTGTCAGGTCCTGTCCTTTAATCTCCAAACACAATGGCAAAGTGATTGCCAGTGATTTTATGCTTTTCTGTGCCCAGGACAATGAGACTGTTCAGCTGCCTGAAAGAGCTAATACATACTTTATGATGAGAAAGGAGCAGCCAGAGCCACCAAGGAAAGGTGGTATTTTTTCATTATTCTATAACGTCTTTGGCAGCAAATAGCATTTTCAACACTAAAGTTTTAAAGTGCTTGGAGATTTTCTTAAAGTAGAAAAGCATAGCACATCGAGACAAAAAAAATTGTCAGACATTTAATGCAGTTAAAATATTCAAGATTCATTCTGAATTGTATTAGTCCACTGTGACTCAAAACGTTAAATGCTTCATCAAACACTATCAGACAGAATGATTTCAGTAGCCATCCATGACAATGAAAGTGAAGTAATTGCACAGTGGGCTTCTGCAACAGCATATAATCTCCTGAAGTCTTAAAGAGGGACCTGTTTGACACTTGCCTGGCTTTTTGCAGGCAGCCTCTGTGGCTGGGGTGTTGCTGGCTTTCTGACTCATTAGAAACTATATTGTAGCTCACCAGAATTAAAGTGAAGCCTTCGTACTGCAACAAGCTTCAAAACAAAAAAGAAGACATTTACAGAAAAAGAAATGAACTCAGAGAAAGGAAAAAGAAACCACTATTCTCAGAGAGCAGTAAAGACTGAGGCACAAACCTGCATCCACCATCCTTCCACTGCTGGTCAGTGATGTCTGAGGGACACCTTTAATTAAAAAAAATAAGAACAACTTTTTATTCTTTGTCTTCCCTTTTTTTTCAAAAGCTGCAGAATGTAACAGGTGAAATACACTGTCATTAGAGTCAAAAGAACACCTCCTGCTTATTTCAAAGTAAGCTGAATTTCACCTAGTGATTTTATGTAAGACACACATGATATAGGCAGTTGTCTTACTGTTAATTGCTCTTAGTCATAACCCATTACCATTACTTTGTACAACTGTCCCAGTATGAATTCTATTCCATAGAAGTTTTGGCATCTTCATTATATTCACTGTGACAGTGAGCTTGATTTATTTATATCAATGATGATCCAATCTAATCTTAATTAAAAGTGGTTAAAAATTAGTAAAAGATATAACAAGATGTGTCCTGAGTGTATTTTGCCAGATGAAAAGAAATGAACAGTGCCATCAGGATTGACATAAACCCCTCTTTGCTCAGGTTTCATTGCAATGCACCTGCATTGTTGGTACTTTTTCACAGTTCTCCTTGCATTTTCATGGTTGGAAAGCAAATCACTTCTGCTCTGGGAGGAGCTCACATGGTTTGCTGATGATATTGAAGATCACTCTCTGCCACACAGAGGCTGCAAGCCCTCATTGACTTGGCCAGCATTTGACCCTTGTGGTGGAATGGGCTGCACAGCCCTTTAACTGAGAATCCTGCAAAGGCAGAAATGAAGTTCCTGAGTGAACAACCCTTGAAGGGCAGTGGGCCAGGCCAAGGTCAGCATGCACAGACCACTGTTACACCTTCTGTGAGCACAGCCCACCTGCACAGCTCTGCTTGGGCCCCTGAGCTGGGGCACCTCCGTGCTCCACAGCAGAAAGAAGAGAGCTTTCTACCAAACCATCCCCAACCTGCAGTGCCAGGATGGGAAACCCTCAAAGAAGTCTGAAACTACTGGAGGAAAAACTTAGGAAAATGTGATCAGGGCACACAGACGTTGAGCTACAGGTTCTATTTATAATTCATGGTTTACAGATTTATAGTGTGAAGCTGTAGTATTATGCACTATGATTTACAGTGTGAAACTGCTGTTCATACTGTCAAATATGAAAAAAGCAAGTTTCTAGGTCTTTTTTTTTCCTTATCAAACAATGAAGTTACATAAGTGTGAACAGCGTGTTCTAAAATGAAACTAACATTTTCACTTTGAATATGGGAGTATTTAATAAGAGATGAATATACTTACTGAAGTTAATTAGCAATTCAGTCATATTCTGCTCCTAAAATATCAGCTTGAACCCCAGCTCTATTGGGATCAAATCCTACTTAGGAAAAATAGGGAGGGAATTAAAGTAAAGAGCATCCAGATTTAAAAAAAGAAACAACCAAACTTTAAAAATTTGAGAGACTGAAGAGTGAGGAAAAAAAAGAGGATGAAGACACAGCATTTTACTGGAAAATACAATATGTGTTCTCAAGCTGAAATCTGTCAGAGCTGATGCAAAGTCTCCTTTGTTGCACATGGGCTTTGCAGAGAGCCCTGTAAAAATTTAGAGAGCGAGTTTAAACTAGTTAGCATTTTAGGATTCCTCCTCCCCAATACATGGCTGGAAAATGTGACTTTAAAATGAACTTCCCTTTGGCAGGGGAACAAAAAAGGAAAAAAGAGAGAGGAGAGAAAGAGGGAGGGAGAATAATCACTACAGAAAATGAAAAAGAGATTCAAGACCTTCAGAGAGGTTTGCAAGTAATTCACAAAAACTCAGTTACCGCAGTAGAAATTACATCTGAGCACAAGCATCTCTAAAATGATTTTAAGAATTGCTAGGATCACAGTAAGACAGGTGTTCCTTTCGTAGAACAGGGAAATCTGACACTAAAATGTTCAGTTCCAATCACAGTTATCTCAGGGTTTGTGCCAAGGCAAAAGGAAGTCAACTGAGACTCCAATATGTTTGGCTTCAAAATTCTGGTAGATTACTTGAAAGCGTATTGGCTTTCATGAGTGTCTGCACATGGTCAGGCATAATTCAAAAAAAGAGGAAGTGACATTTAAAAAACTCTTACAATTAAAACTTATTAATAAAGAAATGTTTCCTGTGACCACTTTTGCACATGAACATAGACTATCCTGCTGTTATTACAGCACAACTCAGAGCCCACAGGTAGGTCTCTGATATCAATGACTATTATTTTCACTTGCAAGTGATGTTTGAAAGCACATGGATTTTAAACCATAAATCACTATAAATCAAATATCTCCCGTTCAAAGCAGGCATCATTCACTTCTCTTCCAATGAATTATCTGTGGTTTTGAGCATCTGTTTTTCCTGCCGTTCCTTCTACTGCTCTGAGACTGTAGGTACAGGTTTTTTCACACTTGGTGTAGTGCCAACTTGAAGGCAAACAGATCCAATAATGCTTCTGAAGAGAGTCTGGCCATGTAAGGGCACGATGGGGGTGATCTCACAGGGCTCAGGTGACAGTGACATTTCAAATGGTGTCTAGAGGCTGTAAACAGAGTGACAGGAATTTTTCCTCATAAAGCACAAGAGAAACAAAGCTACGTGGAACTTGAGAGTATCTGGAAGAAAGAGAGCAGATGATTCATGGGGAGACATCACATTTGCAAGATCATGCTGCGGACAAACTCACTTCCAGCAATGTTCACGGAAATGTTATTCTTGGCTTAACCTTAATCTACACAGTGTGTCCATCTTTGTGCTCAGCCTAACGCCAGACACAGGGCCAAGACACACCAATTATCTCACCACACAGCAGATGCTGAGATCAGATTGTCTACAGTATTCTGAGGCTCAGATCACAAACACTGTCACCTTAGTAGGGCCCTGGGTTTACAGAGCCTAAGCAGTTGTGCAAACACAGTCCAGTTTGGATAACCTGGAGTTCATAGGAAACAAGGCTTAACGAGGAGCTGGGGAAGAGGGGAGGGAGCCAGCCCCTCCTGCCTCCACCAGCCCCCACACCCTGGCCACAGCTCCTCTGCCCAGCTCAGTGGGTGCTAATTCCTCAGTCAGGGCTCCATCTTTCTCCATGGCTGGGTAAGGAAAGCACTGCAACCACACAGAAATTTGGATGCCCCCACTTTGACTTTCTGAGCAGCTCCCTGTTTTCTGCTTAGTCATTCCACACTGCCAGCTTTGGTCTGCTTGCACGGCCTGTTCCCAAGGCAGGAATAAGACAGAGTGAGGCTCACAGCTGTTGGCACTCTGATATCTTCCTCCCACAGGCAGACTTTCCACAGTCTAGTTTGTTTAAGCTTCAGAGGCAGGCTGAAAAGAGTAGGGAAAATTCTCTTTATCCCAGGTATAATGTGTTTTGCAGGACATGAACAAATAGTCTCTGCCTTCCTAAGCAACTCACAGAGTGGGAATTTGTTTAGTCATCCCCTGATGGGGAGGCACTGTGCACAAGCCCTGCAAAATAACTCTCCTGGGTCCAAGCCCCAGGCTGCTGCTGCTGCTGCAGGTGAGGGTGAGCATCTGGTGGGCTGTGAAAACAGCCATGCCAGGCCAGAAGCAGCAATGATCCTCTCTCTGCTCACTTCAGTCTCCCAGTCCCTAAGGCAGCTCAGAACTGAACAGAATTCTTTTATCATCTGCTGAAAAATAAAACCACTGCACCTACCAATCCCTGTGTACTGCTTATGAGAGAATGAGAAAATGCAGCTAGGGTCCATGTTCTTTCTACAAATAAAGCTCCATGAGAACTATTTACTCCCCCCTCCCGTTCCAAAATCTACTTTGAGCAATCAGCATTTCACATGTTTCCAATTATTGTGTTGATCAGCTAACACACAGATCTGAAGGGGGAGATGCATTGCAACAATATAATAAACAGTTCACAGGATGGATACAAACATCACCGTTTTGTAGCTCTCCTGTGAATTGAATGGATTCCTGTAAGCTTTTATTTAACAAACAAGTAGCATGAGTGGAATGAAAAACTATACAAGCCTTAAATGATTTAAACATACTTCTGAAATACTAACACTGCTCCAAATGCTTCCTTTTCCCAGCTGTTTTTCCTTAGTGAGCAGATTTCGATCAGGTGGATTACCTGGTTTAGCTGTGATTATATTTCAAGCTGTTGTCAGCAGGAAAAGCAGAAAATGCCCAGGATGACATTATTGCACAAAAGAAGTGCTGAGACTATAATGCCCTCTCATTGTAATGGCCCATTAGTGCCGAAACATTACCCACTTCTGATGGCAATCAGCCTGTACCTGCTAATTACTGGCACATATGGGTGTCATGTTGGCTTTTGCTATGTGATTTACTAAGATATATACATAGGGCTACGAAGGGATTGATAGTGGAAAATAGCAAAGGAGTAAATAAGGCAGTCTGTAAATATTATTTTTCTTCTCTTATAGCTCTTTGGTTTGTAAATATTATTTTTCTTCTCTTATAGCTCTTTGGCATCAAAATTCTTGCATGTGAAATACACATCAGAGGTGGCAAAATGGGAGAGGGACGACATTAAAAAGAAAGAATGGCTTAGTGCATTAAAAAGGAGAAAAAAATAACAGGAGTGAGAAGCAGCTTTAGTTCACTGTATTATGTCAATTGTGCCAGCTTTCTTCCCTTCACAGGGTATCATTCATAGCTGGAAAAGTCTTTGGTGAATAGTCCTATATTTATATCACAGAGAACCTGTAAGACACAGCAACCCTGCCTCGGTTTCACACGTTTCCTGAATCACCAGATGAAAAGCACAAAACATTAAAAATGTGTGAATCCTACCACAATAAGAAAATATCACAGGACCTCTAACACTGGAATTGTTACAGCTGCAACACTTGCTGCTGTCTGTTTACATTTGCAACAGAAAAGGACAGCAAAAAGGGAGTTTCATGTGGCTTAGGTGCTGTTTAGATTTAGGCATGAAGGCTTTTCAGCTGTCATCTCTTTGGAAGTGGCATGTCCTGAAGACTGACAAATTTCATTGGAGTACAAGGCAGGCCAAGACTATTTATGCTCCCAGAGTGCCACAATACCATGCTGAGAGCAAAGCCATGCAGAAATGGTAATGTTAAATACAGCTTACTGCAAATGCAGGAAGTATTTTTGGATTTTATTATCTGTACCTCTGAGGATTTCTACCAGAAACCTACTGCTAGGAAAAGAGAAAGAACTTGCTGATATATCACAGCATTAGAATTGTGTTAGTTTGTGAAACGTGTTTGGTAACCATGGGTACTAAACAATTTCACAAGGGTTTCACATAATCTAGGAGCTATAAATAGACTTGGAAACAAAGTAGGAGCTTAATGCAAAATCCACAGGTTGGGAAGCAAAATATTCTTTGTAATATAATTTATTTCTATGTGTTTCAACAAGCATTTTTAAGGCATTTCTGGCAATACCATAATTTCTTTTGTTGGTGTATATCTTTTTTCTAGCCTATCCTGCCTGTCACCTGTGACTTGATCAAGCTGAGCCTGGGTGATAATAAACCAGGGAGTAATAATAAAGCCTTACTCAAGATATTTAAATTTTAGAGGAAAGTGTGCAGAATAATGTGTATTAGCCAATGCTAAGGAAATTTAACCAGGTGGAAGATACACAGAATAGAGTCAATTATTTGTTCCATGTTGTAAGTTTTTTTAACTCTTTGCACACTTACCTAGAAAAAAAAAGCAGAAGAACTGAATTTCTCATGAAGACAAACTGACAAATACAAAAGGCAGTTCACTACCCAAATTTTGGATTACTCAACATGAAGAAAACTTAGTTAATCAAATAATTAAACTCATTATCTAAAGCATTTTAAAACAAAGCTAACAATAAATTAGTTTCAGCATTGCAGCTCCCGAAGAGAGCTTAGAAATTCATGGTAATACAGAGAATTCTGCTTTAGCAGAACAGTGGCTGCTATAATTATAACCCCTATTCATATTTTATCATTCTCCTTCATCACCTTCACCTCTCCTTTCAGTGTGTGTGCTTTGAGAAGGAAAAGCACTTCTAGATTTTTGTTGAGACTATTTTCTAGTGTCAACAGAAAAAAGTAAAGCAGCACCTTGTTTCAGGGTTACTCTGACATCCCACAATGAAAACACTTCATCCTCACAAGCTGAATCTGTTCTATCCACAACTTTATTCAGCCTTCTTTCATTGCAGTACTAGCAGTGTATAGTACATCTATATTTTCTATAAATTAACTCCCATCCAATCACAGATACCTCAGACCTAATTTTCATGTATGTTTCAAGTCCAAACAAGCCAACCTAATGGGGTCTGTGGCACAATATTCAAGCTCAGCTGAGAATCAAGGTACTAATGCAGCAGGACTGCAACCACAAGCCACAGTTCAAGTTCTCATAATTCATCATCTGTTAATGAAATCACTCTGGGCTCCAAGGCTGTGGCTAGGCTGGCTGAAATAGCTGGCAGCAGCACTTGCAGTGAAGACAAAGGCTGGGAGCACACAGAGCCAAATCCAAGCAAACACTCCAGCAGTTCTTCCCTGTCAAACTAATTCATGTGTGCTCAGTTTGTAATGAGAAATTCTTGATGAATTTAACACAAATGGCCATTTTCTAAAGGCTAACTAGCATATGGATTTATACTTGTAAAGCTGGAGATAATTATAGATTTTTTTCATGGTTTTTTTGGCTAAACTTATCGTTAAAGTGGAAAAATATGCACAATACAACATTAAGGCAAAGAAGTGTTTTTGTCATCCTAACAAGAAGTTCCAGCTATTAGATTTCTTATTTTAAAATAAAAGTCTCCAGCAATCTTTTCTAACACTGGCTGGCCACCATCATCTATGTAGCATTTTAATTGTCTAAAGAGGATTTTCATTACTTATCTGCTAGTATTTTAGGAGTTTATATTTTTGAGGGTTTACTTGGACTGTGCACACGGAGACAGCCCAGTGGATGCCCCAGGGAGCTCCAGGGTTCCAAGATACACACTGGGGATCTCCAACCTCAGCATCTCTGCAGCCCAGCTGGCAGGGCTGCAGAGACCCTGCCAAACTGCCCCAAGAAATCCACTCCTGCTGGGCAAGCCTTGCTGAGGGAGAGTGGGACATGGCAAGGCGACACACAGGGTAAACCTGAGATACAGGAGAAGGCCAGGAGCACCAGGCCATCCCACTCCAGAGGTGACCAGGTCATTTCCCAGCAGCTGTAGTGCTTTCCCAGATGTGCCTGGGAAGGCACTTTGCATCACTAGCCAGAAATTACTTTTTCATGCAACAACATCTGTGTGACCACAGAAAGAAAACTTCTGAGAACAAAGGTGTTTAAACAAAACTTAACATTTCCTTATTTTATTCCAAAATTGTGCTTGGCTTTGTGTTCATTACTAAGCATCCTCATAGTCAAGCTTGTACTTCAAGGTATTGTAGTCCAGTTCCAGGACTGAAGTCCAGTGCATAGAGTACTAGAATGAACTTTTCATAATTTTTCTCTCCCTCCACCACCTTGAGGCTGCTGACCAAAGGAATTCTGTGCAAAGGACAGGAGAAGGAGAAGGGAATACATTGTGGCTTTTGCCACTGACAGCCTCTTGGGCTGGACAGGCTATGCCACTACTCCGTGCCTCAGAGCACCTTTCCCTATACAACAACCTAAGTGCAGATTTTAAGGCTGACTTCAAAATGTGAATTACTGCGAAATCCAAACATTGTTTACAAGGAAACACATAAAGAGCACAGCTTCCAGTATAGTATCATGAAAATCTGCATTTCACAGAGCTAAGCTAACAAACTGCAAAATGAAAGGAAAGAGATTCCCCTCTCAGTTCTTCCTTGGAAAGCTGTTTGACCAGGTGCCTACAAGACAGGAATCTGTGTGGAAACAGGGTTCTCCGTTAAAATTTGGTTTTCTATTAAAATTCAAACTCAGACTTTTCTGCATTATCATCCTTGGGGTCTGTTTTGACTTTTCCAAAGGACAAGCAAAAATTCCAGCACTGCTCTATTGCATTCCTGTTGCAAGGATGAATAACTCAGAAGGCTGAAGCCGCCTACTGTTACTGTGGTTACCAAAGTTTCCTCCCCACTGAATCTGTATATCAGCTCTGTTCCAGTCTGCATATTTCAAGCTTCTGTTACTGATAAATGTTCTTTTCCTTTCTATCTGCTGGAATGCAAACAAAAAAGTATTTTGTACCTTTTAAACAGTCTTTGGCTTCAATTCTCTCTGCAGTGTCCCAGGCTTCACCCTCTTCTCACCTGTTATTCCTTTCAGGTGTTTCCATTGATTCCATCTGACTCCAAAATTCCAAATCCTAGAGAAAAAAAAGAATAATTTTTTTGCAGTGAGAGGAAATGAATTCAACCAAGCAGAGGACATGGAACATCTTCCAACCACACATGGCCAGGGTACCCTACATAACAGGGTTCCTACAGGAACAACAGAGCAGAGAAGTGTGATATACTGAGCAGTAAATATTAATTGTGCAAAACCTATTTTGTAGGGCTAGTCCTTTAAAGAAGCACCAGACACTCTAAACATAGCTAATTAATTCTGAAATGGGCACATTTTTTTCTTCCTCCTCCTAAAAACACTTCTGGTGAACAGTAACACCAGCAGCAGGGTGGCACTGCTCCTCTGCACTGTTTTGATAACAAAATTGGACATTGTTTTATAGAATTCAAACTGGCAGCTTTAATCCAGGGTGAATGTGTGCTTGGACCAAGGCACAAAGAAGTTATTGATGCAAAACCATATCATAAGGTCATTCCTATGTTACATTTCTGCACAGATGATAGCAAAACCAGTAGAGCAGGGTTCTGATGATATCAAATAGCATCCTTGTTACTGTATGGGCTTTGCAATTGCTCACTTTTGAAAAATGCACTGCCAGTCCCATTAGGAAACAAACACAAATATTCATCTAACAGAAACATGCAACAACTTGAAGACATAAAATGCTTGAAAAGCAGTTCCTTGCCTGCATTTCCCCTTGTATTTTTTTCTCCATAGGGCATATCCACTGTCTGAAGCACTTTCTTTGGTTTCTTTAAGATTAGCAACAACTGTCCAGACCTTTAAAGTGAAGCAAACTCTTGAATCTTGTCAGGGTTTAATCAAAAGTCATCTTACTTAATTTTAAAATATTGGGGTTTGATTTTTCCTTTTAAAGCAGTATTTTGCTTTAAATTTAAAGGTTTTACACCCACAGGATCTTGTTTAAATATTTTGCATAAATTAATTCAAAGGGAAATTGCTTGACATTAGGTTTTTTAATTTGGCAGAGATGAAGTAATTTTAACTGTCTAAATGTAAAACCTATATAGATTAACTTTAGTACAATATGCAGAGCTCAGCAAAATACATTTCTGAATTTGGAACATGGATAAACCCTCCCCCCTAGAAAACTCCAGACCAAAACAAAATAACCCCAAAAGAAGCCCTAATAATAGGAATACATTTTCACTACAAAATTAGAGGTCATTGAATTCAGAAGCAAATCAAAGAATTGCTGAAGACCTCTGCTTCCAGCACAGCTGCTACAACACAGACTGAACCCAGCTGATGAACTCCCAGGAAACTTTGACTGGGTGAATTGGAGCCTTCAGAGTTCACACTCTGAGAAATTAATGAGGTCTATATGTGGTGATGAAAGATTGGCCTCTGCCTTCTGCTGACTGACAGTGCTGAGTGTTCTCAGAAGCCATCGAGAAACGAGCACATCAATGTTTTTGGGAGCACAGCATTGGACATCCTGCAGCTCCAGGGTCCCTGCCAGAGCATCAAAGCCAGCCCTTCCCGAGCAGAGAGGAAGGAAAGGCCCCTCCAGTGAGGATGCTGCTGTCCAGGTGCCCACTGACACTCAGATCTATTTATTGCATTGCAGTGCAGACCCCCAAACCACGGGGGCTTTTGAAGAGCTTGGCCCAGTGAATTCCTGTGGGTCTGTCCTGTCACAGGATGTGCTGCCAGATTTTGGATGTAAAGTTGAAACAACACTGTCACTTCCCTCGAATAACTTACACTCCAAATTGCCAAACCAAGATGATGGGCAGCAGACACAAGGACTGGTCCCAGGCAGTGAAAGCAGCTGAGTGGGACAATTACAGAGAAATGCTGAGTAGCAATGGTGCAAACACAAAAGGCTGTTTGAGGATTTCTAAACTGCAAAGGCAATGAAACACAAGATGAAGGGAGATCTGATTTGGGAAATTATGCTGCTGTCATTATGCTACAAGATAAATCCATGGGATATTTGTCCCACCTGCCTCCCAGCCCACATTTTAAAAATGTGCAGAGGAATTAGCAAGAGTCAATAGTTATACAAAGAACAGGACAGACCAAATGCAGATTTCCCAAATTTTCCTAATAAAGTCTTGATTAGATGTTCATTGTATTCAAAGACCAACTGTCTAATGACAAATAACGATGATTTATGTCATATCTGCCACTCTGTGTTATTCCACTGTTGATAAACCAATGCATTTAAGGTGACATTAGCAGAAGACTGATTTTTAATTTCTGTTTCAAAGAAAAATATGCAATTTTAATTTCATTTATTTTTGCAGTGCCTTTTTAGCTCAGCTCTGACAGAAAGGAAATCAGACATTTGGATAAATGAGCTAGGTTGATTGAATATTGATAAGCCAATTTTTAATTTATCAAGGTTATCTAGAGGAGCTAACCCGATGCTGCATACTAACAAGAAATATCAACACACTAAGTGGTGTGTACAGTGAAATATTTCTTTGGGGAAAGATCTCTGGAAGGACTGGGGTTATTAAAATCAGAACCATTCAATGGGGATAGGAAGGGACTTCCTAGGGGGAAATTAAAAGCAGGTGACAAGTGTGACAAAGAGACTGAGCTGAATATGTGGCAAATCTTGTATTTTGCAGTGACTGCAACACAAAGCCCACAACAAATGAGCCTGGATCAGAGAGACAGAACTACATGTGTGAAAAGTCGAGGTAAAATGGCACAAATAATGCTAATGTTTCACTCCTCCAAAATTTCACAGCAAGCCAGGTAATTGTTACAGACCTTACAATACACACTCCACATTGTCAAAAACCTGCAAGGTTTGACAGCCCCCTACAAAAGACAATGCCCAAATAACTGAGAAGAGAGAGAGAGCATTATTTTTCAGTCTTGGGATTCAAAAAAGAGCAAAGTGTACTGCAGCAAGAATAATGCCAGAGGAATATGTAAGATTTTGGAAGAAGTGCACTGATTCCTCTCTTGACTCATGGCAGAAATTTAATAAAATTACATTTTATAGCAGCACTGGACCAACACCAGATGTTCGCACTTGTTCATTGGAGACAAATAATTAGAATCCTTCATTTCATAGATTTATCAATAATTTAAAAGCAATGTGAGACTCAAGTGAACACCAGAATGGGCAGGAAATACTGGAAATAAAGCTTTTTACAGGATGTCTTCCTCTCATGAAGCTGAAAGTACTGAAGCCTTACTTAAGAGCTTTGTGTTTTAGCTTCTGCTCGCTGCCTGTGTCAGCAGCAAGCAGTGGAACTGTGGCACCTCACCCTGCCCCTGCCTGACCCCAGCCAGGACAGTCCCAGCTAAGGTGTCTCCTCTAAGGTGTCTCCTCCTGACTGCTGGGAGCACTGAGTGGGAATCCTCTACCCCAGCTGCATTAAGATCTGATTTCACAGATGACTTCCCTTACTGCTGTCCTGCCTAAAATAAGATAGTCTGATACAAATTTCCCTTGTCAATACTCATTTTTACATTTTTCCAGCCCTGCAGGACCTTCCTTTCTACAATCTCTCATCTGTATCCATGAAAGCATTTGGCATATGGCCACAGACAGCATCCTCCACACGTGGACCTTACGATTTACTCCTTTCAAAAATTCCTCAAACGTATTTCTAACATTCTCTCAGTTTCATAGTTTGCAGAAGATTAATGCTGCAGCTGCTTTATGCTTCAGAGGCAGGTGCAAAAAATGTTCTTAAAATTTCCCCCCATCATGGGGTAGACTCAAGGGAATCTATGGATCTCCCAGTTCCAGAAGTGTGCTGTTCCTGTTTTCACCATTCCACGTGCTCTTGCCAGAGCTACTCCCCAGTCTGATGCAGCACATGCTTCATTCATGGTTTGTTTGATTCTGCACTGATCAAAAATTGTCTCTCCATCCTTTGCTAACTTAGTTTAGCTCTCACCAGGGATGTCCCATTCACCTTTCAGAGACAAGTTCTTTCAAACCTCGTACATTTTTCGTCCTTGGAGAGTTTGGAATTGAATTGTTCCATCCACAGCTTCACAGCTGGTTGCAGTTCAGCACAAGTGACACTTACCAGCTCATGTTCTGTCTTCCTTTCAGGAGGACTTCACCACCACCACCATAATTTGTAATATCTGCTCTTTTACACCCCTCTCCCTCACACTTAGGGGACCCACCCAGCAGGACATAGTCAGAACAGGCCATTGAAAAGCTACTTTTTGATTCTACCTTAGCACCCATCCATTATTTCCAAAGCAAGTGACAACAAAGTTATAAAACCAATACTATTTTTAAAAACTTACTTTAAATTTGCATACAAATAAATTGTATTTGTTATTATTTCTGAAAATGCTGATATTTCAGATGGTTAAAAAGAAATAACCTGGTATGTTTCCTACCACAAAAACTCTGAGTCCACCCCCAAAACACCAAACCAAGTATTCATAATCAAATTCTCACATTTCAGCAAATAATTATCAAACAGATTATTAATGTAGAGGGTCTAAATCTACAGTTGAGACAGATTATAATTTATTGCATTCAATGCATTATGAATACACCCATCCAAGTCATGATAAAGGAAAAAGACACTATTGTACCTAATAAAGATTGAAAAAGGCCAAAAGAATGTTTAAAAATTATTCTAGATTCTGTAAACTATTTTATATTGGCTTTTTTTTGGTGCTTGCATAGGATATATGCTTTTAACTTTTTGGCTGAGAGACTTCACTGATGCAAGTTTGCATTGTCTCATCCCTTTCAGAGAGGATGCACTGAGCATAATGAAGCTGGAACTGACAGAGGCATAATGTGCATTTGATCTCTTCTGAATGACCATGGTATTGTTGTGGTTCAGTCCCTCTTATCTCTCAGACCATATTAATTGGAAATAGAAATCTGAAATATTAAATTGATAACGCACGGCTTTTAATTTCCTTCAGCCATTATCCTGCTGCATCAGAGTGCACAGCTCTGAGGGCCTGAGGATCTCTGGGTGAATTAATGGTGCATCTCCACATCTGCATGATAAAGATGGGCGGCTGTGACAACGTTTACATCTGGTACTGTTAGAGCCTCTCCAGCGATGGTCATTAACAAGTCCATTAATGAGACCATATTTCCCTGAGGCCCTATGGCCATTCGACATTGTAATCTAAATCTATACTCTCCAGAAACTCCATCAGAAAGCAATGAAGTCAGTCCCTGAACTATGCAAAGGTTATCAGCCACATTATCTCACTGAGCAAAAGAGATGAGGGAGGCTTCCTTCAGTACTGGCGGTGCAGAAGATTAAAATGTACAATGGTATTTTCTCCTAACAAATAACTATATTACAAACACATTGGCTGAAAGCCACATTCCAGTGGCTTCAAGCAGCTCATACTCAAACCCTTAACTTTCAGAAGATTGTATTCAACTGGAATAACAAAGTCCAGAAACTCATCATACCGATTAATATAATCATCTAATAATAATGTTAAAACCCAAATCCTGTTGGGTTGAAGCCTGTATCATAACTTACACAGATTTGATTGAAATAAGAGCTACTGCAATATGCAACTCCTTATCTACCAGCAGATAAAATTACAGTTCAAGAAACAGAAGAATTACTTTCATTTCAAAATGATTCTATTATAAAAATATACTCATCAATCTATTTTCTGTGAAACTGGTTTCACCTCAGGCCTAGCAGTGATAATCATTCACCAAGCAGCCATCTGAGGTGGCAGCTCCAGAGCAGCAAATATTGCAGACAAAAATAGACAGTTGTTCCCAAGTCCTAATTCTTATGACAAGAATGAAATGAGAGGGCATCACTGCTCCAACCTCTCCCTGATCTAATCTGGGAGTAAGCACAATTTCAGACTCCTGGACCATGTACATGGTCTGTGTCACCTGTGTTAAATCAAAAGTTTGCTGGAATCAACAAAATATGAAGTCCTAATGTAAAAGTGCTTTTGAGGAGGAATATTTTATTTCTTAAACTGCCAAAGGCCCATACTTAACTGTTCATTCTTATCATTTAAAGGTCCTTCATGAAGGCAGAATTTCCCGGAAAGTCAGCAGTATGTAAAGCAAAATAAATTATGCCCAAAATATAAAGGAGAACTATGGACTGCTGTATTGAAGCCATGAGTTGACATTGCTGAGGAACATCCTTATAATCTTCAAGTTCACTACTAAACTGGTCTCATTTTACCATAAATCTGCCCTGGCCATGATGGATTTTGGTTCTGCAGATAAACATGCATTTGTCTTAAAGCATTGCAGAAGCTGAAAGATAACTGTCTCTAAATTATTTGCTTATACTGCAATGCAAATATAAAAAGTTACCTCAAGAGTTATCACTGATCATTCAATATTTGTGTCATAATCATAACAAGCTCTGTGCTTTCTTAGCAAATTCAGATGAGAAATAAAATAATCTAGGATTCTTTGATTCTTTCCTATGTAGTCTCTGTTAGAAACAGAAGAGTGCAAACCTTCAGTTCAACCCCATATAGGAATTTCTGTGTCTTTAAACATTATCTAATTTAAAAGAACTTTAAACCACTTCTGCTTCCTCTTAAGTGTCTCTCAGATGACCTGAAAGATCACAGACTCTGTCCCTACTTAGTTTCCTTAGCCACGTTAAAATTTCAAGACTACTTAGAGGGGAAAATATATTTTAAAAATTCACTCATTAAATACTGTTCTAAGCTGGAAAAAAACATTTTGTAAACAGTCATGTTAAGAGTATCTTAACTCCTGAGCTATTATTACTTTTTTAGAATTTAACATTTAGGAACAGAGCTTGAAATGTCACATAATATGTTATAATTTACTGAGTGATCATCAAGGTCACTTCTAAGCAACTGCTTGTGAAATATTGTATACAGAAATGTAAAGCAAGTTTTGTGTTATAAAATACAATGAAGCATTTAAAAATCCAAATCCCTTCCCTCCCTCCAAGGGAACAAATTATTTTTTCCTGGAAACCAGCATGCTGCTAGATTCAGACTCTGTTTGCCAAATCTGAGTCTGAGTGAATGTTTCACAGTGAAGACATAATACCTTGGAAAGGGAAAACACACATAACGAACCTGACAAGAACAGCAGTGCACACGGGGCTTAGCCATGGGAACAAGCACTGTGCCAAAATTAATCACATCCAGGAAAGTACAACTCCTTCATGTTCATCTTTAGTGCTTGCCAATGGTGCTGACAACTTTTAAGATGAAGCAGTGTATTAAGAGCTTTTCTGAAAACCTGCAAAAAGATTAAAGGGTGGTGCTAAGTCTCCTCGGAGCCAGCTCAAGCAATAAATGACAAGGAATTTTCTGAAACACACTGAAAACCCCGTATCAGCACACAAAGGTGCTTGATCCATAGTTGTGATCATTCCCAAGTTCTCAGAGAAATGTATATTTCCCAGTATATTCAGCCACCTGCAGAGCCCTAACAGTGCCAGCTCATCCTTTATTGCACTGGCTGAGCAAAACGTCAGGCACAGCTCTGCACCAACACTCCTGCAAACCCACTTGAATTCAAAGTCTTAACAAAAGCATCTTAAAAACCCAGCAAAAACAACCCAGAAAAAAACACCTCAACTTACTGCATTTTCACTATGCATAGCATATAATTTTTTTTTGATATAATGAGTGGTATTTTCTTCTCTTGGGAAATCAACTTTTTTTTTTAGTGGCTCAGAGGAGCCTCTGCAAACTGCCTGAAGCGAGTTTTTCCTAAACATCAGTTTGGGATTTTCAAATCTAAAAAGATTTATTGAATCCTCATTGCAAGAATATTTCTCTAGTATTTTACATGCACAAAAGATCACTGCCTTCCAGTTCTATTTCAAGGAGGACATTAACTATTGCCTGTTTTCAGGATCCATTATATTCTGCTCAGGAGTCTACTAATGCATCACTTGTACTGCTGAACCATCTCCTTGAGACTTGGCACCTTCTTAACAAGACCATCCTTGGCAGGAACATGGCTTTCATGGTAATAAAATAACACAGAGGTTTCTAATTACCTTTGGGCAGTTAACCTTCATTGATTGTTCCATGACTCCATCACGTCAGTGTTTCTGGAAATCACTCACCACAGACAACCTCTCCAAACAGTCTGACTCTGCAAAACAGGAGAGAAGCCCATTTTAGTGACTTAGCAGTAATAATGAGAAATATAAAAAGTGATGAAATGAAAAAAAAAAAGAGAAAGAAAACAACATATGATTATATAAAGGTTTGAAAGAAGGAAAATAGGAGAGAACAGAGAAAGCAGAAAGGCAAATCAGAATGGGAGGAAAGCTCGGGGGTAAATGTAGGAATGACTGCTCCTCTTGCCTCTTCACATGCAGAACAGCAGCATGGCAAGTGTCTAAACTAGATCTATACACAGGGAAGGGCTGGGCAATATCCTGTTCTCCAGTCTTTGGGGTCACTTCAGCAGTCAGGGGCAGGCTTCTCCAGACTGCAAACTGGAGAGGAAACTAGTTTCCATAGACAACTGTCCCCTTAAGAGTGTAGATTTTACTAGAAAAGAGAAAAAAACAAACCCAAAATACTTAAATGCAATTTTCTAGATTGGTCTTTCTGGAGCTCCACGCACACTTTGTGCAAATCACTTGGCAGTGTATTTTGGCTAGAGGAGTTAGCTGGTTTTGGCAGCTCACAGTCTCAAAAAAGCTTCAGTAACTTTTGTTAACTTCTCTGTATGTGGTTATAAATGAACCTTTTCTCCTCTTCTAAAGTCCCAGCAGTGTGGGGGGCATACAGAGCTTCAGACAGGATTATATCTCTCAAGACTTTTACAGTCTCAAATGTCATCTTAAAATCTAAACACCTGCAAGTCTCTGATATGGTTACATCAATTGCAATTCATTCATTCAATGATAAACTGTCAAATCTGTTGGGTTTGTGCTGTTTCCTCCTTATCTTTTGCTTTTTTAGAATCTGTGGCAGCTTTATAGGAATGCATTATGCCTTGGGGAATGTAAGATCTGCACAGTCTTTGCAGTGAAAGATGGTATTCACGAGTTCTATAAGCAGGAAAAAAAAGAGCTTTAAATGGACTGAGCCATTTTCTCCCCAGCCTCAGTGTAAATAACAGGTAACAGGAGAGGTGCAGAACTCCCTGCAGATCCCCACACTGCTTTGCTCCTGGCACAAACTCCCTGCTTTGTGCTGGGGAAATGAGAGTTGCATCATCTCCAGTGCCTGATGGAATCACGAGGCAAGAGGCTCATTGTGATATCTTCCATCTCAGTGGGGGTCTGGAGCCACCTGAATTTCTGAGAACCTCCGGGCCACCACAGAGTACATATGGACTTCTAAATCTCAGAGTTGCTGCTGTGTTCAAGCAAGTGTTCCTATTAAAGGATTTGCCTTCACAATTTGTTTTCAGACTAATTTTCCAGAGAATTTCAGACACTATTGAGTGTGCACCTTTCCAAGTCTGACCCAGGCAGATGTCAGACAGCAGAAACCCCTCTTCCAGGTGGTGAGGTATGAAAACTTGTAACAGTTGTGGCTTCTGAACCAAGCTGAGGTTTACTTTTGTCTGAAATCCAACCTTCATGAAACTCTAGAACTAAATGAAGTACAAAGCCTGTGTGAAAGTCTCCTGAGATTGCCCTGTAATTCTGAAATTTATAATGCAAGAGGGCTTCAGAGAAGGATTAGGGTACTAATCTGGATCTCAGAAACACACTCCAAATACCAAGTAAAATACTTTCCTGCAGGCAGATGGCCAATTTTCCCATTCTCATCCCATTTTTAATTATGCAACTGCTGCAAGAACTGACTCTCAAACAGGACAAAAATGTGGTCCTACAGAAAATTACATTTTCTAAAACCACTTCTACACTTTTTTGATGGAATTAGATTTCTAAAATGAGAACTATTTTTTAAATGAGTTTAAGATATTTTATTCAATATATGTCTAGAATTACCTGAAAATTAATCTTCCTGGCATCCCAAAAATACTTTCCTAGATAGGTAGCTTCTAATATTTCAAAAGAACAACTACAATGTGGCATAATTGCAAGGGATAGCTTGATAGTATACAGAATATAATTACATGGTATTTCATATCTGAGTCATCCTAGGAATAGAAATGGAAGGAAGCAATAAAAATTACTCAATCACAAGCTTAAAATATTCTAGCCAATAAATTTAAACAGCCAACAACACACTTAACATATATGTGGCACAGGCATCTCCTGGTAAATTATGAAACACCTGGCAAATACTGTTAATTCCCTTGCACCTAAGTTAATTGCAGATTCCAGCAAGCAATCAGATATGATTAAATTACATTTTTGGAAACTATCACATGGTTCAGGCTGAAGGAAGACAGCTTAAAATAGACCTTTAAAAGGTAGCAGTAATTAGGCAAAGTCTTAATTCTACTCCTCTCAGCTTCAAAATTGCAGGGACAAATTCTCCTTTCAGAACACCATGTAATCACCAGGACTGTACAGCTATACTGAAAGCAAGATTTCAACCTCCCATGGAAATATTTTTTTTAACCTCATTTATGCTCCAGAAAGAAGTATTCCATAAACAAGAATTCAAGATTTTTTTTTTTTTTTAAACTGGGATTTCCCAGTGCCTTGGAGCACTGATCCTAATTCATTCAAAAAGGCACTAACAGTGTTAGGGAATGCTGGAATATTCTGAAAGAAAGAGATCTCAGGAAACAGCTAAGCAAGGAGCATTACTTGAGAAGACAACAAGAAGGGAGAGTAAGGAGATGGAATCAGGAATCATTTAGGAAGCTGTTTCCAACAACACAAAATGCACTATACCACCAATATCACAAATTACCTCCTGTCTCTCTCTGACATCTCCTCCAACACAGCCCATTTTCCATTCTGGTTGAAGTAACCTGCTCCTCACTGGCTCTCTTAACACTCCTCTCATTCTTACTTAGTCTTGGAGCTGTCACACTTTGAATTTTTCATTGTACCAAATCATGCCTCCCTTGGTCACCTCAGACACCTCCCTTCTACCTCCCATTTCCATTTCTAATCACATTAGAGACTCCAGTAAACTGATGAGCTAAAAAAGGTCAGTTTTCATCACAGGAACATAACACAGAGCAAAGCCTATCCTGAACTTGAAGGACCTCCCCCTGTTCCTGCTGTAAAAACTCAAGTTTCTGTGCACACAGCACCAGGAAACAGACTGAAAAAACATCATAGGACAGCAAAAGTGGTTTTTATGTCACTGAAAATCACAGAAGACAGCTTTGTACACCCAAGCTACACCGTATAATCGTGCTGTAATAATCACTATTAATAACAACAGCCACACTTTTCCCTGAAGGGTGCTCTAGGTCCCTGCATCCCACCTACAAGTGGCATGCACCCTAGGCAGAGAGAAATCTCAGTTCATGCTCAGAGTCTATCTAATGCCATGGATCTTTCAGGCTTTTGTAATTGCCAGGAAAACAAAAAGCATATTTTAAACCTTCAAAAAAATGCACAAATATATGTTATGACTAGCAGTTCTGTGTACATGGTGAACATTGAACAGTTACAGAAAAAGCCAGGTGTGTTTGTATTTTTAACAATATACTGGTGATACCTTTCCCATTTTCCTCCTTCCATGGAATAAGTCTTTTACCACACCAATACTTTATCTTGAGTAAGAGTCCATCTATTTTAACATAAAGACCTGGGAAATGTTAAAAGAAAACTGAAAATCTCTGGTTTTATGAGTTGTTCTAAAAGCTCAGGCACTTGGAAAGCAGCAGCACCCAACTCATTTACTCCATATTATATTTTCCCTCTTGTAGCATATCATTTGTTCATCAAATTTGTATTACTGAGCCTCTGAGTGGAATATTTCAGATGAAGACAGAAAGGACAAAGTGTGGGTGTACAGACACCAAGTGCTTGTTGTACATGCCAGACTGCCTGAGCAGTAAAAAGGAATTACTCATAAATGGGGCTTCTGAGACAAATATTAGGCACAACTGTGCTTCCAAGTCCTGTAAAAAGAGAGACAGCCTCCACTCCATTCCAGGTAGAACTAACCTAAGTAGCACATTAATATCTTTTTTCTGATTTCCATGACTCATCTAGCACTAGTAGAGGGCCTGATCTTGTAATATATAACTTTAGCAGCTGTGAACTTCATCCTGACAGGTCACAGGAAAAAGCACTGATACTCCTACATTAAGCAAGATCAGTTACTTAATGTAATTGATATGCTGGGGGGGGATCTAGAGGAACTCCCACAGGTCCCTCATGAAAATTGATCCATCAGACCCAGGGAAGAATGGATGGTGTCCTTGACTTTGGCTGAATCAATTTCCTTTGGACGCTCCTGAATATTTTCAGTCCGAGGCACTTGTAAGTCCCATGGGTAAAAGAGCATGTCTGAAAACCTTTCTCTATGGGTTTTTTAATGGATTGATATCATCAAATGCCAGTATTTAGAAGCCAGCTGCCAAGAGAGAAAGATCTAGAATCCCACAGGAAAATATCTGCTAGAGGAATAAATTCTGATTAGCCCAAATTTTGATACTCATGAGGAGCTTCCCTACTCTAGCATAAACATATGTACTACTACAAATATATATTGACACATGCCAATATACACTGATTTATGCCAGTTGTCCTTCTTTGAAGGATATATAAATACAGACACACCAGAAATGGTTACACACATGCAAAGATACAAATAAATAGAAGTAAACAGAGGGTCTCTTACAGTGATATCATCTCTCTCTCACTCTCTGAACCATTCTCACTTAAATTGTTGGCTAAACCCTGAGCAAGTATTTTGAGCTTTGAAAGATGTCCTAGTCAGAACAGTAACAGCAGTAGATGTGCAGTGGCATGAACACCACCACCAAAGAGAAATTAATCAAACAGTCTGAGGAATAAAATTAATGAAGATATTTATTCAAATGACCTCTTCTCTTTTTTCAAATACTTTCTTTCTGCCTTCATTAGAAATACAGCATACCTCTATCTGCATTTGCAAAAGGGCAAAGCATTCACATCTCTTTCATGTTTTGAAGCCAAAATTCCCACATTTATTTTAAAGAGCACTATATATTGAAGTATTACATAACTTGACTGTGATATCTTCCAGAAACAGCACTTGCTGTCGGTTTACACACAGAAAACACTATGGAAACTCAAAGAGAAACAGACAGAGAACATTGCAGCTGCCCCATGACAAGGCAGGTGTGATGTGTGTGTGCCCTTTGTCTCAACAAACTACTCAGCCACGGGAGTGCTACCACAGAGCAAGGCAGAAATTACAGAAAACAAAGGTGATCTCCAAGAAAGTCTCCTACTCTTTGAAATGAAGGGGATGGTACAAGCACAAGATGCCTCTTGCAAAAGCCACAGTGGCTGTTGAGCCAGACATTGATAGCTAAACTTAAAATTATGTGTCCAAGTCAGTGAATCCCCCTTAATGAACAAACCAGACCTTTAAATCCCCTTTAAAGAACAAACCACAAGCAGATTTTAAAAGATACACATATATGGATGTATAAATTATTTATCTTGTCATTCTACACCATGGGCTTACTGTTTGCTCTGCTACAGGTTCCTACCTTTTCCATAATGACCTTATGTCACTCTGAGTAAAACTTCTCCAGGGAGTGTCCTTTTGAATGGGAGGTATTCGCTGTTCCTAAGCAAGACTTTCTTCCAGGGACTAAAGAGGTTGGAAAGTTTTACAGCTGAACCATCAGTACACATCTAGATGACACCAACTAATGGAATGTGGTTACCAGGACATTAAGGAAGCTGTGAGCTGGGTCAGTCACACCCCCACCCCTGCAGTCTGAAAGTATTTGTACCTGAAACCAGTGTGCTTGCACTGCCAGAAAGGCCAACAATTGGACAGGAATGAGGAAATGCTATTCTCATACTGGAGTCTTTCCTTCAACTTTATTTACAAAGAACAGAGGCACAACAAAGAGGAAAAACTTGAAAGGTTGGCTCCCATTTTAAATCAGGTTGTGCAACAAAGCCTGTAGAATTGCTATTCCAGTGACTTTCCTGAACACTGAATCCTTGCTTTGAAAGCTGAGATCAGTATCTGTAGCTTGTAGATATTTTTGCAATTTGTATTCAATAGAGCTACCAGAAACCACTCTCTTGAACAATACCTGGTCTTAAAAAAGGGGATAATTCATTTGACACTGGGCTATTCTTCAACAATTTTTCACTTAAGCACAGGGTTAGTCCACTTTATTTATACAACACTATACATGAATGATAAATTAGGTCATACTCATAAAAACAAAAATAAATTAGTGAAAGATCTGTTGAAAACTAATATCTCAGTAAATGTAACAGAACGTTGGAGTTTAATCATATATGAATTGTCTAGTCAAATACAACCTCCTCTCAGTAATTATTTTATTTACATTGGCTTAATACCATTTATTATGGACAAAACATCAAATATCACAAAACTGAGAGCTACTGTTTGATTAAAATCACGGCAAAGAGAGTTCTAAACTCTCCTTGTGTGGTTTCATTTAGAAGCGCTTTATTCCTATAATACAGGGGAGTATTATCAGTACAGCTACTGGTTAGGTAAATACCATTAGTTTCCTTGAAGGTCATTCAGGAATGCCCCTTGAAACAGGTACATAGGTTACAGAAAGGTTTTTAGGTAAATAAGAGTGCAGGAAAGGAGTGGCTGGTGCCCCGTGGCAGAAAGGTTTTTAACTCATGGAACTGAATTACACAGTTCGGTTCCTTGATAGTGTGTGACACTTGAAAAATGACTTATCTTAGCAAAGCCAAGTTTATTACCTCTTTAATGAGAAAAGTAACAAAATTACTTCATCTCTACTCCACCAGTCTAAAAAATTAAACTTCTGGAAAGAGTACTAAATTTTTTTAAAATTCATTTGAAAAAAAAACACTCCAAGGTAACCCCTTAGAAAACTGCCACCAGCAGCTTCTTTGTCAGAGCATGACAAGAGATAAATAAAAATGTTAATCAGTATCAGACATTGGTTAATTTATTACCATCGTACCAAAAAGGAATAAATCTCCTTATAGACATAGTTGTTGCTTTCTGAATTCCTCCTTATTTGTACTGTCAAAGAACAGATAAAACCAGCTGTTTGAATCTCTGCCACGGAATAGAACCAGGGAACTAGGTTTAGATCTGTGTTTTCTTTCTGAGATATGCATGGTTTTGTCCCAGACTCCTTCTATATGCTGTCCAATTAGTCAACAACAATATATCCAGCCACCAGAAACTGGTGCTGAGAAAAAGAACTTCATATTTAGAATAAGCCCTTGAGTTAAAACATTTTCTAGTTAGATACTACAATGACAACCCACACCAAAATTGTATGCATTTTCAAGCTCAAAAACTGAATTAATTTCAGAGCAATGAAAACTTTTATGGTGAAGGACTTTACCAAAGGCAGAAAATCCTGAAAGGTTGGTTTAAACCCCAAAGTATTCATCTTGCCTAAAATCAGAGTGAAACAAAAGATTTCTTGCCACATCCCACCATCCCGAATTTGCTTCCTCCACAGGACAGCACTAAACCCAGGACAAAAAGTTCAACATAAACATGGTTATCACACCCAGGGAGCCTGTACAGCACACACAGAGCTGGCCCTGATGCCAGGCAGGGAGCTGCAGAGCTGCTCAGCACCCGAGGGGCTGCAGGGCTCCGACCCCAGCCCCAAAGGTGGCCAGCGCAGAGCGGCCGAGCCCGCGCACCCGGGCAGGAAGGGCAGGCACCCTGGCACCTCAGGGTGCCCTGGGCTTTCACCTGCCCAGCTGGCAGGTTTCCTAGGTGAAAGCAGTCTGCTGTCTCCACTAGCTCAGCTGCTAGCTATGAATATTTTAACTCTCATAAAAAATACATTACCTCTGCCCTGCGCTCCTGACTTTGCGGGGCTGCCAGAGTACAAGCTGCCTAATTTCTCTAAAGAATTGCAAGAAACACTGATTTAGGACTGACTTGTTTGGGTAATTTAGTAGATCGTTTCTGGGGGTACTTGGTCATTCACAGAGCAATAATGATAAGCTATGTCTTCCTGTAAATATTTGTGATGGCATCACTTGCTGCTGCCTTGCTATCTCTTCTTTCTGGAGAACAGGTATCAGAATTATGATTCTTCTCCAACTCCTATTCCAGACCCAACTGCCTCAGCCTTCCACAATACTTTGGAAAAAAGAAACCAATTTAATCTCTAACCTAGGACCAAAGTTCTTTAAAGCATTTCTCATTCTCCACATCATTATCATTATCAATTCCACTCACTCCAGCACATCTCCTGTGTTATCACTGGTTCCCAAGGCTGGCTCCTGGATTTATCAAACCTTTAGTTGCTTTCCTCAGGTAACTTGTACAGTCACTTCTTGACACAATGTCTTTATTTACCTGCCCCTTAGCTCAAAGGTTCTTGGGCTCTTTGCCTATCAAACTTCAGTATATGGAACTGTCATTTTTATGCAATCCATGCATCCTGAATTATCAGAAAGGAAAAATTTGAGATACACTATAATATATTAATGGCAGCTGCACTGTGTATTAAGTCACTTGTAATGAGGTTCTTCAGCGATGGAAGCTAAATGCATAACTTAAGAAAAAGTTTAGTAGTGAACAGTATCAAAAAGATATCTTGTGCTGTATTAAAAAGATGACACACATCCTCTAAGTTTAATGTATTAATTTTAAAATGCTGGTGATTGTATAAGACTTATTGCACAGCTCAAGAGTTGGAACATGCTATAAACATAGGAAAATTCCATTAAGAAAGTAAATCAGAACCTTCAACAATAGATGTGTATGATACCACTTTTTTCTATTCCTTCGCTTTTACATTAGCATCTACCCAACTGCTTCACCTCACAAGACAGACAGTGGGTCAGATATTGTACAAGTGAAAGCAATCTAATTTCAGAAGTGTCTGCTATTCCCTTATGATTTATAATTTCTCTTTTAGTCTTCTGGGCAGATAATTAAAACAGCTCTGTGCAAAAAAATTGGCATTCAGCATGCACAACCAAAGATAAACCACCTTTTTTATATCCTAACATGCCATAAAGCCACAACTAGGATGGAAATGTACCAGAGCCATGGTACAGAAACAACTGGCTGGCTGAAATCCACCAAGTTCTTCAGCTGATTTTTTTATCCAGGAATATACTTTACATTATTAAGCCATCCTGGTCCTTTCTTGAGAGGTTCAATGTTTGTTCTTAAGCAGCCTCACATGGAATGAGTTCCATAAAATATCACCAGGCTCAACTTTTCCTTAACTTTCAACACCTCTACTTTCTAGGACTGATAAATTCAGCTTGTACTGCAGTGGCTGTTTCAGTCCAACCTGTGTAACAGCTCTATTTTATTTTTTTACACAAATACTTTGACTTTTTTGTTCTATTTCTGGAAGAACACATGTTTTTCTAAAAATAACTTTCAAAAAGTCATCAACCAAGAAATAATTTCAATTTGACAATTTCTCCGTTGAAAGCCAAAAAATGAAAAGAACTAGCTGTTATAACTGGTTGTATCTAAATTGTTTAAAAAATCCAAAAGTGGGGAAATGCTAATAAAAACTGTAACATATCAAGTGCAAAAGGCACGTGCCAAAGAAAGCCTTGCATGAGTTGACTCCCTAATAACAGAAAAAGATCTTTCTCTTTCCCCTTCTCACACCCCCTGAAAAACATCCCTGTCCTTCCCACCTTTGCTCTCTCCTTAAATGATTTCTTCCTTCCCTGTGGCCATTATGGACTGCTAGAGGGAAGTTGCTTTATTTCTTCACTGAGGTCAACAGGTTTCAGAGGAAAATGAAGAGGAAAGGGGACTCCCCTTCTTCAAAATGGTGAGAAATAACTTCTCTCTGGCAGCAAGCCAAGGAAATTAGCAGGTAGATTTAGGTGTGGAGTGTCCATCTGTACTTCCATCAAGGTTCCAGCCTTACCAGTTCCTTCAGAAGGAAACATCAATTATAAAGGGAGGACCAGCTGTGATCATTCCCAGTTATGGGGCTGGAGAAGAAAGGGACCAGAACTCTATGGGCAATACAGAAAATAGTTTCCCAGGAAGAGGGAGAAACATTCATAACATATTGACCTCTCCTCCTTCAGCCCATGGAAGATGTTTACCCAGTTAAATGCCAGCAGCCCAGGACTGGCTGGCCTCGTGAGTCAGTGAAGCACTGATGTCAATAGCTGCATTCCAAGTGTGAGAGAGATGTGTGCTCCTTAACAAGCCTGACTTTTTACAGCTGACCTACTGCAAGGTCCCAGGGTGCTGTGCCCATTAGTCTGCAGACAACACGTTCAAAACACCTCTGCTTCCAGCAGAGCGCTCACAAATTTCCATCCAGTAATTTCAAAAGCAAAACATTTATTCCTTGAAGCCAGCTGGCAACATCTAATGCTTTGACCTCCAGGAAGCATGCAGCAAAAATTACCCTAAAAACATGTTAAAATTAGAAGGATGTAGCTAGAAAACTGATGTCTGGACTGCAGGGACAGCATGACTCTTGTCCCTCATGGAACTGCCTGTGCTGTCCCTCTGCCCTGGGATGGCAAAGTGACAGCTATGTGTCTGCTTGTTCAAACTTGCAGTCCCTGTGGCAACCATTGCCTCCCATTGTATCACAGAAAAAATCATAAAAAAATATGATCAATAGGAAAGGCAAACAGGTTGGAAAGGTTACAGTGCTTTCAACAAAACAGTTTCATACTGTAGCATAAATACATACACTAGAGTGTAAATAACACGATGAATAATGGAGGATTTACTGCAGGGCAGCAGCAAGGAAAAGGCTGTTAGACACTTAGGCATGACTAACAAACCTCATGGTTTATACATGCTTTTTGCCCCAGTGTCAAACGGGCAGGTATCCACATCCCCAAACTTTTAACAACTGTTACTCACATGCCTCCTCCCGGGCAGAATTAGGAATACAGCCAAAAACTAGCTGAGCAGGAGGGAAAAAGCTACATTTCCACTGCCAGGGGGGATCTGGAGAAGCACAAGGGTGCTTTGGGCGAGCTGGAGCAGAGGAGCAGAGAGCAGGTGCTGCTCTGCACACAGCTGCCAGCCACCCCCTGGGGCACTCAGCCTGGCACTCCAACAAACACCGAGGGCTCACACTCAGAGTTAAGGACCACGAGGCCTCTCCAGCCTGCTGATCCCCTTTCCATGGCACCCATGGGCACCCAGGGCTGCCTCAGGCTCACAGCCCTGCAGCCCATGCCTGCTTCCTCCACAAAAAGGTTTTTGAGAAATCCTGACAAGTAATGCCAAGAGAAGTTTGATTGATGTCTACAGTATCAGCCTTCTGCTGTGTACACTGAGTGTTGGAAAAAGGAGAAAGGAGGAAACACAAAGTTCTAAAGACTTTTTCTATGCAAATCTCTTTTTTTTGAACAACTTTTAATGAGTTTTAAATAAACCTGTTATCAACAGGCATATTATACATGAATTAATGCAGAGCATTAGAATTAAATGCAAAATGTGTTCAAAAAGATAAAACAGGGCAGCACTATTGGCTGTCACTTGTTTCACAGAAATACTGCACTCCTACAGTACCATCAAAGCTCATCTTCTCATTTCCTTTTATTTGCTTTACTGCCCTATAATACATTTACATAAAGAATAAAATGTCATAACTTCCCACATTGTGAATGGGGTCTGGATAACAAGGCAGGGAAAGTACCTTTGCACTTCATAAAGGAGAGCTCAAAAAAGATTTCTCTGAAGAGGGAAATTTATTGTTGCATACATTCATCAAATATAGTGAAAAGAGTATCATATCTCATAGGAAGTGGGCAGTTCTGGAACATTTGTTGGGCTCGGGGACAGATTTTATCTTGTTCACTCTGATGAAATCCACAGCAAATCTATTTAACTCATTTCGTGTCACCTTACCCACAATCAAAATTTTGTTCAGAGGTGCAAGTTCCCCATCAAAATATATTGATTTCTTTCCCCTGAGATGTGACCTTCCAAAGATGACACTAGATACAGCTGTCAAGTACAGTACAATTTGTAGATATGTCACCAAACTGGGATCCAATTCAAATTCCTTCTCAAAGATTCTCTCTTTCTCTTCTTAAAAATTTACTTATACACCAGAATGAGGTAGAATACACTAAATACACAGAATTTAAAAAAATAATTATCAACAGCTTTCAAAACACTGTAGAGCATCACTTATATCTTCATTAATAATTTTGCAAGACAGTGAAAATAACAGTGCCACCACTATCAATTCAAGACTGCTTTTGCAAAGTGAACTGGCCAGCCAGTGTCTTGCTTTGACACTACACATGAAATACAACGGTACAAGTGGTCATAACCTGGTTTATGGATCACTAACTCAGTTATTCATTGAACAAAAAAAGGATTTCCACCTGAATTATTCAACTTTTTTCCTGTAGGACAAGGATGTCCATTCTGGAAAGATGGGAAGCCAAAAACCTCTTTACAGTCTTAGCCACAAGGAAATAAACACTGATAAGGGTTTTATTTCACAACAGCATAAATCCTTAAAAACTCCACTGCCTCCAGCTGTAGAAAAGCAACTTGATAACAGAATCTTTTTAGTTTATTACAGAGCATCAGTGACAGAGGTCTTCAAAGATTAAAAGGGTTGAATTTTGTTACTGCTTAGCTTGCACCATCTCTGTGGACAGCACTGCCCTCTGCACCAGGAGAGACCTTGAGGAAAGCCTTCCTACTTTGAAGAGCTGTGTGTAGTAGATGAATTACACAGCAATTAATATGGTGACAGATGAGACACACATGAGCTTTGTTTGGTTTTTTCCACTTGTTCCTACAAGCCACAATCAGCCACGTGTCCAAACAGACCAGTGCCAGACTGTGCACTGCAATCGATGTACAGATATCAGCTCTCACCTGTGTTCCCAGATTTGGTATTTCAGGCAGAGCTGCTTGGATTCCCTTTTTTACCCATTGGAGAGATCATTAGTAGCTATTGGCATACAAAATTATATCCATATTTTCTACATGTGCTAGAAGATAACTTGCATTCATATACTTTGAGGAGGAAATACTCTTTTTCTACCAAAGAAACCATGCATTTCCTGAGCTGAGCTGCACACAGGAAAAATTCCCAGAGCCTGCAATTTTTCTTTTTTTGCTTCTTCTTATTTTAAATGGCCAAGCTGTCAGTGTTGACTGCCTTGCCAGACAATGAGCCATGGCTGCAGTTCTGGAGAGGACAGTTGTTTTGAACCAAGCTCACAGAAATCAGTGGCCTGAGCTGCCAATAGAGACAAGTGAAGTGAATGCTCTCACATCAATGTGGTGGGCTTCAAAACCTTCCCCATTCACAAGATACAGTGTGGGCTGGCAAATACTCACACACCTGCTTCATATGTCAATTTTTACATTTTAATTAGGAAAATATTTGTGGCCACAGCTCTGTAGACTCATTTGGTAAAAGAAATTAAAACCAAATGCTTGTTTCGACAAAATTACATTATACAAATGTTAAGTACAATTTTGTTTCTGTTATAGCATAGAGGTAATAAATGTCAGAAGACTAAAAGTTCTACAGAACAGGCTAACATATGTATCTATGCCACCAAATTCAAGAGGAGGAGATGAGATTAAAATAGTTCTAACCTCGATTATCCAAGCTGCAGGAAAAGGAGTTGGTGTGACTGGTGTATTAGGCACTTCATTAAAAATATCTTCCTGAACAAACACATTTGTGATTTTCAAGGCCACATTCTCTGAAGCTTTGCTCATTTTCTTCTACTCTTGCTCCTTTAATTTCCAGCTAGCACAGATATTTTGTACCTTCCACAATGTGAAGGTTCAATTCACTACCGAGAATTCAGCTTTAATGCATTACCCTTTGTGCTCCATTGCTGGGATTGAAATCCCAGCTGGATGTTCATATTCATGATGAGATTGCAATTTCTGGAGCTCTGCTGCCCTAACATGAGATCTTCACTTTTAGCAATAAGCAAAGAGGTTGCAAATTCTCTCTATGAGCATCTGAGATAGTAAGGATCCAAAAGAATTTTAATTGTTCGTCATCCACAGGATCCAGAACTCTGCATTCACCTCTAAAAGATGTATTTCCAGAATGTACACAGGATTTCTCAGGGCTTTTATAATTAACAGAAATATTCAGATGAAGAACTTCTCTATATACAACTCATTGTATGTAATATTTCATGTGATTATTGCTTTCCAGTGAAATTTCTACAACATGAACTTGCCTGGGTGGCAATCAGACAAAGATGCTCTGAAAGTCTTGGTAAATCCTACAGATTTAAATCTTACAGATTTACCATTACATTATCCATAAGGATAGCTGATATGCTACAGTTACTCTGGCTGATTGCTTTAAGTTACTAATGTATCAAAGCTGAGATGTGTTTTAATTTTCAGACCTCTCAAACTTAATTATAACTATAAATTATAATTGGTAAATATTGAAATTTGGATGATTTATTAGACTTAGATTCTCAGGCTGAAAAACTGAGCTTAGAAGTCTGTGTCTAAATTTTGTTAGTGCTATGCCCTTTCTTCCTGAAAGAGCTAAAGAAGCCTAAAATTAATTATTATGTGAACAAACTTATCAAATACCAAGTATTTGTAATCATCCTGCATAAACTGAAGTCTGTAAAGAATTTGCCTTAATTATGCATCCAGCAGTCACTGGTAGGTAAGTAGCTTTTAATCAGAGATCTGATTGCCAGGTTTTTTGTACCTGATCCCTAATGAGTTACCCTGTTACATGTCATTCTCCTACCCAATTAATACATCAAATTTGCCTTTTCATTTTGAGGATATAACACACTTTATACCAAGTTTCTTTATGCTTCATTTTACAGAAAGGAGAATCACAGACTGCTTATGTTAAATGTGATGAAAAATTGTGACATTTGTGTTTCATTATAATATCCTTGCCAGAAAAGCAGATCTGGGAGCAGAAGTAGCCCAGCTATAAAAACACAGAGTAAATTCAGAGAGGGCAGCAGCAATTACTATGCATAACACAAGAGCCAGTATCTTGTCAGAGCCACAGATGTAGGTGATAAATTACATTAGCAAAGGGTTGAAAAATTGCCTTTTTAAAATACAGTAGTAGCTAAAAAGGGAACTGATCCTAACTAGATTAGATCCAAACACAACACTCTTCTTCAAATTAATGATTATGGCACAACATAACATTATGCCTACCATGTGGACCTTACTAGAAATTAAAATTTTCTGTCTTCTTGCTGTTTAAAATGAACAGCTACAAAATATATTTGATTTTCTCTGCCTAATATTTGACTGGGTGACAGCCTCTTCAATATCCTAAGGTTGCATCTGAGCTTGTTTCATGTTGCTCTCCCAAAAAGTTCAGCTATAGAACACCCCATTTTTCTCCTTCTCATCTCACACACTCAAGGTGCCACTGGAGCCTGCTGGGCTTGATAGGTTGGTTTACCTTCCTGTTAGAGAACCACCTGCCCTTCTGTCTGACTTTGGTTGTTTTGGGTTTATTTGCAGAACTATGATTTGGATTTGGGCTGGTCAGCAGGGTGATTCAGCAGAACATTTCTGCAGAATGTCCCCAGGTCTGTTATATGAACTGAACTGATGGAATTTCCCACGTGTCCTCAGCAGAACCACCTGGCAGCTCCAAGATGGGAAATGGTGCTCAGTCATCACTGTGGAGTCCCTTACAGAGACACAGGTCCAAGCCAGAGTCCCAAAGTGCCTGCTGGAAAACACTGGAGAGCTGCAGTGTGTGACCATTCCAAGCTCAAATATGCCTTCAGCAAGTGCATAACTTTCTGATCAAGAAAACCTCAAACTGATTTCCAAAAAGCTGCTTGCAGTCTTTCAGGAATAATAATTCAGTACCACTATCACTCTATTAAAAATAAGGAAAGAATAACATTGTTTTTTTAATTTTTTTTTTTTTTTTTTTTTTTAACCTCTAAATGCTTAGTGGAAAGCACTGAATTTTCTTGGCAAATACAGAGCATTAGCATCACAGGAAAACATTACTGGTAAATTATCAACGAGAAAAAATGTCTCCCAAATTCTGCAAACCCATCAAATGCCATCCAGGAGATGTCTAAATAAAAAAAAGGGCTAAAAAATAGCATGCTCACATATGTCCACACACCTACAAAGCCTCCTTTCCTCCTCTGCCATCCACAGCTAATGTAAATCTGCCTGATGATGTGAAATTTCATTATCACAAACCATTAACTGAAAGAAAATCAAAATGACAACCAAACTATTTCCTTCATGATGTGTGTGTGGCTAGGGAGGTTCCTTTTGACACTGAGCTACACAGTGGGATAGACTACTAAAATACTCTATTTTTTCCTGGTCTTTTGGAGTTCTGTTTCAGTGTTCTGCACACTAATTCAACCTTCCCCCCTCGAAGCTTTAGCAAAGCAATTGAATAAAATAGCATATTAAAGGGACATTCTCCAGCTTAAAATACTTACACAGTGTAAAATGTCCTGAAAATAGGAGTGGTTGTAACTTCATTTTTTTCCTTAATTTTCATTAGGAAAGTCAACTATTCCTAAAGAATAGTCTCCAAAGTAGTGCTTTCTGAAATGGAGGCTGTAGAGCATTGTGACCCTAACACAGAGAACAAAGTTCAGGCAGACAGTTGTGATAAATTATGTGGATTATAGCAGACATAGGAAGCAATGAATCATTCAGTATCTTGGATCTTAGTTTCACCTCTTTGCTACATACTTGTGAGTTCCCAGCCCAGTAGATAATGTGGACACTCCAAGGCTCCAATAAAACCTTTTTCTCAGTAGCCATTGCTTCCCCTTCCTACTGCTTGCTCAATTATACTGAATAATTATATCAAAGCAGAGAGCATTGACAAGCTTGAAAGCATTTCCAGTTTAGCCAGGGCATGGTCAGACCAGCAAAACCTAAACTATTTCAGAGCCACACTACAAACTAGCTTTAAAGAGAACAATCTTAATTACCAAACAAACAAGTCAGTGTTTAAATGACACTGCAGTGTAGTGTAGGGAGTAAACAAATCAGACTCCTATGTAAGATGAAGCATATTCCAATAAAAAAGTATAGTGCAGAAAAGAAATGAGGACACTCAAATCACTCTGACATCCCCTCCCTATGACATGGAGGGAAGGAGACCCCCCAAAAAAGAGCTGCATTGGTTCTTTAAACTCTGGCCATCCTCAAAAGTATCAGGGAGCTGGGCAGACAAAGCTGGGTAGAGAAGGGCATGTTTGGGACTTGTAGGTCCCCATTAATGCAGAGCAAGAGGAGACAAAGAGGTTCTGGGAGACAAAAGAGCTGCTGCCAGGTCTCATGGTCTGTGCACTCCTGGCCCACTGGTGGCTGGGTACAGCTTTTAGTCCAGCTTCATCTCAAAGAAATGCTATTTATGGGGTTGGGACTTCTCCTTGACATGAATTAAAGCATGAGGAGGGGGGATTCACCTCAAAATCCCAATATTCACCTCAACTACTAATGCTGACACACCCACAGGGGTGTAAAGAGGAAAATCCTTCACAGTTATGGTGGAATCAAACAACAGCAAGTTCTGCCTCCTTCTCCCATTACAGTATCCCAATAAATCTGCCCAGATAAATCCTACCCAAAGACACTGTTTTCTCAAGGACACAAGACACCACCTGATTTCCTTTCACAGTAGACAGCTATTTAGAATTGGCTGACAAGGAAGTGCAAAGAATTAAAATATAACCACTATGTTAAAGAAAACCAATCACTCCTAATTAAAATTGAAACAATGACAAGGAGGCTGTGCACAAATATAGATATTTTGGCTGTGAACAGATATATGCAATGAGAGGAAAAGGCAGATTTTCCAATGCAGATAACCTCAAATAACTTTGCATTTCCTTAATATTTTTGAGTTTGTAAGGGGAGTAAACTCTGAATGCGTCCAATTTTGCCATGAATATTTCACACCTTTCTAAGACTAACAACACTTGCATACATCAGAAGGGTGCTATGAGACTTAATGTTTGCAAATCACTGTGAGACAGGGATGAAAGGTGCTACAAAACAGCAATATCTGGTTGGTAAAACTTTCAAGAACAAATCTTCAGCGGGTGTTAATTGTCTGTTCCACTCTAAAGTCACAGAAGCCACCCAATTTATAAGCAACTGCTCCTCAAATCAAATGTGCTTTGTAAGAGGACAAACACTATTCTTTTTAGAAAGATATCTGCAGAATAAAAGACCAGTTTATCAATATTGATGCAGTACTGACTCCGAATTTCAAGATACGCTTTACTTCTGAGAGGTGACTTTCTTGCACTGCAATCAAGGTCTTCATGGGGTTTTTAAACAAGTGCCTGGCAATCTTAAACATGCAATACTGACAGGTTGTGCCTTGTTTTCTTCTATATCAGGTATAGAGAGGTGATCACCCCCTGGGGCAGTGCAAGCCCAGGGAGGGGGTGGACCCTCCCTCCTGCCCTGCAGTGGGACACGCACACCCAGAGCAGGTGCCCACCCAGCAGCTGGAATGGCAAAATAAGGTTCTTTTCTGTCCCCCTGGCTCTGCCCACAAAGGATTCCTGAGGGCAGGTGCCCACCCAGCAGCTGGAATGGCAAAATAAGGCCCTTCTTTGTCCCCCTGGCTCTGCCCACGAAGGATTCCTGAGAGCAGGTGCCCACCCAGCAGCTGGAATGGCAAAATAAAGCTCTTCTCTGTCCCCCTGGCTCTGCCCACGAAGGATTCCTGAGGGCAGGTGCCCACCCAGCAGCTGGAATGGCAAAATAAAGCTCTTCTCTGTCCCCCATGGCTCTGCCCACGAAGGATTCCTGAGAGCAGGTGCCCACCCAGCAGCTGGAATGGCAAAATAAGGCCCTTCTCTGTCCCCCATGGCTCTGCCCCGAAGGATTCCTGAGGGCAGGTGCCCTTGGTCACACCCACCCAGCAGCTGGAATGGCAAAATAAGGCCCTTCTCTGGCTCTGCCCCGAAGGATTGCCGATGCCCCGGAGCCGCAGAAAGCTCCCGGCCGCTGCTCGGCTGCCCTGTGCCGCCCTGCAGGTGCGCGCTGTCACTGGGGTGACGGTCCCCGGCTGCATCCCGAGCCGGTCCCGACCACATCTTGTGACGAGCTGCTGCTCCACAAGCCGGGATTCCTTCTGCGAGACTCAGCAATTAACCCAGGAGACCCGCACGGAGCGAGCTCGTAAGGGAGGAAAGGATGCAGCCCGCGCTGGTTCCCTGCCTGGTGTTCAGCACCATCTGTCACTCTCGGCTACTGTGGCTGCTTTCTGAGGCCGGAGCGCTTCTAAAAAGTTGCAATTTTCTGAGCAACGGGGAGCGCTTCTCGCTAAGCTAATATGGGGGTTTTTGTAATGGCCAGCTTTGTGGCATCTCACAAGCATTTCTTGAAAACAGTTTTTATTATGTTCGGCCTCCCTCTGTC
>VZRX01018725.1:42729-133772 GCA_013398075.1 Notiomystis cincta
CCTCAACTACTAATGCTGACACACCCACAGGGGTGTAAAGAGGAAAATCCTTCACAGTTATGGTGGAATCAAACAACAGCAAGTTCTGCCTCCTTCTCCCATTACAGTATCCCAATAAATCTGCCCAGATAAATCCTACCCAAAGACACTGTTTTCTCAAGGACACAAGACACCACCTGATTTCCTTTCACAGTAGACAGCTATTTAGAATTGGCTGACAAGGAAGTGCAAAGAATTAAAATATAACCACTATGTTAAAGAAAACCAATCACTCCTAATTAAAATTGAAACAATGACAAGGAGGCTGTGCACAAATATAGATATTTTGGCTGTGAACAGATATATGCAATGAGAGGAAAAGGCAGATTTTCCAATGCAGATAACCTCAAATAACTTTGCATTTCCTTAATATTTTTGAGTTTGTAAGGGGAGTAAACTCTGAATGCGTCCAATTTTGCCATGAATATTTCACACCTTTCTAAGACTAACAACACTTGCATACATCAGAAGGGTGCTATGAGACTTAATGTTTGCAAATCACTGTGAGACAGGGATGAAAGGTGCTACAAAACAGCAATATCTGGTTGGTAAAACTTTCAAGAACAAATCTTCAGCGGGTGTTAATTGTCTGTTCCACTCTAAAGTCACAGAAGCCACCCAATTTATAAGCAACTGCTCCTCAAATCAAATGTGCTTTGTAAGAGGACAAACACTATTCTTTTTAGAAAGATATCTGCAGAATAAAAGACCAGTTTATCAATATTGATGCAGTACTGACTCCGAATTTCAAGATACGCTTTACTTCTGAGAGGTGACTTTCTTGCACTGCAATCAAGGTCTTCATGGGGTTTTTAAACAAGTGCCTGGCAATCTTAAACATGCAATACTGACAGGTTGTGCCTTGTTTTCTTCTATATCAGGTATAGAGAGGTGATCACCCCCTGGGGCAGTGCAAGCCCAGGGAGGGGGTGGACCCTCCCTCCTGCCCTGCAGTGGGACACGCACACCCAGAGCAGGTGCCCACCCAGCAGCTGGAATGGCAAAATAAGGCCCTTCTTTGGCTCTGCCCCGAAGGATTGCCGATGCCCCGGAGCCGCAGAAAGCTCCCGGCCGCTGCTCGGCTGCCCTGTGCCGCCCTGCAGGTGCGCGCTGTCACTGGGGTGACGGTCCCCGGCTGCATCCCGAGCCGGTCCCGACCACATCTTGTGACGAGCTGCTGCTCCACAAGCCGGGATTCCTTCTGCGAGACTCAGCAATTAACCCAGGAGACCCGCACGGAGCGAGCTCGTAAGGGAGGAAAGGATGCAGCCCGCGCTGGTTCCCTGCCTGGTGTTCAGCACCATCTGTCACTCTCGGCTACTGTGGCTGCTTTCTGAGGCCGGAGCGCTTCTAAAAAGTTGCAATTTTCTGAGCAACGGGGAGCGCTTCTCGCTAAGCTAATATGGGGGTTTTTGTAATGGCCAGCTTTGTGGCATCTCACAAGCATTTCTTGAAAACAGTTTTTATTATGTTCGGCCTCCCTCTGTCACCTGCCCCTCCCCAAGCCAACAGAAACACAGGCTTTCTTTCAAGCAATTACTTTTCAAGCTTAAAAATCAAATACGAGCAAAGTGCATTTAAGACTAAAATACCAATCCTTGCACATTAAAAGATCAAAGAACAAATGTAAGAAACCAGGTGAACAAAGCAGACCAGCTTGCCATATTCATTCCTAAAGCTCTTTGAAGACCCTGTGCTTCTCTCCTTGGGGACTATATTTGAAATTCTGCCACAGATATTCTGTGATAGCTATCACTACACTTGCAACCCTAAATTTTTCCCAATTCCCTTAGAAATGCAGATTCAAAGCATCATTAATACTGCTATTTAGAAAAATGTATCTGTAATTTTACTACACCTAAATGCTTCTAAACTGACAGAATTTAGCAATACTCGTGCACTTCAAAAGATTAAAATGATGAAAAAATAAATAATCACATTTATACACACTCTTCCTTAGGGGGTCCCCAAGCACTTAGTGAAAATATGATTTAACCTCATTGTGCCTCTCTGTGGTCACATTATTCTTATTTCATCAAAGGGGAAAATGTGTAAGAAGAACAAGGGCATTCCCTAAAGTCACTCAACTAGTTAGCTGCAGCACAGGGAGTTTAATTTATGAGATTTGAATTCTAGTCAACAGTTCTGCTCCCCAAAATAACTAAACTCTTCAAGTTACACAGCACTATATGTTCCTACACCCCCTTGTACTTTTCACTTTTGTGCCATTTGGGAAAATACCATATATATATTTTGACTCACTGCAGCACTGTTCTCAACTTCAAAGAATTTTGAGCATAATTAAGAGGTTTTCTTATATTGAAGGTGATTGCAATAAAATGCAATGCAGCTAAAAGCCATGGGATAAAAGTCTGATTCTGCAGGTTAAGAGACACACACAAAATCATGACCATAAATGCACCTAATTAAAAAGAGAGGTATATTTACATTTGTCTCAAAAGACCATTGTGCTAGAGGGACTGTCCTTTTGTGGAAGCCATCTTATCACCAGATTCTTTTTCCCTTAAGATACAAATGATAAAAACACCCACTAATTTCATAGATGAAAAGATGCACAAGATGTAAAATACATCATCAATAATCTCAATTATCACCAAAATAAGAGCTTTCCTACCCTCTAATTTACTAGCAGGAAACATGCTGTTTCCTAAAAAGCCTGGGACAAAAAACCAGGATAAGATAGCTGCATTTTAATTTAGACTTTGACAAGCCTTAGCACAGATTGCTTGAATGATTCCTTCTGCTGAACAGGGACATATGCTGGCCAAGAGTCAGAGTGCCAAAATGCAGCCCTAAGAGGAGCAGGCTTAGACATTCTTGCTGTGCCTCATTCAAACCTGAAGTCTGGTTTTTCCCCCCCCCCCCTTGCAGTCTTAAGTTCCTGCTTGCAATCCTGGTTTCTTACAAGAAGTAGAGAGATTGGTGCTGTTGTTGTGCAGCACACACTGGGCTGAGGGGAATGAGAAGGCTTCAGAGAACTCATTCTGCTGTGCCATGTGAGCAGTTGCAAGGTTTACAGACACCTCATACCACAGATAATACCCCATTTGGAGAGGGGAAACCAATAAACCTGACCTAATGAATTCCAGATAAGCAAGGCTGCTTAAATTCACTTTCATCACACAAAGATGGAAGTCAAGATGGTAAGATGGACATGGGAACACCTTTCAGGAAATCTGGGCAGATTTCCTAAAAAGCTGCTTCTTCTTTTTTTTTTTTTAAGGTTGGAACAAATCTTAGCCAAGTTTTGAGCATCCTGAGGCAGCCTAGGATTGGAAACAGACAGTACTGTACAATTAGGTAAACTTCTACTAGGAAAGGTTTCTCTGAGTAAGTAAAAGCATCACCAGTACACAAATTTTTTTCTACACAACTCCCATTGAGTTGAAAGAGAGGAAGGGATCCATTTTATAAGAAGTCACAAGAACAAGGTCAGAGTTTTAGGCAAACAGATGTCAACTTATTTTGACTTATAAATTTCTTAACATGTTCCAGTTCTGCTGGACTCCTGCATGATAATCTTTCACCCTACAGACAGTAAACTTTACATTTTCCTTTAGGCTTCACTACCCTCTTAAAAATAGTCTGTGGATCTGCATGGAGGAAACTGCATGTTAAGATCAAAATGCCACCAAGGAAATTTAACAAACTCTTGTCTCCTGAGAAGGTAGGAGTACATAAATGTCCTACCAGAACAAATTCTGTATTTCTCCTTAAAATACAAAGTCAAGTTTTTCCACGGCAAATATTTTATCTATAAACAAACAGTTTGACATGTTTTGGAAAGAAACTCAGTTTTTTCAAATTCTGATTTTGTTAAAAAACAGATCACTGTTAAAATTATGCAAGATTTGCCTCCAACATCTGCTGTTCCTGATAACTTTTGAAGGGCTTGTTTAACATCCTTGTTGTCAGTGTAGCATGACCTTCTTGTTTGTTCTCTGTTCAGATTGCTTTTTACTGTAACTAAAATAGTTCAGTTAGAACTGAATATCCTAAAAGCTTCAAGGGAAGCATCAGGTACTTCCACAGATTCAGGAGCCTTATTCTTTTTTGGATGAAGAAGGAATAAACACTGTCCCTTATAAGCAGCATGACCCCATAGTACTGGTTGACTTTATATATCTTGTTTTCTCACTCTATGATGGCAGTAGTGTGCCAGGCACCCTTTACACAAATGAGAGGAAAAGGGCTTTTGTTACTCTGATTATCTCTCCCAGTTTGATTTGCCTTGTTGCTGTAGCAATCATCTGAATTATTTTTACAAGTGCAGAGCCCAAATCTGAGGCTTTCCAGGTGATACTTTGAGCACTGTGGAGGAACAGCCCCCCACTCTGAGTTCTCCTGTTCATGCACTACAGCACTGCATTCATGGCACTACTGACCCACACAGTCGAGTTCAGCCTGGTGCTCACCCCAAACTGCATCTTCCCTTCCACCAGTTCTTCATTTCCATCTCCTAATCAGCACTCTCTCAGTTTATATTTATACATTTGATTAACTGCTCCCAAAGGGACCACTATGGCATTTACTCACTCTCCTGATTTGTCTACTGCTCTCTACTTTTTCTAGGCATCTCTGTCTTGCTCAGAATTAAACATACCTCCCATTATTTGTGTCACCAGTACATTTCAGCAGATTTCCCTGGAAAACTGCATGGCACTGAAATAAGAACCATTGAGCTGGAGTGAGACTTTTGCTCCTCACAAACTTTTGTATTTCAAGGTTTTCATTTTTGCTCTCAACCAAAGAGAATTCCTCTGTCAGAGGAAGCCAGATATCCAAATTTGGCCAACTTCTTTCATGTGCAAACACATTTGCATGGTCCCTTCCTTCTTCCCAGAGAAGAGGAAGCCTCTTTTTCCATTATGAAACCACAACCCATGAGAAATGATTCTCCATGAATAATACAGGACTATTAAAAACATTGAAAGGCCACTTAGGAGGACAGTAATTTCCCCAGAAGGATCACTTTTCATAAGGGAAAATGGTTTACTTCCTTGCTACTGAAAGTACCTGTTTCTGTATACATTGCCCTAAATTTTCAACAACCCAGGATACACTACAAATTTAAATGGGCTTATACAAGGATCTTTGGTTTATCAGTGATATTTACCACAGTTAGACATTGCATTTTGTATTTCAATAGTAAAAATTTTCAATTAAAATTGATCCATCCCTCTCTGCTTACCTGCTGCTGTTGCTTTTTTCCTCCTGCTTGCAGACAGGAAATGGGTGCAGTTGCAGTTAATTGTAATATCTTGCCCCATTAGACAGATTGCAGAGCATGCCAATTTAGTCAGTTTTACTGCTCCCCCCTGGGTTATCCACTTCTATCATCCACAGCTATCTACACCTGAATTTTTCATGGCAGAAGTTTGAAATTCTGCAGCAAGCTGTATAGAACAGATCTGTTTCTGACAGCCTGTACTCTTCCCAGAATCAAGATTAAAGATGTTTTGATGCCTAAAATGTGCCTTGGAATCTTCTCAGCATAAAGACACACCAGCTAAGGGAATATGCAAACAGTGTAAAACTCTCCTGCCTGGCTTTGCCTGAGAAGGAAAGCGGAATTTTGAGGTTCTTTGTCCATTTGATGTATAATCTCTCAAACGAGGAGCAATAGTAATCACAGAGGTGAAGCACATCCTACCTCCTTCCACCCAGTGCTCCCCCTTCCTACCTAGAGAGGACATGAACCTCCTCATCAGACCTTAATGGTGCAGAAATTTCCCCGACTACAGCAGTCCAGAGCACACTTTAATTTATTGCTTTCAGTACTATAAACCCATGTTTTACTACTGAAATTAATTGCCCCTGACACTTCCATCACATTAACACACATTAGGCACCATGACCTTTGGATGATCAAGGAAGACCTAATTTAATAATTTAGAAACAGCGTGATGTCTGAGTAGGCCCCAAAGGGGAAAGAAAAGTGCTATGAAAAATGATCCTATTTCACTTCTGGGGATATTTGCTTACTAAACCCCCCAGATGAACTTTGGCTGCTACTTTACCATTTTCTCTATGGGTCACATAGAGCACTCTGAGTTCTCTCAGTGCTCTGTGTCCCTTCTAATGCTGGTCACGTAATCCTCCATCAAACATCCTCTAAATTCTTAGAGGAACGATACACTTTTGCCTGCAAAACTGCAAACTCACAACAGGAGTTTTTTAAACAGCAGCTGGAATAGCAAACAGGCTAACAACTGCAATTAAACAAAGGCAGCTGTAATTCACTTCAAGTTTACAGTACAAATTTGGCACCTTTAAAGAAATAACCTTGTCATAAACAGTAAAATCCAACATGGTCATCAATTATAGATGATTGATTCTAATCTAACTCAATTTTCTTGTGAAGGCAGATATCATTCAGTATGAACAGGCAAGTTGACAGAAAGCATGAGGGACTAAGAGACAAGCAGACAGACAGAAAACGTGGCCAATCTCATTCAAGTTAAAAATCTTGAGGCCTCAGAAAAGCACTGCCCTACAGCAAAAACTCATTTTCCATGGGGTACAGGGGAGATAAAAGGTCAGAACATAAACTCATGGATGTTTACATACAGTATTTGAAGCAAAATTCTCTGCAGTATTAGAGCTTGAGGGACCTGCAAAAACAGACTGTCAATGCCTTGCAAGTGAAACTGGAAATCTACTTTCCTTCCATATTTCTTTTTAAAATAATTTCAGTATTATTTCCTTATTATACTGGCTTTTAAAAATCCTAAAGTCAAATATTATTTTAAACTTAGTATGACAATTATAGTATGGTAAACTCTTAACAGGCTTTTTACTGAAGATTTAACAAGCATCTAACAGAGTGCAGACTTTAATCTGTGTGAGTAGAAAAAGAAAACAGCCACAAAATAATTTGCTGCAATAAAATTTAATACTAGAAAACATATGTCAGATTAAATGGAAAATGAGGTCTTATTTATAGACCTGAGATGTGAGGCCACACAATTGTCATCAGATTGCATTTGTAAAAATAATTCTCCCTTGTTTCTTAATTCTGTTTAACTTTTCTTTTTCATACCTGGACAATACTTTTTAAAAGTCTCATCACAGCACAAATGTTAGGTGTCACTTGTACTCAACCAGTCAGCTCCTGGGCTCTGAGGAACTGCAACTCTTACCTCTTGCCAAAAGGGCATCTGGGCTCCACTGCTCCTGGCCCTGCCTGCCAAGACCAGAATTTTAAATAGTGTAAATTGGTGCATCAGCTCCTGCCTACCACGAGCTGGTTCTCACAGTTGTTAATTGCCAAACAGACACCAAAAAGGAATCACAAATCTGGAAGTGTGAGAGTAGTTTTTCTTTATCTGAAATGAGTTCTTAACTCTTCCTCCATGAGGACTTTAAATGTGAAATTACTAAAGTCCAGAGCAAATCATTTTCTTGGTATATAATAACGAGCTCTTTTAGTGAATTATATGTAAATTAGTACAGGGGACCAACATCAAAAACACAGCCTGTTTTCTCCCTTTGCAGTGAAGTCAACACTTTTGGGCTGCAATAAGGAAAATGTGCTTCAAAAAAATCTGTCTAAGAAGGTAAGATCGCACTTCCCTCAGCTGGCACAGTCTGCTGTTAACCTGCTTCATCTGGGTTGGGACAAGAGGGTGAAAATGCACAAACAGGCAAAACACAAGGCTAATTTAGCTTCTGACTTCCTTCATGGAGTTAATGAACCACAAACATCTTGATAAATACACACAGCCTGAGAACAGTAACTTGTTGATACAAGATACAATTTACCACACAAAATGAACAGCAAACACAGATTAATTTTCTTTCTTGTTGAAAGAATAAAGTTTCATTCTAAGGTACTAACAGGCATGCATTTACTTTCTGCCACAGCTGCAACATCAAGGCTCCTCTAAAACAATTAGCAAAGGGACAAGAAAGCACTTATATTCACTTTACAAGCAGTGGATGGCATTTATACTTATGTCATTTTCACACCTTTGAGCAGGGTATCCCAGTTTTCCAATTTTTTTGCCTCTCCACACTATTTACAATTGTGTCATGCTTCTCCCTCTTCAAGGCAAGCAGTTCTGGTTTTGACACAGATTTACAGCCCTCGGCATTTAGAATACTTTCATAAACAATTTCCATGCTGGTTAGACTCAAATTTCACGCAATTTCCTTGTAAACAAGTCATCTTTGCTCATGGTGTTTACTCACACAGAGTTACTAAGAGATCCTCATTCCTAAGCAGCAGAGAGCAACACTCTGAGGTGATCCAGGACACTCTGCCTGTGTTCTGCTCCTGAGCCCAGCACCCACCTGCAGGATGAGTGGTGCATCCTCAGGTGTGGGGTTTATCTGTCCACATCACCATGGACATGCCTATTTCCCTCCCCTACTTCTGCCTCTTCCCAGCTGGGTGGGGATTATTTGACCATTCCTGCACATGCTCATACTTTGTAGAAAGAAAACAGTAAATTAAGATTTCTACCTGATGAAATTCTGTTTGTTTTCTGTCGTGCTCTGTCCACTGCCCCCCCGTTGTGAGACCCTCTGATAAACAAAGGCTGCTGAGGAGGAAGCAGGGGTGTGCAGCATCCCTCCTTTGCACAGCATTTCCCATTTCTGATCATATTAACTACTCCTGCTCTGACACATCAGAGGACGAGGGAAAGAGCTGCTGTGCTTTGAAAGTGAATTGTTTCTACAACTGCAGACACCTCAGAAGTTGATTTTTATGCATCCACATCCTTGGCTTGCATGGTGAAACATGATGCTGTGGAATGATAAAAATACAGACAAAATAGCCATTTCCTTGTGTTATAAAAGTTTAGTAAAGTATATAATTTAAAAACCCATTCTTTTCCCCTCTTTCCTGCTGTTCTGATGGGAATTAAATCATCAATTCAAATGAAGAATACTTTTTCTGTCACATAAATTTCTGCTTGGAATGAAAACATTAATCAAAGTGAAGCATAAGGTTTTTCTGTGATACATACTTCTGTTCTAGGCATCTTTTTCAGTGCCTCTGCTCTGTTTTTTTTCTAATGGATACCTAATGTGAAGGGAAAGGTGACAAAAGCCTTATTCTCATCTTCCTTACTCATCCCACTAGAGGTGCTTCTATTAATTTTTGTATCTAAGAACTCATCTCATCTTTACTGATCAAAAATTCATAATTCAATCAGCTGCACTGAATTATGAGCTGTATCTCAACCTACTTTGTAATGAGTTTAAGAAAGCACATTAAGATGCTAAAACCTAAGTCAAAGGGGATGCTCCCTTTTCAGATGGATAAGCTGATTGCTCTCAATGTAACAACACAACATTCACATCCTTTCAGAAACACAGAGCAAAATCCTAAAACACAGCAGCTGTGTCTCCATGTCCACTCCACTGGTGCTGTCTGCCTCTCTTTTGGTTTTAGATCTTCCCATTGTGGGACCTTGGCTTTATCAGAGGGGAAATGATAAGACAGACTGCACAGTTTGAATCTGTGCAAAGGGCGCTCGCTGCACAAGCACTCCCTGCCCTTGGGTATGAGGGGATTAATAAATGTGTTGCTGAAATTACTGGGCTTGCCAAAACCAACCCAAAATTTTCATATGTTTCAGTGAAAAGCCTGTTTGTCTTAAGCAGAAAATTAGCAATATATAATCATTATGTTGGAGAGAACAGAGGAAATAGATTACAGCCTAAAATTTCAAGACATACTCCTGTCTCTTGAAGGGAAAATTTAGTCTATAATTTAGACAAACCACTGAACAGAACAGTATCCTTTCCTGAAATTATTTTCACTTGCTCTAATGCCTCACCTGCTTTTGATGTGATAACTCAGCTCGAAAGTGCCAACTATTCATCTAGAAAGCAATGAAAGAAACTTTGATTCTGCATATGTTATACAGAACAATTTGGAGAGGAGAACAAAACTGAGTGTGACATTTGGGACCATTTTGTATATTTGCAAGAGCAGACAAAAATATCTCAAGGAAACTCTTCATATAAAATTGTGCATCATGAATTCTGGCTACATTCACCAAACACTAATTAACTGGGCTCTAAAAATGATGATACCAAGCACTTGGGGGAGGAAGCAGGAGGAGGGAGAAAAGAGATGGGGAAACAGAAAGGAAGGGCAAGAAACTTTGGAAGCAAGACTATTTCCATAAATTCATCATTTTGGATTACTGCTTGATATTTAATACAGCTAAAAATAGACCAGAAAGCAATTCTGTCCTGCAGTACTGCACAGCTCTTATAACACAAAGGCATCCTGTCTTGAAAAGATGCCAGCCAGCATAAATCCCTGAAAAGCCACATAAAACCAAGTGTGAGCAGCACTCTGCATTCATCCATAAACACTTCTGTCTTCCAGGAGCACTGGCAAGACAGTTTCTGCAAGACACTGCACCTTGACTGCATCAAGTGCTTTCAGAAATTCCTCACTGTTGGTATATACAGATTTAAATTTATTTCACATTGTGATCTTGTGATATGGATAGCAATGGGAGTTCTACGTAGAGCACTAAGACTTGACACTGGAGATTTGGAAACACAAAAATGCACATTTTCCAACCCTTTTCAGACTTTACTTTTCATAAGGCAAAAATTTATACACAGCTGTCTTGGAACAAACAAATGTTGCAATTTTTAATTCTATTTATTGTAAAAATGTAGAAAACAAAACAAAGTTGAATAAGTGCAAATGTTTTCTTTTTCCTCTCAACTCTGAAAGGCACCTCCAGAACAGAAAAGCATTATGCTTGTCCTTCTTGGGAAAGAGGAATAAAGAAGGGTCTGTAATAAACAAGTATAAGCCCTAATGGTTTCCTTAATTTCAGCATGCAGTAGCAGGGCTCAGTTGGGTGTCTGTAGACAGGAGGAATTCCACCCACCTTGGGACACTTTTTTTATCAAATAAAAACCTGAGGCTAAAGAAATTACCTTACCCATAAGAGAAATTCCATGGGATTTCCCGCTCTGGGTTCCTTGGTGTGTTATTTACACACAACATCAGTTCTAATCAAATATGCAGTGACTAAATGGTGAGGTTTTTATTGAGTGAACTGGAAAATCAGAAAGTTCAGCAGCTTGAGACAGAGCCAAGGCTTGCCACGATTGGAAAAGGTTGCCTAAGAAACCATCACGACCAGTTTTACAGAGAGATTTGTGTGAAGCTGTTTTTCCACCCCAAGGATGTTTCATTGAAAGCTTCCTGGCCTCCCAGACCACTTCATATCAGATATGGTCACCCAGAAAAGATCTGAATTTCACTGAAGTATTCCAATGCTTTGTATAAATAAACAATCACATAGAGGAGAAGAAAACCCTTTTCCAGAATGACTAAGCAATGCAGGTGCATGAATTCTGTCATCAAGGAAATGTTGTATGCCACAAATCACCAGAGCTGCACTGTGTATATATTAGAAGTCAAAAAGAGTACATGATAAAATTTAGATTCCACTGTGAAATTCTTGAGCCTAAATCAGATGTACACCTAGCTCCTCTCCCTTTCTTACTACCCTCTACAGATCTTCCCCTTGCCTTGTCCCCCTTTTTTTCTGTCTTTGATTTTTTTTTTATATATGTGATTCCGTTTGCAGAAGAATTCCACAGACTCCTTTAAAACAATTTCACTTCCTCCTTCAATGCTACTCATTTTTTTTTGGTAGCTTTCCAAGATGTTGTTTCCAAGCGTTCTAGTCATGTATCAGGGAGAAATGAAAGGAAAACAAGGTAGAGGAGGAAAGAGGTTTTCTTTTAGCAGATGCTTGGAGTGACAGACACATGCAGGTGAAGACAAAGCAAGGCTGAACAGGGAAGAGCTGGGAGAAGGAAGTGTCTCACTGGGAAATTCCTGGGGGTGGTGAAGTGGTGAGGGCCACACCAAAGCCAGCCAAGCATGAACAAGGAGAGGTTTTCCCCATTTAAGTCTTTTAAAGTGCTGCCTTGCACTGCTCTTACACAAACATACCCATGTAATCCTATTTATCTTGTGTACCCACAGCAGCCTGAAGCTCAGAGTAATTTTCTGAAAGTTTGAGCAGTTTCTTGAGTGGCTTTATCACCCACCACGTGCCTGAACTATTGTCCCTCCAGAGCCAAATTGGTTTTGAGCTGGATCTGCTGCTCTTGAGTCGCTGCATCCTGGACCAGCCCTTAGAACCCCCCTGTGCAGAGCATGTGGAACACATCAGGGCTCTCTGTCAACCCAGCTTTGTCTCACAAGCTGCTTCCTTGGACTCAGCCATGTCCTAGAAATGTAACTATTTCCACTGAAATAGATCTGTTAAAAGTCTTACAAATTAAAGGAAAGTTTAGAGTTCACAGCAAATCAAGTAACTTCACTGCCTTCCAAGTACTTCTGCAACTGAAAAACAGGGAGCCAGAGAGTGACATCTGCATACACCAGAAACACAAAAAACACACCACATAAGAACTAACTAGGAAACTTTCAGTTTTACCTGAATTTTGGGGTTGGGTTTGGGTTTCTTTGTTTGTTTTGGGTTTTGTTTTGGGTTTTTGTTTGATTTTTTTTTTAAATTTTAACAGAAAATGTCTGTTCATTGAAATCTTAAACTTTTAATAAGCCATGAACTAGGAGAAAAAAAGTCTTTCATGGGAGAAAAACTTCTCAGGGCTCAGCTCCTGGGAGTTTGCACTGCAGTTTGCTGAACTGCTTTCATGTTCCAAGTATTTCTTAAGCTGGAACTCCTAGATTTCACTAAGAAACTTACAGGCTTTATTCTGGGAAGATTTGATACTCTGAAGACATCTGGAAATACAAAATCTTCTCTGACTCAGAAATATTGGTCCGTTTATGATACCTCAGAATATTTTGAGAAAAATTTTCTTCATGTGAGCTCTCATATAATTTGAACAGTTTTATTTCTGTCACAGAACCTATTAGTTAGTAAAACTAATTATTAGTCTAAAATCAAAAATACCAGTCCCCAGTGGTCTTAAAATCCCTGATGTGAATTTATAGAGAACTGAACAAAACATATAAGCTCTTCAAAATTTGGCATGCTAGTTACTAGTATTATGGAAGAATTGCAAACCAAAGATGTAGGAACAATTCTAAAAGTTTATTCCATGTTCCACACCACCGAGAAACCAAGAACATCACCAGAATAACTCCAACCTTGAACAGCCTGGCTGAAAAAGTTATTAAATACCCCATTTAGAAATAAGTACCTAGCAAAGAGCTCACACAATGACTGTGTTTAAAAGGATGTGATTAACCTTGTTCAGTACTAAAAGGATGTGCAAAACCAGACCCCAGATATGTTTCTGACCTGGGGAAGGTCAGCATTGTTTATGGCAAGTGCTGTATTTTGGTAAGGGAATAAAATGCATTGTAGACTTGAAGTTGTTTTAAGGGAAATTCAGCTCATGGCACAGAGTCCAGGCTTGAAGTATTACTAATTCTCACGGGAAAGTCTTTTATGAGATAAACAGCCATTGGAATTTTTAAAATTTTTTTTCAGCTGGGATACACACCCTCTGGTTTCCTTTGCTTTCCATTTCACATATGTGGCTTTGTTTGCTTTGGTATATATAATATGGTGCAAATTTCCCAGAGTTTGCTTCCTAATGTACTTGGGAGCATCAGCAGCCCAAGTGACAGAGAAGACAGCTCACACATTTTACCACACCCTCAAAACCAAGCCAGAAAAAACCAAACCCACCAAGCTGTGTGGTACATAACTTTGTTTTTAAGGCACGCTGAACCTCTCCTGCATCTGAGCCTTTAATGGGAAATTGTGGCAGCTTGCTTTGACCAGAATCTGCTGCTCAGATTTCACCTGGCCCGTCCCTGTGAGCGGCTGAGACGCTGTGAGCCCGGGGGTGAAAGCGGCGTGCCCAGGGGAAGGCAGTGGCCTCACAGAGCACAGCAGAGAGCTCCTACCTGAGTGCCCTGCAGAGATGGAGCTCCCCTGGCAGGATCCAGTTCAGTTTTGTCTCATCTGGCAAGCCCTGAGAAGCCCGTTCTGTCTTACAGAACCGTGTCTGATCTCGCTCCACATTGAGAAAAACACCTGCAAAGCACAGAGGCCTTCGAAAAGGTGCAGAGGCTGCCAGCTCAGGGCGTGAATCCACTCCCAGCCACAGAGCAGTGCCCAGTTCTGCCCTGTCCTGGCCAAAGGCAGGCGCTGCCCACCAGTGCCAGCAGTGCCAGCAGTGCCAGCAGTGCCAGCAGTGCCAGCAGTGCCACCAGTGCCTCCAGTGCCACTTGTCCCTGCGACAGCGAGAGAAAGGAGGAGGATGCACTGGGGCACGGACAGAAGGACACACACGGGTTATGGGCACGAGGAAAACACCAGCAGAAGCACACCTAGCTGCTGCTTTTTGTTCAGAAACTTACTGGTTTGTTTGCTGTAAAGAGAGCTGGAGAAGTAAAGAACAGCAAGCTCGGTTTTGAAACAGGGAAAAGGAATGTCAAGACATAAATTAAAATCTGTATTACTGTCAATTACCCACCAAGAGAAAAATCCCTGAGGGTTCCCTTTGGTATTAATGTAGCTATTAAAATATTCATTGTTTTTTTCATATACAGCATGTTTTCTTTTGTACTTTTCTTCAAGAGAGTCACTGAGATAATTACTTAATTACATAAGCAAGAACTTTAAATTCATAAGGGCTGTATTCTTGCAATGCTAATGCAAGAGATAATCTCTACTCTTTTGTCATAATATGTCACTATTTACTTACAAGCAGCTATTTTTTAATCAATTAATCAATTTTATTTTAATCTGCCACATCATTGGCTTACACTGGTTAATAAAATTCCCCATCACAGATCAACTAGTCACAGAGCTCAAATGAGGAATCAGAGCAACAAAACTTAATCCATCTGTATATTCAGCAAAGCTAGAAATGTTATTAATGTAATCATAAGCAGAAAGTAAAATGTCCAGAAATGACTGCATTATAGTCACTCACTTGAAGAAATTCCATTTATTCAAACAGACTCAAAAAAGGGTTCTAATCTTCAATGAGAAAGATTTACATTTTCACCAGTTAAGCAGTTTGCAAAAAAATTAAATTTTAACATTCCTAAAATTCTGAACATTTACCAGATAAAGGACTTTTCCTAATACTATTCAAGTAAGACCAATCCAATTAAATTTTTAAATAAAATCCAATTTGCTGCAATGTGATTGATTAGGACTATGAAGTGCTTCAAAAGATGCACAGCAGGATGGCAGAAAACACACACCATTTTCACTGCAATGTTTAGCACAATAAAAACAGGTCTGCTCTCCCCTCCATACCTATCCCAAGTAATGGCTGTGTTAATCCACACACCACACCACAAACACCTCTGTCTCCCAGTGAGGTTCATCAGCATGCACCAGCTGATTGCCCTATAAATTCAGCTAGCACAGAAGGCATCACCAAATTGCAGAACGTTGCAAGCCTGGTAATTGAATGTCTACTTAGAGGAGATTTGCTCTGTCCTAATATATCCTGGTAATGGGACAGAGAAGAGTCCAATAAAGGCAGGTTAGAGCAGAGTGATCTCTGAACTCAGTAATCAGGTCCCTGGTCTTTTACATGCACGGGGTGAGGCTGTCTTGAGTTCCCTGACAGACAAGGATGCTGCAAGCTGCAAATCCCCTAACCCCAGTCTGTCACCAGCTGACTTGTGCAATGTGCAAAATGATGGTGGCTCCCAACAAAACCAGATGGGCTTTCCAATCTCACACCCCTCTGACAAGTTGCATTGAGCACAACTATTACTTCTTTATTGCAGTTTGATGGCTATAGCACCAAGCCAGTACAACCAGTGCCAGGTTGCTGGTCCTGCTCTTAAAATACCAACTGACGGGATGCAGACATTTCACCAACACTGTTAGATATCCTTATTTTAATATTTTATGATATGTTTTACTTTACTTTACTTAAAGTCGTACAACTGAGCTAAAAGTAACTGCAAGGCAATATCAGCTTCATTTAAAAGTGGGAGTGGTGATAAGGAAAAGTGTGTTCCAAGGAAAGAACTAGAGTGTGCCCAGAGCAATGCTAACAGGTGCTAAGAGGGAAAGACAAGAAAACCCTGAAGTTTTATAACTGTAGATTGTTTTCAAGGTGTCTAGTGGTACCTGTGAGAGATGTTTTTCATCGTGATCTCTGATCAAAAATATCTTTTTTGAGGCTGATCATCTCCTTTATCTCTAGGTAAAAGAAACACTTGGAGAGAAGAGAGGGAGAAGGGAAAAAACAAAGCAAACCCTGAGGTGTTGCAACACTGGTAAATACTTTACTAATAAAAATAATACACACTTAATTTGTTGCCAATGAAAAGAGCACTGTCTTCCCAAACCTCATCTTTTTTTTCAGTGGTGAGCTATTTATTAGGCAATAAGAAAAAAGTGCAAACCAGAGAGGCATGGAATATGAGCATCTAGGCAAATGGAGTAAGTTGAGAAAAGGAGATTTAGTGGTGGGACTCACTGACAGCAAAAGACTGGAAATACAAATAGAAACAAACCAATCAGGGGAAAATACTTAAATGGACCCTATTTGCCAGATCAAGCCTTGGGTGAGTTACCCTATGCACAGGAACACAGACAGTGCTGGAATGCTGTCTTGCACAGAGGTTTTCTTCAAAATATGTTGTGTAAAACAGCTCTTTCCACTACTCCCACCCTGATTTCAGGGCTGGCAGTGCACCAGCTGAAGCACTTACAGTTCCCAGTGACACTACTGACCTGGCAGCAGTGCCATACAAGTAAGTGCAAAGTCACCAAATTACTTCCCTGTACAGGGGAGAAGGGAAGAAAGATAAAATGTAGCTTTGGACAGGCTTAAAAAATTGGCAAGTGAGGATGAATGGATTAGGCAATAACAGAATATGTTCTCTGCTCCATTAAAGCACACCAATCCACAGATGATTATTTCAAGCTGAAATATTCAAATAGCAGTTGGAAGCCATGGTAATATCTTGATTTTATTATCAGCTACTGATTAAATTTCAGGAATACTGCACTATTTAGAAAGACTGCAAGATCTAACAATCAAAAGAGACAATGCTTCAATTCTTCTCACCCTAGCAGTCCAAGAGAAGCTGATTTTATCATGGGAGGGAGGAATATGCCCCCAGGGAATGGTCCAACACAGAACAGAATATTTCTTTCAGAATCAAGAGAGCTAAAGAGGAACAGAAGATAGGATATTTTAGCTCAAATAGCTAACTACAAATTAGTGAACTGAATTTAATGTAGTTTAAAGTGGTGTTAGAGCTCCAAAGATAAAGCCTCCATAGGCTGATGCAGCCTTGTATGTATTCTGTATTTCTGATCTCCACAGGATAAAACACTGACACAAGTATACATATATGCTGATTTTTCTTATTCAAACACTGGCTCAATATTGGAGCAGGATGCCAAACTGGATTATAATTTCCTTCAGTATCAATAGCAGCTTCTGAAAACCAAATTATTGTTCTAAGTTTTAACTCTCCAACAGAGCTGCCCTTAGTGTGTACCTTGCTGTTGCAATGGTATATTCTGCTGGCAGCAAACTGCCACAGCATTACTGAGCATGTAATTTGAAGCCATTACAGTTCATCAGGCATTGTATTGAAATATTATTAACACCTGAATGGGTAAATCCCTATCACCAAGGCCTCTCTAGCTCACCTAAACTCTGCTTATGCAGGGCTGGAGTCATACATTTCTTTTTAATGACCGTTAGGGTGGATAACAATAAGAGACTGAGGGGATGAGCACACCAGCTGAATTCACAGGTGTTCAGGAGGATTCTCCCCTTTCCAAGATTCATCTTTTCTCTCACAATGCTTGCACCTAATGATAGGAAAAACATCCCATCTTTCATCAGGCCGGAGAGAAAATCCTTCTTTGAGTGCTCATGGCAAGCCTTAAAAATCCTGTTCTCCTTTTGAGAGTAAGGCTTCTGCTGTGTACACTATTTTAAAACACTACATTCTTGAAAAAAAGTTTGCTTCTTGTTACAATATTCCAGGTTTAGTGAGCTACCAGGCCTCATCCTTTTGTGCTATAACTGCTCATAATTGCTCATAAGGAGACATAAAGCAGTGAAAATCTGGTACATAAAGTGTTCCATTTGTAACTGATGGGATGTTATTTAATTACTAGAAATATAAGAGAATTATGATTAAATTAGAATATTCTTCAGGGTGGGAATATCATATCATAGAGCAGATCATGTTTTACATCACAATAAATCAGGGTGTATTCTGTCACTTTGAATTAAAATTGATAGGCTTTTTATTAACTCCTGTATCTCTCATAGCTACAAGAGTTATTGCTGGTGTATCAATCTAGAAGTTTTATTAAAGGTGAAAGTGTGTGAATATTATAAATCTAATTTTTATTTCCAAAACATAATTAACTCATTCCCCCACTAAAAAATTTATCGGAGAGCTGCATGTAGAGAAAAGAGATTATACTGATGAAAGCCAGATTCTTCTTTTATATCCTATCAACATACAGAGTAGTTCAGGTTGAATACATTTCAGTCAGCAACAAACTGCTCTCTAAACTTGTTTTTTACAGTTCCTTTAAAAATTATTAGTATTTTAAGGGTCAGAGGGGGTGCCCTCCACAGATGAAGTACAACTGCTTCCTTGCAAAATTGTGAAAGACAAGGCAAACAACTATTATTCCATGTCTGACTTCACTATTCCAATTCTTTTCTGTCTCCTTAGCCATCACAGTCCTGGTCTACTGATCACGAAGGGGTTTATTGCACAATTATTTGCTTTGGCCTACATCCTTGGGCTCAACACCTCCATTATCACATTAATGCACGTGAAGATTTCACTGCAGAAGAGATAATGCAAAGAACATGGAGCAATCGAGATGGTTAATGACTTCTCCTTAATATGCAGGCCATGTGTCTCCAGTGACAAACACTGATAATTCACTTAGGAGAAGTGTGACAAGATGTGGGTTGATTTAAGTCCAATGTACCAACACAAATTGTCCTTGCTGTTAATCATCCAGCATCTTAATGCCTTCTTCCCCATTACCACACTGGTATTTCACCAGCTCAGTGAGACTGGCTGCAGGCAACCAGCATTTGCAGTCATCCCAAATACCCTTCCTACTGCTGCAAATCTGTCTAAACACCCTCAGCAAGGGATGTGCCTCCTCTTATTAAAATATTTCAGCATTTCATTGATCTGATGTTTTAGATCATGAGTACCAAAACCATGAGAGACAAGAACATCACGAAAGCAAACTCCACAGCAGGTTTTTCTGTCTAGTGTTTCAAGGAAAACACTCACAGCAAAAGTAGCTTTCAACACACTGACCATCTTTCATTGGGAAGTGTTAACTGAACAGACTTTTTGTAAAATGAACACAGATTATCACTAATATCAAAAGACCCTCCACAGCAGAATTACAACAGCTAAAGGTGCAAAACCAGCCTGCCACTCTAAATTCAGAACAGATTCCCTCCTTTTCACAGGAACCTCATTTAGTATATATAAAAAAAAAATCAAACAGATCTACTTTAAAAAACAGTTTGGGTCTCTGCAAGGAGCAAAGAAAATGCAGCACTTTCTGAAAATGTAGTTTTTAAAACATTCTTTTCTATGACACATGAGATGAAAGAAATCACATTCACCAAACACCCTTTAAATTGTTGCCCTTGAACATATAATGGCTCAGTACCATGGAAATTCTTCTGCAGTCACAATCCAAACTAAATTTCTGGTAGTACAAGGGAAGTTTAGGGCCTGCTGGACCTTCTGTACTGAGATGGTGAAACTACTGCCTTTGCCAACTTGCTCTGGTGAAGTTTGGTCCAATTTCTGGTGAAAGCCACTGTCTGTTGGCAGGACTTTACCCAGCAATGTGCATGGGACCTCTCTGAGGTGTGCACAGCATCCTACTGAAAACTGCAAAGCTCAGCCCTGCTGGACTGAGATCTTCCACCTCAAAGCTCAGCAACATCAACAAGACCATGTAGGATGCCTGGCCATTGAATATTGCTCTTGAATAAATACGCATGATTTGATTTCCTATGCCACAAACCTCATATCTTTTATGAGGTAGAAGGTTTAAAAAAGAGTAAAAAACCAGGCATCTCTCCTGTCTAAGCAAAGAGGAATTACTCAAAGATTGGCATAGTATATTGATAGGATTAGTTTCTCCTCAGGTTTTTTTTAACTCATCCGGCCTACAGCTTAGTGTCTTCAAAGTTCTCCACTTTTTTTTAGAACATCATCCATTCTAAAGCATATTTGCCCTGTAACCTGATATGTGCCCTCAAGCTAAGGAGTCAGAAAGTATTTCATCTAAAATATTCTTCTCAGTCATTTTTTCCTGCCAAATTGCACAATGTCTGGCTTTAGCATGACTCACATAGCCAGCACTCTGCAGTCTGGGTTGTACTGTTGCTAAGACAATTTCAGAGCTGCAATATTTTGGACAGGACCATGCTAAGGTCAGGAAAGTAAACTTCTCTAGTGTTAGAAGACACTTGTCAATGGCCAGAAGATTTCCATACCAAAAAAAAAAAAAAAGAGGTCTTTTTTTTTTTTTTTCTAACACAGTAGATGAGAAATGAAAATGTTTTTGTGTTACAGCATTGTTGTCTTCAGGATGAACAGATATTGACTGCATAACCCTTGCATCTCTCTCATGCAGATTTATTTGATTTTGGACATTTCCTGCTCCAAGCCTCATCTCTCAATATTGCAAAACAATTTGCCTTTTTCAGATTCCACTATAGTTTAGGAAATTGAACATATCTGGGAGATTAAGACATTAAAAATCTGAACAGAAAGATTTGTGTAATGTTCAATACTGATTTAAATGGCATAATTTAAACAGCCCAGTCAAAAAGAAGCTAAAAGAGATCAATCACCAGCTGGACAGCAAAAAACTTGTTAATCAGCTATTGTTATTAAACTAAGGGTGGCTCACAAAAGGCTTTGGCATTATAGTTGTTTTTGTGTTCCTCTCCCATCCCATGGTGGGAAAACAACTTATCTCAGTAACAGGATATTAATTCAATTTAGGTTTCACTACATCTGTCCAGTCTCTGGTTCTGCAGCACCTCTTGAATGGTTTTCAAGTTCCCCAATGGTTTAACAGAATTCATCATCATCAGAAACTATAGAAATTCTTCTGATTACAGCTGTGCTGAGAGAAGTGGGACAAGCTTTGAAGTTACAGAGAAATGGTGGAAGAGGAACTAAAGGAAACCACTGGTTTGGTCTTGTCACTTGTGGCCAATACATTTGTGCAGCAATTAGCAGTAGCCTGGCTGCACATAAGTGTTAGTCTGAGTTATGTGGAGAGTTCAAGGTTTCCTTCCAAAAAGTTCCCTCATATCCTCCTAAAAGAAAATTTCCTTTTATATTGAAGGACCAGCAATACTATCTATTTAGTTTAAAACCTTCCCATTTCCCTCAACTACTTTCCTATATATTTGCAAGTAGTAAAGAGATGAAAAGCTTCTTAATTCAAAGAATTTAGGATGGAGGAGATCTAATCTCTGCACATAAAAATAAGGGAGAGTCTTTGAACCTGTGTCATCTGAGGACCAAAACTTCTCTGAAAATTCTCAAACTGAGGTACTGCTGCCCTCAGATTCCACACATAAAACCAGGGAATCAAAATTAGCTTTCATAAAGATGATATAGGCATTAATAAATAAATGACAATGTACAATGTAGCAATAAATCTGTCAAATGTGAAATCTGAGACTTGCATGTTTTGTTTGAAAAGTAGGAATATCCAATAAATACTTAAGAGCTAAATTGCAAAGTCATTATTTACAAGAAAGGCAACAGATTCTGCTTTTCCATCCAACGCCTAAGCCAAGAAAACCTCCACACTCTAGGGCATATCCTCAGCTGCAGTAAGATAAAATAGCCAGGGGGGCACAGACACAGATCTAACATAATTTTAATTTTTCCCCATTGAGAATTTTGAATCCTCAAAACTCATCCCTCTGTAGCCATTATAAGAGGCTTCCCACCAGTTGCTCTCTGGAGCATGCATAGCACAAAATGTGCATCTAACATTTACTTCCTGAAGTTCTTTCAGCCCACAGGTGACTTCTGCAAAGGAAGCAGGAGTGTGCAGGGCTGTCTTGAGGTCTTCAAATGAGCTTTCAGTCAACTGAGGAAACAAAACTGGTCTAAATGAGGTCCAAGAGGAGCCTGACACAGCAAAAAGGATCCCTTCCTGACTGGGAAAGAAAAACATCTTCACCAAGAGTGTCTAAATCCGTACAAACATGACTTTTTGAGAGACCAAAGCACTGAGATCTGCAGACAGCAAAGTGGAGCTCATGGGGGCCACAGAGAAAGCGGGAATTCATGCACATGCAAGTCTCCTCTGGACCAGAGGAGTGCCAGGGAGCCTCTCACTCCTCTCAGGGCCTAGTGGAAAACGACACTGCTGCTCAATGAGCAGTAACTCTCCCTCTTTTTAATTGCTGGCATTTGTTAGCGTGGTTACCAGAGTTATATTTGACCACAAGGTTTTAAATCGCCACGATTTGTCATTTGAAAAATAGCGCTGTAATGTTTCCCAAGAGCTGCAAAAAATAGAGCTCAAATTTTAAACGAAAGTCAACTGCATGGATTCCTTCAGTATTTCCCTCACATAACAATTAAAGCAAAGCAGAAAGCTGCTTTCGTCTTTAAGCAAACTGCTGCGGGGGAGGAAGGGAAGAGGAAGTCATGTAAACACTCTTTAAATGTTAATTCCAGAGTTTAATTGTAGCTCACTGCAAGCCTATTAAACCCTGACTAAGTGCACCTGACAGACTGACAACAGCATAATGCTAATGCATGCCAGTGAAGAGCAGTAATTAGCTTCTTTAAAAGGGTGAGATTTGGGGGAAACTGCTCTCAGAACAAAAGAAAATGGGGGGAGGGAGAAGGAGAGGAACGATGAGTTTTTTCCCGTTATACCTTTCTACATCTTATGTAAATCTCTGCAGAACTAAGGGGACTGTCAGAGCTGTGCTATGAAAGCTTGTGAAATGGCAAAGAGATCTCAAGACTGCTGGGCAGGAGACAAGGGCTGTTTAGTTTTCATGTCTTGATTTTTTGCATGGACTCTGTGAACAAACTAAGGTAACACTGAAAGTGATGTTAAAAAAAGACCCAGAAAGGGGGTGCCTGGCTAGTCTGACATCTCTGCCAACTCCAGAGCACTGGAAACTTACTTATAATCTTCTACACAGAAGTATTTCCTTCTCGCTAGCTTTCCTGCATAAATATCAACAGAAAGAACTCCTTCAGCAGAATGGGAGGGAAGCAGAACTATTTTGTGTCAATCTCATAGTAGGTAATCCCCTTTCTCTGAGTAGTTACATTATATTGAATTGGACATCCAAGTTAAAAGCCACTTACTGTGCTTTATAGGACAAGCTGATTTGTTTAATTCTAACCAAAGTTGAGAAAAGGCTCCAGAGGCTTGGAGTACCAAAAAATTTAGAGGGTTAAGTGTAGCTTTCTAAAACTATACAGAAGTTTCTCTTCTTACCTGTACATTGCATCCAGACTACCGTAACACTGAAAACATGGCACATTCTGGAAAGAGTCTGAGCTAAAAAAATCGTGTATTTTAGTAAATCTTTCTGCTCTATGTTTTTATTTCAATATACAAATAGAGACTTTAATATTATATGCATGCTATTTCTTCCAGACTGGCCATTGCAGCCTCCTTCCTAAAGGATACATTCTCAGGATTTTAACAACTAACAAATAACAATCCAATAAAAATCCATACCACTGCCAAGATTCCAAATACAAGAAGTACTCTTGGTCCTGAGGCTGGTTAAGGCTACAACAATTCTTTCCCCAATCAGTACATGAGTGGTCTAACAAAGGCATTGTCCTATTTTGACAAAAAGCTGTGACAGAAAACTGTGGCAGTGAAGAAACTCCAAAAGTCAACAAGCTGAGACCAATGAGAGCATCACTTATCTTCCATTTATAGCAAATATTTTGTTAAGACTCAGGAGCTCATTTATGAAAAGCAGTTCCACTATCTTAAACCCCACTAGACTGATTTCCCACTGCAGGAACATTTTTCATGCATCTGCTTTCTTATTAGTGGAACAAACTTAAACCATATTTAAACTAAAGAAATTAGACTTGATGAACATTTCTACATTTATTAACCTTGCTCTGAATTCTTGCACATTTCAAAGCAAACTGCCAATGAAACTTCAGTATCTCAAGTTACTGCTCTTCTAGACCATTGTCTTTTCCCTGGCCCCGAGGTTCAGGAGCAGAATGAAAGCAATTAGCTTGCATTTCCTTGGAAGAGTATTTTGTGCACCTGGTGGGAGACCTGTCTCTTAAATGGCTGCCCCAGGAAAGGGGGCAAGTCCAAGAATTAAAGTGCCTCAGTAGCAATAGCTACACAAGCTGTTCCATTGGCTCCGTGCTTGCTCTTTGTTAAACACGACCTTGCAAAAGAACAGAAGGCAGCAGAACCCTGAGAGATTAAAAATAGTAAGGAAATAAAGATTGTGCTCTACGAGAGGGGATCCTGAAAGCTCATGAAAAGGGTTTTTTTTGTTTTTTTCAATATCTCACTCTACCTGTTCTTATTTCAGTTTACTGTAGGACACAAATCCCACATTGGAACATCAGTTTCTTAATTTGTGAATTCTTATACCAGTGGAAAACATATTTGTAGGTTTCTGTGAGATGTACTGCACACTGAAAGACACAGATTTTGTGGATCTGTACGCCTCTCTCTCTGGCTGGTGGTCAAGCACATCTGTAGGCAGGAATCAGAGGACTTAGCTTGCCTTTAGCTGTTGTAAGGAAATTTCCTCTAAAACTGATCCTTTTACTGTTGGACTCATTTTGTGTCTTTAATGACTCACTGAAAATTGGAAACTTTAGTTCACAGCTGCCTCTCTCTGTCCCTGTATCTGGGTCTCTTCCACCATCTCAGATACCTTGCAGGGGGCTGTGGTAATCCATTTGATCCTGCCAACTTCCTCACTGTGTTACCATGTGTCCACAGTAGAGTGGCCACTTTGCAGGCATGGGGTTTCTCTCAGCTTTCCCAGGGATCCCTTGAGCCACGTGGCAAGCTGGCAGAAAGGGGAGAGATTTAGCCTTGGGAGAATCTCTCAGTGTCAGGTGCTCTTTGGCATCCCTCACCTCCCCAACAAAAGTGTGCAGCTCCTCGGGGAGCTGAAAGGCAGAGAAATGTCAGGTGGGCTGGCAAGGCTGCCCACTGCTCCTCTTGTCCCTTGCTATTTTTCCTGGGCATGAACACCATAATCCTCTCCAGAGAGCAGCACTGAGGGCCCCATCCAAAGAGCCAGTTAGCCAGCTTCTATTTGTCACAGCTAGAGGCTCTGATCAGCAGGGCCACCTAGTACATCCAAACAGGATCTCTGCAGTAAATTACAGATCTCCACAGTAGACACAGCCATCCTGCCAGATTTGTGAACATAACTCCTGATCCAGTCAGCTGACTTTCACCCACCATGTGCTGTACTCTCACTCAAAGCACCAAGCTGAGAAGTCTCACAATCTCTCATTTTCTATTTTATTTTCCCATGACACCTGGGAGGACAGCCAGAGAAATCTAGCCAAATCACTAGAACTGTACAGGAATAGCACTGAGGAGTACTGCAGTTCTCCAAAACATGTCTAAAGACAACATGTTACAGTTTTCTGAGCATGAAGAACTTAGGAAGCTTTATCTTTTTCTCTTGAAGAATTTCCCCATCTCCTTTTAGATAAGATCATCTTTTAGATAAGCTGTGACTTCTAACCGTAGTCTTGTAATGAGATAAATTTCTTGCCAGTTTTTCCTATGTACCCTTCATATTTATTCAACTTTATACTTTAGAGACCAAGGAAGAATACTATTAAAAAGAAAAAAAAAAAGGTACCAATCTGAAAATGAAGGCTATTATCCTTTTTAAGCATGAGATTTGATTTCTGATATCACAAAGTATGATATCCTCTGGGGACAACAGACAAGGTGGTTGATGAGAACATACTTTGGGGAAAAATGTCTTGTAGAATTTTTTAATGAGCTCTGCCTTTTTAAAAATATCTTTATAATGCTCTGGTGCAATTTGCAGACAATACTAAATCAGAAAGAGTTGTGAATATCAGTCAGAGCTGAGAAATGTTAGTGACAGAGCCAGAGGCACTAGTGGGCAGAAAATGACAGCATGAGTTTCAATTTACAAAAATGCACATAAAAAAACACCTAGGGACATAGAAATCAACATGTGGCTGGCTATTCATTGAGTGGAAGAAATCTAGAAATTACAACAAAAGAGAAGTGTGTGTGAGACAGAAACTCCTACATTGCATAAATACCAAAACCCAACACAGGCTCAGTGCAGTTGTAGACACAAATCTATGAAGACAATGCATTGCAGAAATGATAATTGCCTGACCTTTGGCCAGTTTTTGGCATGAACACACTGCAAAGAATTAATTCAGTGCAGGACATAATGTTAGCTGTAAGACTGACAAATTGCAGTGTGTTAAGGAAAGACCAGCAGAACAGATTAGAGCACGGAAGAAATGATTTATGATGGAAAATTTATATAATCAAATATTTATCAAGCTAGGTAGCTGAAAATGGAGACAAGATGGGAAGACATAACAGTCTGAAAGGGTATTAACAATGAAAACAGAAGATGAATTACACACTCCCATGTCTGCAGTATTCTGGCATCCAGGATTGGGTTCTAGCATAAGTTTTAAATACTGAGCCCTAGGCTGTTTCTCAGTGAGGAAAAGGAACCCCTCATTCCTTGAATTCCCACCATTTTTATTCCCATCTCATTCCTCAAACCTCATCTAACATATTCAGCCCTGTCCTGAGTTATTTTATTCTCTGCTGACTCCTTTGCCCCCAAATTCCCAAAGCTTCCCTGTGGTCTGGGATGGGGTGGTGGGATAGACCCTTCCTGTTCAAGTTTTGTTCTGTTCAAACAGCAAACTTCTGCAAGGGCACTTCAGCCCTGTCCAGGTGGGATGAATCTCTCCACAATGAAGCACAAGCAGGACAGGAGCACTGTCCTGTGTCCAAAGAGGGCCCATCAGAGAGAGCAGTGTCTGCTTAGCCCTCCTGCAGCGGAGGGAAGGCAGCTGTGCCCAGGCTCATGGGATGACTTGCAGCAGGTTACTCAGGGGTGTGCACACAAGCTCTGGGCCCCAGAAGGCAGAGCAAATACAGCAAAACTACACAGCACTGCCTCCTCTGTTAAACCTTTAACCAACGGATGGGAAAGTGAGGAAAGCTCATCAGACATGTAATTCAATGTACCAAGGCTGCTCAACCTGAACATTTGTGACATTACCCTCCAATATTTCAAATTTTCAATCATTCTCACACTTAGGACTTTGCTGTCATAATTCAGGTGTGCATTCTCAAGGTATGAGATATATGACACTAACTTTCTAAGCTTCAGCTGAGAATCCACTGCATTTACACATATATCTTGGAGAAAATGTTCTAAAAGAATTAGGTTTATTGAAGAATCTATCCAGGGCTGATAATATTTGCTCAAGATTTACAAAAATTTCTGGGAAACTTATATTCAGTGTCTGAGAAAACTGATGAGTGATGATGCCATCTTCAGAAGGAGAAGAGATTTCTTTTTCATATAATTATACAAAACCTTGCACTACTCCAAGAATAATGTTAACAATTGCAAGTAAGAAGTCCTCTAATGATGTATAAAATACTTCTGATTCTCTTGCTCACCATACATGGGATAAATGATGCCCCAGATTGTCATTCCCATTTTTTAAAGGCTCCCCACAGACACATTCCTTGGCCATCTGTTCCCTGGACCTGCTGTAAATGGATGTCAGCACCATGCCCAACCTGCTGGGGTGAGGCAGACACCTACCCCTGGTGTCTGGCACTGGGCTTGCCTCCCTAGAAGGGCATTTCTAGAGGAATTAATGACTGGGAACTGTCACAGAAAGCTATAAAATTAGGAATAATACCAGGAAAGCAAGTGGGAAATTAATATTTACTATTTCTCGTCATACAAGACACGTAGGCAAATCAGTGTTATTGTGAGGCAGCTGGCTAAAGCAAGCTAAAGAATGTACAAAACAAGAACATTTTGAAGCTCCTTATTCAGATAGCACCAGGACCCCAAATACACATTGATCCAAAATGGAAGGAGAATAGCTAAAGGAAAACACATCCAACAATACCCACAAAAAATTATTCATGTGTAGCTTCTGATTTCAGATGTCCCAAAATTACTTCCCAGAAGTAAGAAAAATATCCTAAAGACAGGTTTTTATATATGTCTAATGTTTCTTACCTTCACAGGTTGCTGTCACAAGCAAGAACTTTTAATCAAGGCCAGGATCCCAGCTATTATATTTTGTTTTCAAAATTCAGTACTTCAAATGAAATACATTAATTATCACTCCATCACCTCTGAAAAAAGCCCTCCTTTATCCTAAGAGTTAAAGTGCTTTACTGTACAATTACAAAAGTACCAATCACGAAACAGAACCACTGTATTTAGCCTGGTTTTGAACAATGTTACTGGCAGGATTTGACTGATTTCCTCCCTTTTCAAGCATAACAGCAAGGAGCTGTAACTCCCTTAGTCACACAGGCACCTCAGCTACAATGTCCACCCCTGAATTCACAGCTCAATCCAATTCTGAACTCCATGACTATTTCCAGACCTTCTCTACCTCTTGTTGTTCCTTGGGTTTTTGACTGTATCTTGGTTCTCCTTTGATGCACCACTTCTCTCTTTTCTTTAGCATCTGAACCCTTTCCACATTTAAGAAATTGTTTTTTAAGTTGAATACCTTGAAATGACCCATTTCCAAGATCAATCATCTCCTCCCTTATGCTTTCAGCCTACTCTTCCAATGCTTTAAAGAAATTTGGCCACCAGACAAATCAGTCTACTGAGGCTAAATAGTGAAAAGAATATTAATTCAGAAGAAAATATCATCCTCTAAATCTAGTTGTCACTTGACAAAAATCATTTAGGAAAAAAAAGCTGAAAACACCTTACTTTTTCTAAGAATACAAAGATTAATCCAAAGGATAACACCTACTGCAATTTACTAATTAGTAATATGTCAATCTACAGTCAGGAATTATTTCTGAAGAATACATTTTTATGAATCTTTTAAAAATTACTATAAATGTACTAATTATTAATTACTGTGCATTACTAAGTTATATTAAAATGACAACACAATATCTTTAAAACAAAGGTCAAATTCAGTTTCTTGCCTACCACTAAAATTGTAAGAAAAAGCTGTAAGAAAAAATTCTAAATTATGTGTTCCCATTAGCTGCAGATGCTGATAGATTAGCACTATCAAAACAAGAAATAAAGATGTCAGTGTTGCTAGACAACCACTTCTCTTTTTAACCCTACCAATGACGCAAGCTGTAAGAGCAAAGAGAAAAATTTGCTGTCATGCTTTAGGAACCTCTGTAGTTATATTTATGATGGAACTATTTTTACTTTTAGTTTTTTAAATATAAACCCAAAGAATCATGGTCAGCTGAAGTGACATCCCAGATATGGCACTTACTGATAAAAATGTTACACATAAGGTTTCTGTGCTACTGTGCTATAACAATTTTATTATGGTATTAAATTGATGCAATACCAATTTAAAAAGTATGGGGCTTAAAAGTCAGTTCAAATCTATTTTTATTAAAACATATGTAGGGGACTTGAAACCATATATTCTATATCTACCTGTATTATTTCTGCTTGTCTAGCTGATAGCAAACCACTGATTTTTGCTAGCAGCCTCTCTTAGTAGATATGGAAGCAGGATGAATTCATAGGTAAACAGAAATCCTGATGCTCTCCTAGGTCATCATATCTATTTCTAGCTCCCCTAAAAAAATCCTGTTAATTGAGAAACCAAACATTCAAGAGCTGAGAAATGTTAAAATTCCATTATAATAATTATTTTAACTCGTCCCTGCTTGGGTGAAATTGCTACTGGTGCTAAATACTCTGTAATCATTTAAACAGTGGGAAAGAGACTGAGTAAACAGAGGGTCACCTCTGGAAGAAAATGTTATCTGGGATATATTACCACAAAAGATTTAAGTGAAGGGTTTTTGTTCTGAAGTATAGATTTTTATGCATCACTAAAAATTGTCTAGAATTACCCTTTTTGCTCCAGTCTCTATCACCAGAGACATGTCTGAAAAAGGTGTCCTAGATCACTAAAATTATTTCTCTACCCCTCTTCCAGATTTACATAGCTCAATAATTGTAGAAATTGAAAAAAAATTTACTAACTCCCTCTCTCCCACATGGATACACAATAAAAATAATTATTTAGGTAATTCAAATGCCAATGTGGCCCAAACAAACTTTTAAAGAACTGATTGAGCAAAGGGTTCAAAATCAAGTGATGCAGCAAATGTCTCACCAAGCTTGACAAATTCTGTATTTCAGCCATTCATGTTGGGAATAGAAAATGTTTAAGGAAATGTGAGGGCAGAAAGTATTGCAAAAAAATTGTTTCAAAGTCAAACAACCTTTACAGCCTTTGCAATTCATCTTTAAGTGATAATAGGGAAATATTATTCAAATCCCCCATTAGTGCAGAGTCTCTTGGAGCTGGTTGGAACAATCTGGTTAGAGGGAGGCACAAATGCAAAAGGATGAAGAGACCACTTTCAGCAGAGGTCCTGATGTCTCAGGTGAGCAGCTGAGGAGCCCAGCACCCAGCCCAGCTCAGGTAAATTGTGCAGAATCAACACTTGGGCTTTTTCAGCTGCTTTAGGTCTCTGTGCAGTATTCAGGGACTCTGAGCAGTACTAAAAAGATGGAAGGAAAAACCTCCTAAAGGGTTCTTAGTTCCCTCCACCCCAACATTTGGTGGCAGAGCAGCGCACCTTCTAGAATTCTGTGCAAAAGGGAGGAAGAAAAACGGTGTTTCATGGAGCCTATGAAAAATTTAGGCTCTCTGCTTGTATTTTGTCTAGCACTTATTTTTTTTTTTTCCTTAGTTTCATTTTTGCATTGAGATTGTATTAATTTGGTGCAGGCCAAGTCATTCAAGCAAAATTTTATCATCTTGCTGCTCATCTTTCTCATGAAAATACTGAACATTCACCTTTCCTGCTGCAGTATGTGAAATGACCTCAATAAACACTTTAGAAAAATAGATAAAAGTACATTTTCATCTTGAAACTGGCCAAGCAAAATCAATTCTGCATAGATCATGTTTATTAGACACAGGGAAACTGATAGCCTGTGGGTTTAATCTATGAAATTATATACACTCAAACATCTCAGACAGTAAAGCTACTCAGCCAGGGTTCATAGTGAGATTTGCAAGTGCAGATTTTAAAGTTCTGTGTTCTTATCTGCTTCCATAATATGAATGAAAAAAAAGTTTTCAAATTAGAATCCAAAAATCTATCAGTTTTATTGCAGCTTCCAGAGCTGTGGAAGCTTTTTCACAAGATCAGCTAGCTGGGTTTCAGCTTTCCTTTTGTGAGGACCTACATGCTCACTACTAATGAGTCTGTAAAGATTCAAAAATTTCATCCAGCTCAGACAGGCATGCTAAAAAGAGGTAAGTTGAATTTTGTAATAAAATAGTTCATCTATTGAACTTGGAGGCTTTCTTTCCTTGTGGAAATTGAAGTTTTTATTCCTCAGACTTATTATAATTATTATAATTCTGAGCTGCCTTTTCTCCACCCAAATTCTGGTTCTGTTGAGGTCACTGGAAGCTTTCTCAACAACTTTAATAAAAGCAGGTTGTCACCTTTCATGTTGAAACTGATGTAATAGTGACAGCTAATACAGGGCATTTATTCAACTGCATGACTGGAAAAATGAACATTACAGCCAGTAGAAGGCTTAATCTCCTAAACACCAAATACAATTTTCTCACACATAAATCTCCCTTTCAGTTTGAAGAAAGGATTTAGATGTTGATTACTTATCTCAAATTTTTTCAGAAATCACAAAGCAAAAAATCATTAAGTTCCCAAATAACTGGAAAATTTAATGTGGTTACCCCCAAGATGCAAGCCTCATCTGGGGAACTCTTTTGGGTAAATATTTAAGTGTACTTGTATCCTGGCTGGGATAGAATTAATTGTCTTCCTAGGAGCTGGTGCAGTGCTGTGTTTTGGATTCTCTCTGAATCAACCCTGATGTCACCATTATTATTAATATTTCTTTTTTAAATTGTTTCAAGTGTTAAACTTTTCTTATCTAAACCCACGAGTTTTTACGTTTTTTTTCTCCAATCCCCCACCCCATTCCCCCAGGGAGGGTGGGGGTGAGTGAGCAGCTGCCTGGTCCTTACTTGCCAGCTGCAACAGGTTGGAAATTTGCAACAAATAGAACTCCCTAGAGAAGTATAAAAGACAGTAAATAGTTTCAGGAATATTAGGTCAAGATAGGTCTGTATATTTTTTTTTATCATCATATGTGAAAAAAGCAAATTTCTTTAAGACTCTTTGTAAGTTTTTAAAAATCCATATTCAGATGTTTTATGCTGTTTTGCTGATGAAATGGAAGATAAACATAAAGATAAAATGTTTTGTGAAACAAAACCAAATGGTAGCTGACCCTTAAGATCTTTCAGAAAAATCTCTTTCGTTCATAAACCAGATTTTGAAACAAAATCAAATTGAGAAATAAGCAAACCAAAACTGTCATTATTTGCTAACAGTATTAAAAATTAATTGAGCATTCAGGTATTTGAAAAGAAGCAGACACCAAAAGAGCAATAATGTGATGGGGATTCTTGAAACCTCTGATTCAAACAGGGAAAGAATATTGAAGCAGAAAAAAATGACAAAAACCTCCCAGCCAAACTTGCTAATCAGTTAATTGAGAAATACTCACACAGGAAACAAATTATTCCTTCTAATCAAACATCATTTGCAGAAGAAATGAAACCACATCTAACTGAAAAATGGCACAAAACCAGGTGAACAAAAAGATAAATTTGAGATAATTGAAAAGATAACTGCAAAGTCAGAGAACAGAACAGAGATTTGAGGTCTAATAAATGTCTTGGACATTTTGAAGCACAGAAGAGTTGGTTCACCAAATTAACATGCTGAGGTGGGGTACATGGAGATGAAGAGTGGTAAATATTATATCAATGTATTTTAAAGTTTCACGTCTTTTAAATTCATACAGGTCCTATTTGGAAAAATAGCAATATTTATTGCACAGGAAAATATGACCATATTCCCTTTTTTTCTTTAGAAAGACCATGTCTTTGAAGTCTCAAATGCTAACATTGTAAAATAAATATTAATGATATGTTTCATTTACAAAACAAATTTTCTTTCAAGTAAACAGATTAAACTTTTGTTGCCTGAGAAATATTAACTAGTTGGGAATAAAAAAAAAAGATAAAAAAAGCAAACAAAACCAACCAACCCCACAAAAAACCCCACAAACAAACAAACCAAAACCCAATCAACACCTCAAACCCAGTTTGTTTGAGCATTTTGAAAAGCCTTGAATCAAAGAACCTCTCCTGACTCATACTTTCTAACTTCAAAGCCTCTCCTGGAATACATTTTCCAACCAGAAACTGTGAAATAATTTTAACAGGGATGGACCTAATCTGGAATTCAATGAAACAAAGTATCAGTCAAAGAAAAGCAATGAAAAGGAAAAGCAATGAATTTTCCAAAAGCCTACACTGAATGAGATTACCCATGCACGATGTTTAATTAACTTGTTTTATTAAGTAAATTTACTTAATAAAGCAAACTGGTCACAGCTACTGCATGTCCTGTTCCCAGGGGATAGGAGTGCTGTGGCACAGAGAGAGCACAGAGGGCTGGGGCTGCAGCCAAAATTCATCAGGACTGCCACAGCCCAAACTGGGCCGTGTTCAGCAGCTCTAAGCACAGATAGCTTTGGTGGCAAAATTAAAATTAGTGCTAATAAAGGTGTCTGAGCAGCTTTGTCTATGGCTAATAAAAGATGGTTTGGTTCCAGTGGTTTCCTGGGTGTAGCTCTTTCCATACCTCTGTTCTCCTGAGCATCTGCTGCCCATCTCCTGCAATAAGAGCCCTGCTGACAGCTGATCTTATCATCTTGGATAGCAATGTCCTTTCAGCCATAAACCAGTCAAATTAATAACTGTTATTTCTGAGTTATGTGTAAAATTAAAAATATTACAAATCTAGTGCATGGAGCTGTTGGAGTGAGTCCAGAGGAGGCCACCAAGATGCTCAGAGGCTGGAGAAGTTCTCCTATGAAGACAGGCTGAGAGAGTTGGGTGGGTCAGCCTGGAGAAAAGGAGGCTCCAGGGAGACCTTACTGCAGCCTCCCAGTACTTCAGGGCAGCTTACAAAACAGGGAGAGGGACCTTTTTACATGGGCAGATGGTGCCAGGACAAGGGGGGATGCTGTAAAACTCAAACATGAGGGATTAAGATTAGAAGTAAGGAAGAAATTCTTTATTCATATGGTGATGAGGCCCCAGCTCTGGAAGGGTTCAGGACCAGGTTGGGTGGGACTCAGAGAGCAGCCTGACCTAGGAGAAAGTGTCGTGGCTGGGGGCTGGAACCAGATGAGAACTGTAAGGTCCCTTCGAACCCCAAACATTGTCTGATTCCATCATTCTGTGGTCTCAAAAGAGCTCCAGGCTGGCCAGACAGGAGGACTCCTCAAGTAGTTCCCAAAGCTGGATGGAAGTCCAAAGCTACTCAGCTTTAGTTATTGCTTGCTCCTGACCAGAAGAGTGAGGGGAGATGGGAAATACACATCTCCAATCCAAGCCTTGGATACAAGAAGAGCTCCACATGACATTATGATTATTTTTCCACTACTTGAACTATTTTTGGGCAGAAAATACAATGTTGTTGTAGAAATAGCAGACAGATGTTTGGGTTAAACTTCTAAGACACCTAGGCTTAAGAAAGTTACCAGTATTTACTTTTACAGTTTATTTGTATGATCACCTCAGTGTATGGACAGGAACGGGACAGATTTGGAACTGTTTGATGCCACACCTGAGAAAAATTAACAATTGCTTTGTTCAGTTTTAACTGCTATATCAATACCAATGAAAAGGTGCATTTAAAAAATTTTATCAACAATGTCCAAAGCATAGATGTTCAGATTTCAAGTTCTGCTGATATCAGAATTAACACATGATCTGAGAAAACTCTTCAGGTTTCTCCTTTTAGGGAAATTACCTGGATTATTTATTTTTAAACTTTAAAATCTTACCATACTTATTAAAACATTAATTGCAGCTTCTGCATTGAAAAAATAGATGTGAACTTACTCAGCAGTCAGGGGAAAACATTTCTCTCTAGCACCCAAATATGCCTGGCAGGAATACAGTTGCACTTAAATATCTCTCACCACTCAATTAGGTAACTGAAAGAAACAGCCAGGGTTTGTCTAACAGATGTACAGGTCTGGTCTTCATGAGGTTGGAAAGACTCAACTACCATGTCTTCTAGCTCAAATTTGTGAAAATTAGAAATGACATCCAAGTGTCATAATTGGGCAAGGCTAAGAAACAGCACACTCAGAACTGTCAGCAGCAATCCCACTGTTGGCTCTTTACACCTCTCTCCATTTCTGCCATTATATAGAATTATATTCCTGGTACTACAAACCATTTCTGACCAATATATAAAACAGCTGAGCATGAAACCTTCCAACAAGATTTCCCAAGTCACAGCAAAAATAGGTGCATTGCACTTGATTTAGAGTTAATTGCATAAACTGTTACCAATTTTTGCTGTTATTCGTATTTTAAATAGGGCCACTGACTATTATAGTACATTTTAGAGGAAAAGATATTAGAAATACAGAAAAAATTTCCCTCCAAATTCTCCATTACTGGACTCTTTTTTGACTTTACCAAATTCTACTCAGCTTCACCATGATTTTCTAGGCTGAACACTTTTCTGACACAGAATTAGATTTTTGTGTGTTCATGCATGTTCAGATGCAAGGGGGGAAAAGAGAAAACACAGTTTTCCCTTTTAAAAAGTAACATTATAACTTTGACACAAACCTAGTCTAGCAGACCCATCATTTACATGACTGGGTAGTGGTTTTGCTTTAATTAATAACTCCATAAACATTAACCTTCTGTGAACCTTACAGCTTTTCAGTTAACACAGCTCAGTTTAGGTTTGCAAGTGAACTTTCCTGAAGAAGTTTTTTTCCTATTTATTATTTTCAGATAAGATTTACCACCATATAAATAAAACCTAGAAGAAAGTAAACTATTCTAATTAGATAATTCATGAATCCGTTTAGATTGTTCTTGAAAGACATTTTAGGAACTCATGCAAGGAAGTTTTCTCCTTACATACAAGTTTATTAAGCTTAGAAACAAACTGGTGAATTTTCAATTAATAAAATATGAAATTATTTTGAGATAAATCTCAATACAGAAAAATATGCAAAATATTACAAATATGATTTGATTTATAAAAATATTAAGAATGAGGCAGCATTTCTGCTTGTAAAGCCACAGTATGGATAAACCAGAGTCAATATATATGATAGTCCTTTAGGGAATGATTATATAGAGGTGGTTCTGGAGGAAAATTGAGATAGTTTCACATATCATCAGGACAGAATATAAGCTCCTAGATATCTCTGTATTGTAACTAGAGACACAAAAAGAACTAAGATTTGTGTTTTGAAGAATAATTTCCCAGGTAGGAAGAAAAAGAGAGAGGAAGAGAAAGGGGGAAAGAATTAACAATGATAATCCAGATATTTATTAATTTTGAAACTGAAAAAATGCCTTTACTTTTTCATTAGATTGGCTTTGGAGAAGAGCAGTCTTAGGCTGAAAAATATTATTAGGTGGAGCAATAGCAAGTTGGTTTGGAAAAGAAGGAACAATGGTGTACTTTGGATGTCAAAAAAGTAGAGACAAATTCTAATTATTTTTTAAATTGCTACAGGAAAGATAATAATTGAGAAAAAATCACAGACTCTGTGTAACAAAGGACATGTTAAGAAACTGAGACTACATAGCCTGGCTTCAATAATATGGAATCTTCAGGGGAAAACAGATGGACTTAGGACTAAATCTACAAATTAAAAAAGGTGAAATATTTCAAAATAATATTTCAACCTTGAATGACTGTGACATCAGTGCTTCTCTTGAATAAGGGTGAAAAAATAAAACAGAAATCACTCCTTTAATGAATACATGAGACCAATTCTAAGATATCCCATACTCCAAGCAGATCTTTGTCAGTCCTGTACTTCCTATTTAAAAATCAGGTTTTAAGCAGATAAAACCAGAATCATCTGGGACTAAAAATTTTCCCTTAAATTTTACTCTCACTGAAAAGGATAAGCCTCGAGCCTGATGCCATGGTGACTGGGCTGTGCTGTCACTATGATGCCTAATGTATCCAGCAGGAAGGCAGGAAATCTTTAAAAGGCTGAGCCTCTGGAAGGGATAGAGGAAGGGGGACAAAGAGAGAGTGAGTCAACAGAAAATAAATGAAGGACAGACAAGAAAGCCAATGTGAACTTCACTAAGATTTTAAAACAAAGTCACAGATAAGTTTCTTTATCATTACAGATGATGGGTTTACTCAGAAAAACAGTAAGCTCTAAACCACTCCTAGTGTTGTAAAAATAGAATAGCTCTTTCTGCTGGTTGCCCTATTTCTGGATTATTTTTTTTTAAACCAAACCCAATTGTTCTGTATTGCTGTGACCTGAGAGGCCAGACTTCAGTCAAACCAGGCATCCCTGTGTGATTACTCGAGCTCTCCTCAAGTCTCATGCAATTAAAAGCATCAATACTGACGCACATTAATGACAAAAAGTTAATGCATGGGCTAATTGAGACCATCTCCCTCACAGGCCATTTCACAACATTAATAGCACGGAAAGCAGCCGTTAATGTGTAATTAAATTTCCGGGATGCATGGCCTATCGAAACCAGGTAGCTGGAACCCTACTTCACACTTTTTAACCTCTCATTACCTCTCGAGCCCAAAATAGTCCTGTGCTTGGCAATTCTGTGTTAATACCTTCCCCTGGAAAAGCAAACTGGCCTGGCACCAAGGACCAATTCTGCTGCATTTTCTAGGCTTTACTTGTCAGGGAGACACCAAACAACACATTGCTGACCACTCTCTCAGGGGTGAAGGTATGTAAACGTTTTGCTAACAGCAGATACCAAGCACTCTGAATTTCAGGGCTCTAAATAACTTATTCTAATATATAATTATATTCCTCTGACTGAAATCAACTGATTTCGTTAACCAAACAAGACACTGAAATTTGAATTCCTTCTGAATCTTATCCCATACTGCAGGAATCGAAAACGATTCAAAATGCAAACTGCTGGTGTGGGGTTGAGAGAGATGCTTCCACAGTGTTTCAGGGAGAACACTCAGAGTTTGAGAGACAGGCCCTCGTGTGCATCACTGTTACATAAAAAGGAAATCAGAAGTACATTTTCCCGTTTTGGGCACACAGTTTGAGCTACCTCAAGTTTCTGGAAGAGTCAGCACTACCCAAATATCAGTCTGAGTATTCGTCAGTAGGAGAGCACTGGCCACGGGGCACTTCTAATGCTTTGGAATAAACAGCAGACAATCACTCATGCCAGCCTCTGATAAGAGTAAAACCAAAGTGTACTGGTGAGAAAAGGCATCCAGTTCATCCCTGAACCCACATAAATACCCCTTATTGAACCATCTGTTCCCCTGACAGCAGACTCCTTGGACTTTTGGGGTCATTTTAAACTTCGAATTTATCTGGGTCCTATGGTAATCTGAAATGAAAACCTTTTAGTATTCTGGAATAACAACTGACATGGCAGACTTCCCAACTCCTCTGAGTCAGGGATGGACCCTTTGTCATTTAATTCAAGGCATAAATTTAAAGCTGGTTTCCAGGAAGAGTCTTAACTTCAAATACTGTCTGCATCTGAATCCATCTGAATTCAGCTGAGGCAAATTTTCATTCGTCTGGATGAACTATTTCAACTGTTTCCAAAATGAACACATTTCTGGTGAGAAAGGAGGAGGAAAGAAGTGCTAGTGTTAATTTTTCAGTGTAAAAGTATTTGTTAAAGGATTTTCAGCCTTAGAGATTTGCATCTTTCTCAGTTCCAGGTAAATGTTGAAAGTTTTTGGTTTATAGCCAAATATTAATTAAACCACAGAAGTCTTCTAAAAGCACCAATGCCCCAAATATTTTTTATCCCAATTTAATACAGAAAGAAAAAACAAAGGCTCAAATCCTTAAAAACGACTGAACCAAAGGGATTTTTTTTTCAGGAATGCTTCAGACATCAAAATACTGCTTCACAATGGAAGCTGCAAATGAAATAAGCCACAGCATTAAAAACATTTTATAAAATCTGTTTTCAAGGGCTCAGCATCCTTGTAAACTCAGGTAGTGCACATTATATGTCAAGGCTATTGCTTTAGGAACATGAGATGATCTCCCTGATGCTCAGGGATATTGAGTCACTGGTACAGAGCTGCAGAATTAAGTTCACTTGAATACTCTGTAGGAAGGAGCATCCCTCTGCTTTTGAAAGTATCTTCTCATGTGAGGACAGAGTGAGAGGCAAATGTTTTCAGAGATGGGCTGCCTGCCTGATAAGCTGAGATGTGGGCAGATACAACAATTGCTTAAAAAGCTGCTGCAGGAACAGAAAGAAATGAATCAGCTCCCCTTATCTGTGATGAGGACAAACAGAGACAGTCAATGTATTTTGTCAGGACTGTTTTGATGAGGCATTGCATTAGACATCAGGGAAAGAAAACAACCAACCCCAAACTTCCTAACAGCAAACATACTGAACTTCTGCAACAGGATAACAACAGCAACTCAGAAATCCATACCATTGGTGAACTCAGAGAGTGCAGGCAAAACCCACAAAAACAAAGGTTGAGCTGTGTTGTGAAATAAGAATTAAGTCAATCCAATTCAGTGCCTTTTTTCTAAATGGTGATTTAAAAAAATCATCTTTTCACAAAATGGAATTGGAGGAAAAAAGTGCAGATTTCAGCTTTTCCACCAGCTTCAGCAATCATGAAACATTCTCTCCAGTTAATATCACAGTTTATTTGTCTAGAGACAAAAAGTCCTTTTTTTTTTTAACATGGTCTTGTGTGTTCTGCCTCCATGTGATTCTTCACATTTAAAAACTAAACAGAAACACAAATATCTACACACAGCTAATGGCAGCTATGTGCAGCCACCTTCTCAGCCAAAGTCATCACTCATACCATTTGTTTAATTGGTTTTGAAAACATAATTTTTCATATTTATAGACATATGGACATAATAACTCCCATTAAAACACTGGTATTACAGCAAGATCAGATTCTTGAATATAAATACATTTCTAACAAAAGTATAATATTTTGGTCTGCAAACCAAAGAAAGAAAAGGTACAACTTTTCTAGTAGTTTTGCATTCTGGCATTGTACTTTTTAAGTCAATGATTTCTCTACATGGTAGATCACCACTGGGGTGTCTTTGCCCTTAACAGTCAAGGTTCAAGTTTCTCTCAAGTCTATTTCACTTTCCAGAACTCAAATTCCATTACTTTAACCTCAAAATAATGCTGGAGAGAGAAGATATAGCAGGTCTAATGCTTTGAATTTGTTACTGGAGTTTAAAATAACAAAATTTTCGGCACCTAAATTGAAGTGCAAAATTTTGAGTTAAGTGTGGAGTCTTAGCAGTGACTAAACACAGAAGCATATGTCTGTGAAAGAACAGGGCAAAAAATAATGAAAAAATGCTTTGTTCTCTCTATTTTCAACAAAAGACAAGGAGGTGTGAGGGGATAAAATTCAGAAGGAGCAATGACTTCGATATGGAAGGGTAAGAGATAAATACATGGGTTATATTGCTTCAGAAGAACTTGGGAAGATCACTGCTTTCAGGAGACTTTGGGTGTTCCTTGGAAGATGCCCAGGCACTCAACAGATAAAACTTAGTCCAAAGTATGGTTCTGCAATGAAGTGATTTTCAAAGAATCACACAATTAACTAGGTTGGAAAACACCTTTGAGATCATCAAGTCCATTTTGTTGCATTCAGCCATAAGTCAAGAAAAGGGCCAGTTCTGACCTCATTCCATTTGTATGTTCAGTGACTATTTAGCACGTGGGAAGAAAAGAAAATCACAGCAGCCATATTCCAAGTAAAAATACTTTTTTTTCCTGGATGCCCTCTTGTGTTCTTGTGTTTGTCTGAGATGGTTTTGAATGGTGCAATGGTAGAGATGTCACAGTTCCCTCAGGCAGCCTGGGCTTTAGGGCAGCTACAGCCAAGTGCAGCTGCACTACGAGATTTTGTATGCAACACTGCCGACTCCTGACTTACAGTTCAATTTGATTCTTGACCTCCTCATTATCTCTGCAGCAAAGACTCCCAATTATTTTGGCAATAAGTAACCTAGGACTACTCTGGCATATGCAAATCCTCATTATCAGGTCTGAAGAAGGTTGTCAATCAATCTCTCCAGAAAATAACGTTCCTGTCATCAGCTAGAACTTCTAAATAAATAGACATCTGAGAGAGTTTTAATCATGCAGCTTCTGTAATATGTAGCTATACAAGTTTAATTGTAATTAGAATTTACTCCATATTTACTCTGACAAAAACAGTCATTGACAAGACAATAGCAGCAATCCTCCCAGCCAGACTGGGTCTATTCTTCCCTAACCTCTTTCATTGGGTCAAATTTCACTGGATAACGGAATTTGCAAAGAACTAATAAATTACCCCCTTAGGACTTTAAAGGACAAGGCTATAAAAAGAAAGATTTCAAGGGAGTTCTTCCTATTTTTAAAATATTTTCATGTTCACTTTCATATTAATATTAATGTCTTATTGATACAAACATGAGTTGGTGATTTAGTGACTTTTCTATCAATGTGAAAGGTAGAAAGAATGGAACTGAAGAACGAGCTACCAAGTCTGTGGTTGTCTGAATGTGCAAGAATGTCAGTCACAGTCACTTCAGTGGCTCTACTCGCTCCTATCCTGCCGTGGAGGACACCCAGCTTCAGCCACTGCCATCTGTCACCTCAGAAAAATGTGTTTCAGATTTTGGTTATGTCCTCAGTCACTGGCATCTTGAATACACTTAGAGTTCTGGTTGACTTCTAAGAGACCTTAATGAACCCTGGATAATCAGCTGATTATCCATAATGACACACTACTCCATGGTCACTACTCAATGGCACCAAAGATTTTTTCTCCTGGTGAATTTAATTCCATGGAGAGTTCAGATGAACTCATATATCTCATGGATATACTTCCTGCTCTTCACTCACAGGCTGAAGGAGAAATCTCCCTTTACTCACAGGCTCACAGGTATTTACTATTGATGCCATCATGCGAAGTTAGATGTAGAAATTACTGGGGTTAAAAAAATTTTGCCATGTTGGTTCAAATTTTCAGGGGGAATAAAACCCCAAAGTACTATTTGGCCTGCAATCAGCCTAAGGAAACGTTTCCTAAGCTTTGAGATATGGACTGATGTTCTTCTTCGTTATGAATTAGAGTCTAGTAAATCCCTAGTACCCTTAGCACAGTCAGAATCATGTATATAATTAAATCAAATGTTTAAAAAAAATCTGAAGAACTCATATCTCATTCTCACAGGATCATCCTTATCCAATAATACCAGAAAAAAATAAAAATCATCATTTTGAACTCTGCAGAGGGAAACACAGGCAGAACACCTACTGGATATTTAACTGGTGCAATCATCTGGAGGGGTTGTGAGACTATCCTACATTCAGTTTTCTAATAAAGAATGTATAGCTATCAGCTCTTTCACCTTTTGCTGTAATTCTTTTCCTAGTTTTCTTTGGGAATTTTGTGCCAATTAGTCAGGATTAAGCTCATCCACACACAGACATATTGCAGGAATATAAAATATGAAGCACACCAGCCCTTTCAGACACAGATAAATCTGACAAATAGGCAGAGCATCTGAGCATAGCTTGACATAGAGGTAGTGGTACAAATAATTTAATAAAGGACATTCGAAAGCCCTCAAAAGCCTTCCAGATTCAGCAAACTAGTTAGCAAACAATGAGAACCTAAACATATCTTCCACTTTCCTAGTAACACTGAAGCATTTACAGCCCTCACCAACTTTTGGGAAGCTGTCCTCTATTAGGTTCCTAAGACAATATTTGTATAAACAGACATGCATACAAGAGGTGTGAGTGTAATGAAATGATTAAACCACAGTTTGGAGACTTGGGGGGATTAGAAACTGGCAGTGTTTGCCCAGAGAAATCTTTGCCATTTAGTGCAATATTATCCACTCTAAGAGCTTCCTTTTCCCCCCTGAACATTATTTTGGGAATCCCCAGGAGGAGTTCTGCCTCTAGCACCAATTTCTGATCTGCAGAGACATGTCCTGATATGATTAACCAGACACTCAGAAATGATCCCAACCTTTTTCTGTTAGGAGTAACCAAGAAATGCTACTCTCCCCAACTTATCTTGTGTACAATTCTGTGTCTCCCAACATCTTTTCCTATATTTTCCCCCTCTGATGCCAGAATTACCGCCCTTGCCCTTGGTTTCCCACTCCCAGACAAACAGCCTATAAAATTGCTGCAAGAAGGCAAGTGCTGCGTTTCACACAGCCACAGACAGACCTCCTTCACTGAACGTGTTCTGCGCAGAGCATCCGCGCCAGCCTCCGAAGGAGAGAGGCGATAATGTAATTGCCGAAATGCCGGGAAGCCCCTCCGAGCGCAGACTACAGGGAAGACGCGAGTAGGGAGGCTCTAAACGCGGAGAGCGCATCACATATTGAAAAGTAACTTTTGGGCAGCGCGTTGCGAGGCTGAGAGCAGGCGGGGAAGGGGAGCACGCAGCCACATGGTATATTCCTGCCTCTGCCTCTCTCCGGGCTCTCTTTTGGTCCTTCTCTCGGGCTCGCTCTCCCAGCTCGGCTCCCCGGCGCTGCCTTCCCCTCTCCCCCTGCCGCAGGCTGCAGAATGGGACACGCTCGGTCCCCAGCCAGCCGGCAGCTGTCACACAGCGGAGGCAGCCAGCAGCCGGTGCGAGGAGTGAGCCTACTCTGTCATTTAGGATGACTCACTGGAATCTGGCACTAATTCCTCTTTTTCTGATAGTGGACGGAGAACAACCAAAAAGCTACACTGGGCTAGACCAAGGTAAGAGATTTAAGTGTCTTTTTTACCCTACAGCCCCCCAACGCTTCGAGGGTGCCAAGCTGTGTACGAAAGGCTGGCGCTGGCGCTAATTCGGTGGGTGTCTGAACACCTGGCATTACATGCCATCAGTGTGTCTTTCTGGTGTTAACCCCGTGTGTACCACCCAGCTACCTCCGGGGGGAGAGATGGCAGGTCAAAACATAACCTGGTGACTGCATTTCCTCCCCTTAATGCAACTTTTGCGGCTGCACTACCACCTGCTCCCGAGGATACGAGAAGCTGCTCAGTGGTGCTAAATGATGAGCCTTTTGTGTTGTGCTGCTGGGAGCGGAGCGCACCCGGCGTCTGTCATGGACTCCGTGCGGATTCGTTCCCACAGCAGTTGTTTCATCACTTTAATGAGTTGAAATTCCACAGTCCACAGAAACGCTTCCCTGTCAGTCCCCCTCCCTCGGAGGGGCTCTCATACAGACGCGATCCATTTTCAGGCTTTTCAAAAGTAGTGCTCACTGAAAGCACCAGAACAAGTCTGCTGAAGCACAGGCAGTGCTGCACTACATATTCTGTCTGCATTCCTCTCTTCTTTTTCTGCTGTGAATCAAAAATTCAGCGTTGCAGGAGGGTTTTTGCAAGGACAGTAAATGTCTCTGGCACAGCAATTTAAAGTAAAGGGAGAAGCTGCTTCTCCCCATTCTGAAATCCTGTCAAAATATTCTTCCATTTTCCGAGGAGGTACAGTATTTCTAGCAGAGTTATCTAAGCAGGTTTCTGCTGGGGCTGATTGACAGGTTTTAGTTGTGATTTTAATGGAAATCTTTCACTGAATGGCTACAGCTTCATTTCTGTCAATCCAATGCTTTTTAGCAAATGGCTTTCTTTGGAGGGTGACACCTTTAAAATGAACCCAGCATCATGCTTTTCTAGACCTATAAACAGAGTATCAGACCAGCACATTGCAGAATCCCACAGCCTTACCTTTGGATTCTAATGGTATAACTGCAGTGGAAGGCATTTGGTTTGGTTTACAGGTTTTCTGTGCTGTGGAAAGTGTCACAATTGCAACTGAATTTATCTATCTATACATTATTATAGTGTTTCTGTGCAATATCCTACATGTTCTGTTTGTTCAGACCTTCTGTGTACTGGCAATAGGTTTATTAAGAGTTGACTTTTAAGCCCACAAAAACCTGCCCTGACGTTACTGCCATGAAAAGGACTCTCTGCTCCAGGAAACTGACAGGTCCCACACTGATCACACCCATGGAGGTGACCAAACAGGTATCAGCAATTAAAAAAAACACCACTCAGCTTCCCAGTAGCCACCAAGACCCACAATCTGTTGAGCCAGCATGAGTATTTTTGGAATGAACTCAAACATGGCACCAATAAACACTCCCCTTATCTACTGCCCCTCCATGCACTCTTTGAAATAGATTAGGGGGAAAAATGTTTTTCTTTCAGAGAATTTTCAGAAATTTTATACAGAGCTTTGGGAAGAGGTAGGACAACATCTTGATGTGTCAGCATGGATTCGACAGCATTTTCCATTTACCAACATTACAATTTAAAATTCTTTCTAGTCATTTGGACAAGCACAGAGACTTTAATACTTTTTTTTTTTAATTTACTTCTTTTTTCTTAGCATTTAGATATCCTGCCTGACTGCAAGGGTATCAGATTATTTCCAGGGAAAGTAATTCTAAAGTACAATTCAGACAACAGATCACTGTGATTCTTTTAACAGCTGATAACATTCATGCAGCTTATTTTTAAATTATTACCTATTTATTGTACACTAGCTCTTAGTCACTTGGTAGTGAAGCACATGTCATAGTCTCTGGGGTCTGAGCAGCTATTTTTGAGCCTGTCTGGCTAATGTCTAGAATACAAAATTATCCTGTTCACAACTTGGGCTTTTCTGTGTTATTTTCCTTTCTTCTGAGACACCAGTATATTATCAGTTTTCATCTGGGTGGCTCCTTTCAGGTGGAATCTCAGTCCATTTAAATGCAGACAATTTACTGTGATAACAGTTTATCGTAACTTAGCAACAAGAGCTAAAAAAAAATCAAGTTACAGCCATCACACATGCAAACCTTGTATTGTGCTGCCCTGTACTCAGCAAATTAAACCCTTGAGATAAATGACATTCTAGACCAGTCAGTTTAATATCATTAGCTGGGCTGGCCAGTTGTTCTAATTACAGAAGTCAAAGACTGCAGGAAGCAGCTGCAAAGTCAGCACATGTGCAAGGAGCTGTTTGTAAGGCAGGAAGACATGCTTTAACTTGAGTCTTTTTTGTTGCAACATGAATTATTGAGGAAACGTATGGCATTTAGTATCACTGACAGAAAAATGCTCTGGCTGTGGTCCAGGTGGCAAGACTTGTATGAGTGGCATGGGGTTATCACTGGTCTTTCTGTGAAGCTTCATTTCTGATGTCGTATTTTCACCAAAATAAACAAACAAACACTTCCAGTGCTGTTTCTCTGTGATCAGACTCTTGGGTCATTCATTTGCTGGTGGGCTGGGAGGAGAGCACAAGGGAAATTCAATGCTACCCTACTGCCCTGCCCATTTTACTCCAAATGGAGAGCCCACTATCGAAACAGGGAGCAGCAAGATGCACAGCTGCTACACTGGGACTGGGAGGAAACATCCCCAGGACAGAGACATGCTCAACTCTGGAGCTCTGCTTGAGCCTAGAAGATTAGACCAGCCACAAACCAGCTGAAAGTAGGGTCAGGCAGCTGCTCTGCTGGGTGGCTGGGATCCCCTGAGCTCTGAGTTTCGCATCCCTCTTGGCATTTCACCTCCAGAAACTGAATTCAGGAGAGGCAGAAGTTTTGCTGTGGTTAGTTAAGTGGATTCAGACTTATAACTGATTTCATTTAGAAAAGGAAAATGTTCAGCCAAGTTCTTGCCCTCAAAAAAATCAGCTTAAATAGAAGGTTCTTGTGTTCTCTGGTATTTCTGTATGTTTCATCTGAGCATAAAGCTCCATCTAAAGATGAAGAGCCCTAACAAATCAACAAGGTTTTACACATCAGGAACAAACAAGCTCTTGAAAACAACCTTTGAAAGGTACCAAATCCATTCCAACTACTTAATAAACCATATTCTGCACAGAGACCTGCAAAAAGGGATAAAGTTTCATCTCCTTTGAAAGAAACACACTTAGCCACTTTCACAGTTCTCTATTAATGTCACTGTAACTCCAGCAGCTGCAGATCTATTCCCTGAGCCAAGCTTACCTCCTGCCCACTGCACAGTACTTTGCTATAAGGTAAGCCAACTGCACCTACAGGCAACATTTTGAACAGTTCTATCAATCACCACTAGGATGGTATTTCAAGTTGAATTTACACAGGCCCTATTTTTATAACAGGGGGCATTTTGCACACTTGTTATATTGCTTTCCAGGACCTTCTTGTAACAGGTTCTCATCAATTAAGATCAAATCTAATCTTAGTCTAGGACTGAGGATGTTTATAGGGGTTAAATAAGGCATGCATGTAATGCAAAACAGGCATCTAACCCTCATGATTACCTTTTGAGGAGAGCATTTTTCTCTAATTAAAGAAGTCTTTGAATTATAAGATTGTAGAACATTCTGAATGGGAAGGGACCCATCAGGATCATCAGCCCAGCTCCTGGCCCTGCACAGCCCCATCCCCAGGACTCACACCACATTGTGCCCGAGAGATGTTCAAGCCCTTCTTGAACTCAGGCAGCCTTGGTGCTGTGACCACTGCCTGGGGAGCCTGTCCCAGTGCCAGCCACCCCTCTGGGTGAAAAAATCCTTCCTGACATCTTTCAAAGAGTCTGCAGGTTAATGATGAATGCACTTTTTGGATGAGAACTATTGCTTTCATTGCCTTCAATTCCTGCATTTTTCAATGAACTTTAACACAGTCTTTTAGCATTTTCAGTCCAACAGAATTTGAGCCTTTGGCCACCTACACCAGTGAAGGGTACATCCAACTGAAACATAAAGGAGGAATGTAAGAAATGTGTAGTGTATCTCAGTACATGTGTGTGGAAATAGTGTCAGAATCTAATATAAATGCAGGGTAATATGTCCAGTTTCAATTACAACTGAGTTTGAACAGACTCTTCTTTAAGACAAAATCAGGAATTTTAGGTTTCTGTTTAATTATTTTATTAGGACTAATTATTTTTCCATTAAAATCTATATGATTTCTGTATTTATTTAATCCAGTGGTCTGTATTTTATCTAAAATAAAACATAGATGATGCAGATTCCAAGGCACCATTTTAGTTCTTTCTTGCTCAAACAAAATAAATAAATATTGTGTTCATCACAAAGCAGCTTTTCCCATACTCAAGCTTTGTCAATAACTTGGATTTGTGAAAACTGATGTCTTTCAAAACTCAACCAACAGGAAAATACTTTTTTTCTTCTCATTAATTTCATTAACATGTGAAAAGTCATTTCACTCAATATCAGCTTGCTTGTTTGTGTTCCTTTGATTGCAATTCAAATCTCAAAAATTATGAGGAAGCTAAGTATGCTAGACATGTATTCTCTTTAGATTTTGAGGCAATTTGATTACTGAGTTGTTGGCTGGTTTAGGAAAGCTGTGTTAAAGACAATCTGTGTGAATAAACCAACAACTGTCCAAAGGGAAACACTTCTGAGAGCAAAGAGTACACTCCCTAGAGCAGTTCTCCTGAATGACACCTCTGAAATGCATGTTAGACATAATCTGAATTTTCAGTTATACCCAGCAAGGTCTGTATGGCTTTTCCTTCCCATTTCTCCTCGTGTCTTTCCTAACCTTTTCATGTCAAGGATGTGTGTTTGAGAACATGTTCTTATTCCTCAGGGCCCCAGCAATGTTGGTAAGATTTAGTGAAACACACATCATCCAAGTGATCTGTAGGTTGCACAGAGGACAATGCAAGGATCCACAGGGTGAAGCAACCAGAGTAAAAACCAGGTAAATTGTTGATTTATAAGGAAGCTTGGAGCCTGGAGCCACACAGTACTTGAAATCATGTAGCAAATGATTTCATCTGCTGCAGAGATACTGGAGCTTTATGGGACAAGATCAGTGCATTGAGATGTACAGGGGCACAAAGTGTGTGGTGGTGACAGAAAATGAGATACACAACTCTCTGGTAAAGACCTCTTTCCAACTTTTACAATGGGAAGACTCTAGTTTTTTCCTAAGTCATGAAACTCAAAAAGACAAAACACCCAAAAATCCTCTGGAACTGCATGCTGTGTACACCTACATGTGTGTGTATGACACCATAAAGGTTCCAGCTCCTAAAGAAGCCAAAAACCACCCTCAAAACAAATGCAGCCACAGCTTTGCAAATCACATTTGGTCATGTTTGAGGCAAGGTTGTAGGAAAGTAATAAATTTAAGTAGGCATCCTCACATAAACAAAGAAGAGCATGGAAGCTTGGAGTGGAGTAGCCTTTCCCCAGTTCCCAAACACCTGTAAACTCTGCCTTGCTTACAGCCACATCCTCACAACTTTACAAGCACTACTGTGTCATGGCCAACATACTGAATATACAGAATAGACAAGAAAAAAATCAGAAAACAAGAAATTATCCCATAAAACTCGAGGACACAGTTCAGGTCATGAAACACATAGGCCCCTGCCATGGCAGGCCAGGGCTCAGGCCTCCTTCCTGGGGACAGCAGCAGAGCAGTGCCAGGGGCCACCTGGGACTGTGCAGATCCCATCCACTGCTCTTGGAGAGCAAAACAGGACGGAACTGGGACAGGACAGAGCTAAAATAGACAACCTCTCTGTTACCAGGGGCTGCAGCAAGCATGTTACAGTTGGTAGCTTCCTTACAGCTGGTGCTGATTTCAGAGGAAAGGAAGCAATACAGAAAGCTTGGCACTTCAAAGAAAGAAAAATATTGCTACAGCTAGTTTCTTCAGGAGAGAAATGCAAGAAAGAGTTAATTAAACTCACTGTCTGTGGTTTGAAATATTAACCTGACATTGGTGTTTATCTTGTGTGAAGCAGCTTTAATGATTCTATTTATGCCTTTACATTTCTCTCATTGCTTTGCTCACTGTCCTCTGTTGCCACTAGTATTATTACACTTTCAGAAGTAGTAATAAAACAATTACTGAGCCTCTCTGCTGTTTAATGGGTTTGAAACCTCAGGAGCTGAAAATAATTAAGTTGGATTTTTGTGCTTGCAATGAAGTTTGATATTTGATGAAAAAAACCCAAACAAACAACCCAACAACAACAAAACAAAACAACCAACCAAACAAAAAACTAGTGGAAAGATCCATAAATTTTAAAGTCAAAAGGGGCCACTGGATGAGTGTGAATTCCAGCATACCACAGCAACCCTGTCATTTCATCCAATTTTACCTGTGTCAAACCTAGTATCTTATATAGGTAAGTTCATTATTATAAAAATAGCTTCAGATGTCAAAAATGATAATACAAGCTGCCAGTGCAGGACCTTACAGCTGCTGATCACAACAGAGTGGGATCATTCCTGTCTCTTCAAACCAGCTAACCTAAAGCCCCCTACAGATTGCAGCACATTCATCCTGTCTAAACATGGCAATTTAATCTCAAAATGCATTTCTCACAGAAAGCTCAGAGAAACTTTCAAAAGAAAGGGAAACCAGTTGGAGGACCTGAGCTAGAATTCAACAGAGATGACAGGCCTTCTACCACTTGCTATTAAAAAAACCCCAAAATTTATCATTTCAGAAGTCTCTGGAAAATTGTAACAACATCACATCACTAATCTGGGGGGTTTCCTGCCCAAATAATGTACTTTTTCCTCAGCATTGTTTCTTGGATTACATAATGGGGACAGAAACATAACTGCTGCGTTTAACATTAATCAAAATGTAAATGTAAATGTTAACTCTCTGTGCAATTTCTTGCAGAGAGAATGTATGAAGTTGTCTGGAGCCAAATGCATACACAACATAAAAAAAATGGGAGGGTGGCTTTTACACAGTAGGAAAGAACAGGACAAAGAGAGATATAGTAGGATTTACAGAGGAAACTCAGTTTCCTCAGCACTCCCTACAGCTGCCTGAAAAATCTGTTTGCAAGATTGCTTCTGCTAATGAATAAAATGAACACAGCTAAGGCAAAAGGGAGCAATAGAGCACAGGGGAAAATGAAGGAAAGAAACACGGGAAGAGAAAGGGAAAAAGAAAGAAAAAGGTATTTTCTCCCTCATTACTCTCAACACTTCTGACACAGTGGATTTAGGGATGAATCAATAAAGCAATAAGCATTAAGATACTAAATGAATACAAAAGAAAAAGAAAACAAATACAAATTATGGAACTGCTAAGGTTGGAAAAGATCTCCAATTTATCAAGTCCAGCCTTTGGCCAAACTCCACCTTGTCAAACAAACCATGGCACTGAGTGCCACATTCAGTCATTTCTTGAACACTTCCAGGGACAGTGACTCTGCCACTCCCCTGGACAGCTCATTCCAATGCCTGATGTCCAAGTTGCCCTGGTGTAGCTTGGGGACATTTCCCCTCATCCTGTCACTGGTTTTCAGGGAGAAGAGACTTGACCCCCCCAGCTACAGCCTCCTTTCAGGCACTTGCACAGAGTGAGAAGGTCTCCCCTGAGCCTCCTTTTCCCCAGGCTAAACATCCCCAGCTCCCCCAGCTCCTCCTCACAGGATTTGTACTCCAGACTCTTCACCTTCTCCCTTCCCCTTCTCTGGATACACCCCAGCACCTCAATGTCCTTCTTGTAGTGAGTGGCCCAGAACTGGACACAAGTGGAACAAAATAAAGTTCCAAATACAACATNAAATTTCCAAATACAACATTGAGTTGATGCAAGAGATGTCCTCTCCCCGAAAGCCAGGGGTGTCCTGTGGTTGGTCTATGACTGTGGGCAGGAACTGAAGGATATGTCTGTGGATCTAAACCTTCTGACAGGGCAGCTGCCCCTTCAGCTCACAGTCCTGTGCAGTGGGAGCAGGGACAAAGCCTGCTGGAGGTGAGCAGGGGTAGGGATGGGGCTGGTGCTGGTAGAGGCCAGATTCATGGCAAAACATGGCTGTCACCATGGTTGGTTTATTGCACACTACAAAATCAATTCAACACCTTTCAACGTGCTGTCAGTCACATTCTGAAGCACTGCAGGGCAAATGGATTTTCTCTGGGACAGTGGGATAGGGATCATGAATTCTGAGCCTTCTGTTGGGCAGTTCAGTACCCATAAATTGTCAAGACAGCAGAAGCCACACTGTATTTTAGTCCTCCACTGCCAGTGCCCAAGGGTGTCCACTCAGAAGGAACAGATTATTGTAGAAGGTGGAGGAGGTATGGGGCAGTGATTTTTGTGAGGCACGAAAGAAAGAAAAGGCCTAGGAACAACCACTGAAACACAAGGAACATCTCCTTAAAAACACTGAAGTAGTACAGAGCTGTAGTCTGCTGAAGGAAGAAATACTGAAGAGAAGAAACGTGGGTGCTGGTGTACCACTAGTATAAAAGTGGAAATCTGTAGAACCAAGTGTGGATTTGATTTTCACCTGTTGTGACTCAGAGCTGTGCTACATCATTACAACCTCTTTCCACTGAGCATCTTAAACTGCCAGAGCCAAGTTTTCTATGCCAGTTAACCTGCTGGGGATGAAAAATTCTGTGATACTGGCTGAGCATTTCAAGTAGGGAAAACCAGGAGAAAAATCAACAGAAAAGCAATCCAATGTGTATTATTTAATATCTCATCACTGTATAGTCACTAAATAACACCATTGTTTTTATCTTCAGATCTGTACTGTTAATTCACAGTGACTAATATCCCATTCATATAATGTTTCTTGATATGTTTTGACAGCCAGAAAATTGTTCCTCTGCCTGAACTTTGGAAATAATTAATTTTCTGAGGTGAAAAATGTAAATACAAGGCACAGCAGAAATAGCCCAGTCATCCTCTGGTAAATATGAAAATTAGTGTTACATACATATTAAGAAACCTACAAACACACATGTCTGTGAGTAATAAACTGCTTAGAAAATAGAGCCTAATATTGCTAAAATGTTATTACTGTTACGACAGCACAAGCAAGACAGGCACAGAAGAGAAGAATAAACTAAACTTTTCAAATCACAGATGGTATGGGAATTGTCCCAGAAACGGGGTAGAAGTAGTAAGGAAATAGAGTTCAAGGTCCCCACTCTGGAATACAAACTGATGTCCTGTAAATGGTATCTCAGCCTTCAGTAGTGAGCCTTGTGTAATTCTATATCAAGTAAATCCTGTGCCTTCATCACCCACCCCTCAGTTCTGATCAGTGCCCAGGGTCTGACTCCAAACTGCCAGCTCTTACCCAGGCCTCTGTAAATATAAATAACCAAGTGTCTCCAATAGGCCAGGCAGCNCAGGCACTTGCACAGAGTGAGAAGGTCTCCCCTGAGCCTCCTTTTCCCCAGGCTAAACATCCCCAGCTCCCCCAGCTCCTCCTCACAGGATTTGTACTCCAGACTCTTCACCTTCTCCCTTCCCCTTCTCTGGATACACCCCAGCACCTCAATGTCCTTCTTGTAGTGAGTGGCCCAGAACTGGACACAAGTGGAACAAAATAAAGTTCCAAATACAACATTTAGGTGATGCAAGAGATGTCCTCTCCCCGAAAGCCAGGGCTGTCCTGTGGTTGGTCTATGACTGTGGGCAGGAACTGAAGGATATGTCTGTGGATCTAAACCTTCTGACAGGGCAGCTGCCCCTTCAGCTCACAGTCCTGTGCAGTGGGAGCAGGGACAAAGCCTGCTGGAGGTGAGCAGGGGTAGGGATGGGGCTGGTGCTGGTAGAGGCCAGATTCATGGCAAAACATGGCTGTCACCATGGTTGGTTTATTGCACACTACAAAATCAATTCAACACCTTTCAACGTGCTGTCAGTCACATTCTGAAGCACTGCAGGGCAAATGGATTTTCTCTGGGACAGTGGGATAGGGATCATGAATTCTGAGCCTCCTGTTGGACAGTTCAGTACCCATAAATTGTCAAGACAGCAGAAGCCACACTGTATTTTAGTCCTCCACTGCCAGTGCCCAAGGGTGTCCACTCAGAAGGAACAGATTATTGTAGAAGGTGGAGGAGGTATGGGGCAGTGATTTTTGTGAGGCACGAAAGAAAGAAAAGGCCTAGGAACAACCACTGAAACACAAGGAACATCTCCTTAAAAACACTGAAGTAGTACAGAGCTGTAGTCTGCTGAAGGAAGAAATACTGAAGAGAAGAAACGTGGGTGCTGGTGTACCACTAGTATAAAAGTGGAAATCTGTAGAACCAAGTGTGGATTTGATTTTCACCTGTTGTGACTCAGAGCTGTGCTACATCATTACAACCTCTTTCCACTGAGCATCTTAAACTGCCAGAGCCAAGTTTTCTATGCCAGTTAACCTGCTGGGGATGAAAAATTCTGTGATACTGGCTGAGCATTTCAAGTAGGGAAAACCAGGAGAAAAATCAACAGAAAAGCAATCCAATGTGTATTATTTAATATCTCATCACTGTATAGTCACTAAATAACACCATTGTTTTTATCTTCAGATCTGTACTGTTAATTCACAGTGACTAATATCCCATTCATATAATGTTTCTTGATATGTTTTGACAGCCAGAAAATTGTTCCTCTGCCTGAACTTTGGAAATAATTAATTTTCTGAGGTGAAAAATGTAAATACAAGGCACAGCAGAAATAGCCCAGTCATCCTCTGGTAAATATGAAAATTAGTGTTACATACATATTAAGAAACCTACAAACACACATGTCTGTGAGTAATAAACTGCTTAGAAAATAGAGCCTAATATTGCTAAAATGTTATTACTGTTACGACAGCACAAGCAAGACAGGCACAGAAGAGAAGAATAAACTAAACTTTTCAAATCACAGATGGTATGGGAATTGTCCCAGAAACGGGGTAGAAGTAGTAAGGAAATAGAGTTCAAGGTCCCCACTCTGGAATACAAACTGATGTCCTGTAAATGGTATCTCAGCCTTCAGTAGTGAGCCTTGTGTAATTCTATATCAAGTAAATCCTGTGCCTTCATCACCCACCCCTCAGTTCTGATCAGTGCCCAGGGTCTGACTCCAAACTGCCAGCTCTTACCCAGGCCTCTGTAAATATAAATAACCAAGTGTCTCCAATAGGCCAGGCAGCAGCTGACTCCAGGGTTTGAGAGGTCAATAATTTCTTTTTAAAAATCAATATATTTGTAACTGGTGTAAAAGCTCCCAGCCTAAAAATATGCTTAAATGGACAATCCAACAGGGCTTTTTTCCAAGCCACATGAATTTTAACAATGCTCACACTTGTCAGTTTTCAGTTTGTCAGAAGGCCTTTTATAAGGGATGGGGAATTCTGAAGATAATTCTGCTCCTTTCCAGGAAACCACCACTTCATCATCCCCTATTCAGAGTTTATCACAGACAATGGATATTGAACAGTGACAGCTCAGGTACATTGAAACAGGGAAAGTGTGTAAGCATAACCAAACAATGGCATTTTGCTGTGTCAAAGGGAAGCAGGCACGGTGTGCTCAGCCTCCCTGAAAGGAGCACTTTCTTTTGGCTCACTCTGTCCTCCAGCTATTTCTGTAAGAGTCACCACTGTTTTAAAAAAAGAAGGGATTGTCTGTAATCCCAGAGAAATGGTTCAAACTAATGCCCTCCCCCCTTTGCATAAATGCTTGTGCAATAAATAAGTATCTAAGTGACTGGAATCACTTGCTCTTCTCCTAGAAACTATTTGTTTGGTAAGCTATTTAATTTATTATTTATAGACCTAAGCTTTCACTTCATAATGAGCTATATCAAGCAGACTTGAATAGTAGAGTTGGAAATAAGTGTGATTGAGAAACACATTGGGTTGAAAGGAATTCAGATAATTTGATTTCCCTTTGTGCTCCATCCTTTACTGTGTCCACAAGCAGCAATAAATCAGAATAACTGCTACCTAAAGAAAGCCTTAAAAGAAAGGTTACAGCAGGGTATGGCTTGTGCAAGCAACAAGTGCCTACATGAAAATAGCTCTAAGTGTTGCCTTTGGTCAGGTTTTTTAGACTCCAAGACAAGCCTTATACTCCATTGTAAGAGGGGCTCACAGAAAATAGGCTAGGGAGTAACACAGGACCCACAGGAACTCAGTTTCCTAAAATTAGGTCAGCACTGGTATAAAATTAGATTCAATGTTCTGCTGACCGAACTGAAAAGAGGAGGAGTAATTTTTAATCACAAATTCTTGAGGGTAATCATATATCTTGCTGGAAGTCACCAAGTACAGGCCACAAACTTGCACAGTGGTTAGCTCCTTCCTCTTCCCAACACTGCTAAAACTCATTTGAAGCCTGAACACAACCAAAACTTATAAATTAACTATGAAGGACAAATTGTTTCAAGTCAAAACATGCAGCACTATTTAGACAAATGATTACACTCTGTACTTACATGGCATTTAGTATAAGACTTATTTATCTACTATAGTGGATTTCTCAATTAAGTTGTCTGATGAAATTGCTTTTGTTGGGGGGCATGGGGGGCTGTGAAACTAAAAATAGAAGAAAGAACAACACACAAAACCATAACACACTTCAATTCAAATCAGCCCAACATTACAAATAAGTTGGAGATTTTAATTATAAAGAAGCATGAAGTAGCATCCTTAGAACATACTGAACAATAACTTTCTAAAATCAATTCTAACCACTTATTGTCTTACAATGCAGCAGATCTGAGGCTTAGAAATTAAACTCTGGGGAGAAAGAAATGCTGCTTTCTAGTAATGAACAGACTGACCTTGTACTACAGAATCACCTGAGCAAAACATCTAGACCCAAGCAATCAGAAAGAAGGCATCACAAAAAACAGTGCCCACTGCTACCTTACCAGTATTGCAGGACTATTTCAAAACATTTTATTATAAACTTGTTTGACCTACAGTAATATAATTCTGATCTGCAGCAAAATTGTATTCCTACCCACCCCACTGTTCAGTGTCACTGAGGTCACCTCCCCTGTGGATCCCTGTCCAGAGGGCTGGGTGCACAGACTGACCCAGGGGCATCCTGCTGCCTGCAGCCAGCAAATGCAGAAATCCAGAACGATGTCCAGAGGAGCAGCTACTGCACAAAAAGTCCAGGAAAGCCATTTTGTGGGTTGCCATAATGTGTAAGGGTATGGAAACTGCCAAGGTTATAAAGCAGACCTTGACAAGTCTGGGACAGAACTTCCCTGTGTACCTGGGGAATAGGCTACTGAAATTAGGATTGTGTTGGTTTGCAGACATAGTTACTCCAGAGGCTCAGCCTGAAATAATCTAACCTGAACCTATAAAAGACTTGGACAAAAAAATCATCCAATTCCTCCAGCATCACAAAAGAAAGGGCTACCCAGTATAAAGGTCTATAAATTACCTTCTCTCAGCCTTCTAACATTAATACTAGTACATGGTTAATAAATAACAGGTTGGGAAATAAGATCCTGGGCTACTGGCCTGGATCAACCTGGGATGGAAATTCTTAATGCTATTGTAAAGACTGTTTAGCTGGAACTGTAAATTGCAAGGAGTGTGACTCCCTCCCTCTGCAGAGCTTGTACAGCACATCAGAAGAAGGTTAATGAATGCCAGTGTGAGAAGTACTAATGAGACAGAGAACAGTGCTTTGAAGAGATCTGGCTTTCTGCAGCTAGAGAAACACATACCTTCTCTTCATATGATCACTGGCTAGGAACTGAATTCCCAGCCAGGTCTCTACTGGGATGCTGAGTTAGGGAGGAGCTCCTCTAGTCTGTGCTGCCACAGCTTTTGAGGCTTTACCATACAACTTCACCTCCAAATGAATAATGATATTCCCCTTAGCATTCTCCAGGGGCAATAAAATGGGCACTTGCAATGCTGATGCCTTTAGGCTTTCCCAGCAAACCTCCCTGTGCAGGCTGCACCCCAAACTGCTTATGTGAGACCAGGAGCAAGAAAATGCCTGGGGAAGGGACAGTAGGTGACAAGGGGTGCCCCAACCAATCCATGCCAGGGATAGCACTATATGTACCTGCATTTACTGCAAGTGTGGCAGCCCCAGTGAGTAAGGAGGTGCTAAAATGCATGCTGGTTTGTCACACTGCTCTGAGGCATACTGTTCTCATGCCTGCTGGGGATCTCAAGTGCCAGTTGTGCTTATTTTCTAAAACTTCCTGGGTGAAGAGCTTGCCAATCTGCATGGGGTATTTTGTGGCTGATTAATTTTATAGATAGTGCTAGGTAAGAACCTCTAAGTTACTGAATCCAATAGCAATTTTAATCAAACTCTAGTTTCTTGCTAATTTGGAGACATAGGGTGCCACTTTATTGGCTTCTATAGACTGCTTGCTCTCCCTATATATAAGTAGTTCAGAGAAACCTTCTGGCATACCTGTTTCTTTCCAGAAGAATGGACCTACACAAGTGTTTAACTGCAAACCTCAAGGTTTCATACAAAAAGCAATTTAATTGATTTATACTCCTATTTTTGTAACGTTCTAACATGATAGCAACTACAAAAACAAACTTCAAATTTGAAAACAACTTGCAAACTGAAACACAAAATCCAAGAATGACAAAAAATATTACTTGTCATGTAGACTGCTGACCAGGTTGTGGAAGGTTGCAAACAATCCTATCCCTTAAAGCAGCCAGCTAATATTGCAAAATATTTGTGAACCTGTACCTAACTCTCCAAGGAACTGTGGAACTGAAAGAGGATTTGTAGAAAATTATGTTTCAGCATCATGATCAACAAATAATACTCTGTGAGTTCCTGGGTCTGCTCCCTTTCTATAATCTACGCTTTTCTAGAATCTCATTGTGTAAATCAACAAAAGCAGCTTCTGTGCCACTGTTCACAGTGTGAGAACAGTAGCTACATGAATGCAGTGAATCTCTGAAAGCCATTCTCCAGAGGGTGACTTCCTTTTGTCATCCCATGCAGCATCTTTGTGCCCAGACTCATTCGAAGGTGTCTATGCTTCAAATCTCACAAAAACTTTACAACGAACAAGTTCTCTTAATTCCAGTTTTAGATTCAGTAGATTTTCCCCTATATGGTCTGTACAAGCCCATAGATTCTTTCAAGGTCAGGGTTTTATCCTCATGAGTTTGCAAGAGTTTTGGACAGGCATTTTTTTGTTGTGCTTTAGTGTTTGCCACTTTTTCCTAGTTGGCATATTGTATGTCAGAGAAAAAGAATTATCTTCTCTGACAGGTTTTGGGTTTTTTTATTGGTTTTAAAAGTTATATTGTCCACTGAGGACACACACATTATGGAGCTACTGAAGTAGAAAAAAACCAAACCAGTTTCAATCCAGGACAGTGGAGATTTTTGAAAACGCAATGACTACACAACACTGAAATGAAATGTTTTTTCTCTGACTATTTTTCTTATCACTGGGTACTCAAATAGCAGCCTTAAAATAAAATTTAAAAACTCAGAAAACCTTACTGACAGCTAAGGACTTCCTTTGTTGATCAGTCCTATAGAAAGAAACCAGGGGAAATCCTTGTGCTCATTAAAACTGATAGATATAGCTCATTAACTAACTTTACTACTCTAACTCTACCTCTGACAAAATTACAATTTTCTGAATTCCATGCCTTTCCCTAAACTAGAGCATGATTCCATGAATATTGTCCAGATCACGGCAATGCTTTAGACACATTAGCTGATCTTCCCTTACAGCTCCTAGAGCAGGGACAGCACGGAGTTTCCCATGTAGATGAACAGGTTGTGCCAGCCTGCAACATCCACCATAGAAGCTTTCAGTAATTTGTACTACAGCTCCAGCAAAGGCCTGCAGGCTGCATGAAGCTCGAATGCAGCTCTTTCAAATGGATTCATACTGTCTTAGCTGTATTTTACTTTAAAAGCACAGGCACAAAATCAAGTCGTCAAGTTGACCGCATTTGCCGCCTTTATCTAAGCCCTCGTTACACGTGCTCTGCCTGTGATAAGGCAGCTGGGCTCTTTGGAGACCTGATACCATCTGGTGAAGCCACTGGCAGCCCAGCAGGCAGTGGTGTCTCAGTCCCTCAGTGGGTTTCACATTTTACCTCTCAGAGCTCCCCATGGCCCTTCCCAGTGCCAGAAATAGGAAAGAGAAAAGCTTCAGTCCTTTTCTACTGGGAAAAGAGGAACAAGAGACAAAGCACACATTTGTGGATGTGTAAAGTCGGTTCCTGCATTTCCACACTCCCTGCACTTCTGATTTTACCTTGAAGAGATGAAGGTTTTCTGTTGCCATAGCAACCATGTTAACAAATAGCAGCATAGCTGTTACACAAATGATGGGATTGTCAGGAGTTGGGGATAGTCTAACAGGTTTTTATTAGATCCCCCCCAAAATACGTGCTTTTTAGCTAAAACATCTCTTTTTTTTCTTATTGTATATTTCTCTTTTCATAACAGCACAGGTTGGTTTTTGTTTAATAGGATATACCTTTATCAAGAGCTTCTAAATTTGATATACCTTATCTTTCGTGCCTTAGGAAGGCATCACATGATTGCAGCATTCTTTAAAAGGCATAAACTGATTTGCATTAATGCTTCTCTCAGAGAGCTAACTGGGGGGCTATAAATACAGTTCCTGTCTTCAGGATTACTTAGCAATTTTGCTGCTCTGAAGGGGAAAAATAAAAGCAAAGAAAAGGATAATCTTCACCATCAGATGGAAGAGCAGAGATAATTTTCTGTACATCATCCAAAAATTAATGATGATCTGTTTCTTCCTTTAAAAAGATTTATAAAAGCTTAATTCTGTAGTCTTCAACACCTGAACATTTCCAGTGCATGAGTTTCAAATAAATTACTGATAGTCCACTACAACAAATATTAACTTTGACAGATTTTGTTTCTAGAGAGAGTATATAGCAATAACAGTTTGCACTTCTCTGGTACCTTCCATCTTCATATGTCCTTCAAAGCACTTCAAGTATCAGTCAAAACTATTAATTGGAAATAAGGCCACATTTTAAGGATGAATAAATTAAGATTCTGCCTCAAGGGGATGGGAAAAGTCTGGGGCATAACAAACCACAGACCATGGTAAACAAGAAGAGGTGATTAACTATTCTGAACACCTAAGCACTTGCTCAGCCTTTTATAAGCTGAAGAAGACAGATAAAATTTCCCAAACAATGTCATATTTAATAATTTATGGATCTGTTTAAATACAACCACAGTGTATGTGTACAGACACTTGCTTAAAAAACAGCCACAAACTTTAGCTGGCTGAAGTATCTTTTTTGAATGCACATCTCATCTCCTCAGCCAAAGCAATGACTTAGCTCCTGCATTAAATTTACTTTCCACTTCACACAGCTATTACACTAGCTCAAAAAGTGGCTTTCTTCCAAACTCATAACTAACACCATGTCAAAAACTGTTCAATAGAATTGCTGTCTCATGACACCTGGCAGCCAGCATTTTAGACTCCAGTTACACATTTCCACTTCACTGTCTATTCCTACCTGAGGAAGACACTATAACCCTGAGATACATTATATAGGAGATACAGTAGGTAAATTAAATTTAATCCTGGTTTTACTTATTTTGTATCAAACAAATACAGAAGGGAAGGCTCTAGTCTTGTTACATACGATTTCTTTTAACCCCTGCAATAAATCCTGTTTCCACTGGGCACCTTTCATCCATATCTGGTTGGTTTGGTAAAACACACAAGCCATAGATAAACTTCTGCTCAGCTGGTTAAGTCAACTCTCCTCTTTTTTACACACATACTACAAATCCAAGATGAAATAGATGCTGCTAGGAAGACCAATTTCTGAGAGTTCTCTCATTCCCTCCCCTGTTAGTCTCCCAAGTCTCTGTAAAGGGTTAGAAAGATCAGCTTCAACATTTTGAAAATTTTAGCAGCAAATATTCCTTGCCAACAAATAGTAAATGAACCACCAGGGCAAATTTCCTTTTTTTTTAATGTTTTTGCAGGCTGTAGCACCTTGCTAGCATAAGCAGATGCTTATTTCACCTACCTTTAAAGCTGACTGAACTCTTTGTATGTTTTATGTGTCTCTGGTAGGCAGCACCTTGGAGAGCCTGCACGAGCCAATCACACTCTACGCCTATTTCCATTGGGATTTCTCTCCCAATATATCCTAATTATGCCTAAAACATTTATAGAACAGCTTCCATTTTAAAAAAGAGCTCACAAGCCTAATATTCCACAGCTCAGATTCACTTCACCTACACCAGGCACACAGAGCAGCTTGACAGCTTTCAATTCTACCACAATGCACATTTTGAGGATTGCTGTGAACAAAAAAAAAAATGCCCACCTAACACTCCAGTGAGAATTAAGATAGATATATATGATATATATTAGCCTATAACTGTATAGTATGGGGTGATAGTCTGACTATAAGGACTAAAAGCTACCAAGGGTGTAAAAACTGTCAAATGGATGTTAAATGTCCATCACCTTAAAGGGTATTGATTTTAGATCCTTATTAACAGCAGCTTTCACAGAGTGACATTTTTCACCAGAATTGCTATAAGGTTTGGGATTTTTACATTTTCTTTGTTTAAAGAAATTGTAACTTTCATAAGACAGTCTATAGGAAAAGACTGAACTTTTTCCAGTCAAAAATGAACATTATGATTTATTACAAAATGTGCACTGCAATAATTAGTAGGCCAGGGGCAGGCAAGCCTCTATTTCAAAACTCTAAGAAATATCTTTTCAGGAAAGCTCCCTTGCTGCTCTGACAAGTGAGAGAGGTTTATTGCCAGTGCCCTTTGCTGCATGGTTCAGGTTTAACTGAGGAGTGCACATATGCAGCACTTGCCCTGGGTTTCCCAGGAGTTCTAGATGTACACAGGCTGGTTTGGAGGAGAGCTGGGATAAGTTTGGAGTGATATGGCTCAAGGATTTCCCCTCTAATTACTTTACACTTATTGCAATTGCAAGGCAAGTTCTGAAATAAAAGCTTATGAGGGCAGGGTCCAGACAAATTCAATACATGCAATAAAAAGGGGTTTCTGCAGCTGCTTTTTCTTCCACACATGACCAGACACAAGCAGACAAGCTCATGCCAGAGCTGCAAGCAAGACCTAAATATTCAGGCTTTCAAAGTCCAAGCAGAGTATCATACATTGAGTAACTCAGAGCCCTTGGCAGCAGAACATCAAAACTAAACTACAAGAGGACTAAAAGCCTGGCTCAACAAAAAGTTATTCTTTAGATGCACCATGCTCTACCCGTGCCACACAGTGTAATGCTATGCAGAGACACCCAAACCAACCTAAGCATGCCAGCTAGTCAATTAGCAGAAGTGCCTTAATTACTTCTTCACCCAGGTTCATTAATTCTTTTGAGAAGCATCTTGCTGAAATGATAAGTGTAGGTATCTTTGCAGGATTATGTCCCAAATTATGTCCCAAAGATTTGGAGCAGTAGGCAGCTTTGGTAGATTTCAGATTTTAAGAAAAATGAAGGAAAAAATAAGCCCTTTGACTTTTGTAACTAACTCCCTGTGCACTGCATCAAATCACACTCTATATGAGAAGTCAGTATTGTTTTGGTTTTTTTTTTAATTTATTTGAGAAAAGCTGTTTTGGTAATTAAGTAAAAGTGCACATGTGGCATGTTCAAACATTTTTATTGTGCTTGAGAAAGAAGCCAGGCTAATACAGCCATGGAAATTGAACCACTCCATTAAAGCAGAGACAAGTACAGCATGGATAAGAGCAGTGCAAGCTGCCTCCACAGCTCTGACAGCCAAACTGCATCAATCATGGCTACAAAGGGATGGATTCAAACACAAGGGTAGCACTGCACATATCCAGCCACACAAAACTTGGCCTTACTGAATGCTTGCCAGGGAGTGCCAGCTGCATGGTGAGGGCAGCTGCCCACAAACCATCAGGCAGAGCCATCAGTTTGCTGAACACAAAGAGCCAAGCAGATGACAGTAACAAGTTTTTGTCATAATAACCAGAGGAGAAAAGATTCTTCATGCCATTACTGATCTTGTGAGCCCTTTTGTTTTGTTATTTTAGCAAACACCCATAAGAGAGATGCTGGCCCCCAGTTTTGTAGTTTGTTGGTGATATGTGGAAAGCAGAACTTTGTTGAACCATGCACAGCCCCAACCTTTGCTGCTGTAGTTTTCTGCTGAGAATCTTTAAAAGGCATTACCCCATTTCAATACTGCTACTGCCCAGTTTTTACTGTTCTCATTTCTGAGCCAAGAAAAAGGAAATCTCCATCTACATTGCATGGCTTGCTGCTATCTCAACATGCACAGACCTTTTGCAGAGGGCAGCAATAATGTGACAACAGAGAGAAAAGAGAGCTACTAGATTCTTTGCATTACTAGCTCATTATCCATACAACAGGTGTTCCTTTTGAATTTTTTAAAGAGTAATATCAAGGGCCTTCCTGGAAGCCATGAAATAGTGCAGTAATTTGGGAGCATTCAGAAAAGCAGGTTGAAAGGAGGGGACACTACAGCAGCCCACCAGTCTCAATCTCTCTCACACAGGTGAAATTCTGTGGACAGTTACACCCTGAAACATGTTCTGATGCTCAGCAGCCTGAGTAGGGGGGCTAGAGTGGCTTGGTGGGGAAGGGTACAGGGACAACTTGGGATGGCTGCAGGGTTTGCATCACACTCTGAACACCTGGGTTCAAGTCCCTGCCTCGTGACCTTGGCCAAAATGTGCCCAAGGTCGGCCTGATGTGCCCTGAAATGCTGCTCTTTGAGCTAAAATCAGGCAGTGCTGCATAAACATCGACGTGACCAGATTGAGCCTCTGCTCAGAAAGGAAGATAGTGCAGACAGAAGGGCAGTCTAGAAATTATTGCAAGGCCTTTGTTCAGGCTGAAATGTTTTGAGGGTTTTGTAGTGCCAGAAGCTCCAAAGAAGTTTAAAAAGAATAAGCATGAGGCAGGAAAGCTGATTGTTTTAATTTAAGACTCCTGCTTACTAAAAGTAACAGTAGAAAAATCATTTGCTCAACACAGGAGAGAGGTGTAACAGCTGCAACCTAGGGCTAGGTCAGAAAAGCCCTGATTGCTGGTTTTGTTTTTTATTTTAATCTGGAAGAGAAAAAATATGTATTAAGATAAAGAAAAAATCCTTGAGAAGGTCATCAAGAAGGTGGAGCCAGGCTCTTACTGCTGTACTAGATGTGAGACAATGGATATAATTTGGAAAAACAAGAGTTTCAGGCTGAGTATAAAGAACATTTTTTGCCATGAAGGTGGCCAAGCAGTGGAATAGGCTGCCCAGAGAGGTTTTGCCATCGCCCTCCTTCCAGGTTTTCAGGACCAGATCAAATAAAGCTCTGAGCAACCTGGTTTGTTCTCACAGCTGACCCTGAGTTGAGCTGGAGTTTGAGCTAGAGACCTTGTGAGGTCCCTTCCAATGTGATTTATCCTATGATTCTAGGATCTGCCAAAAATAACCCAGAGATAATTATAGAAAAACAATCCATGCATAGGAAAGATCAATGAATAATTCAGTCAAAGGGGAGAAGGCATGTATAAAACAGAGAGCAAAGCCTTACATGTAACTCTTTCAGATGCATATGAAGACATTTTAACTTTGCTTTTGCAATGTACAGAAGTTTCTATTTGGAGAAGAAATGCTACCGTACTTGTGAAGAGCAAAAAATTAAAATACTTTCTCATCAAAATTATCCCACTACAAAAACCTCCTTACAAAGTAGAGTGTTTATGATGAACATTATTTTTACCAAGACAATTTTTACTTCCTTCACAAGAGAGCAGCATTTATTTACTTTATTTCAGGGAAAACTGACTAAGCCAAATGGACAGTAGAAGTCTTCACCCTATGTCAGCAAGGAGTAAAATCTAGGGAAACTCTTGTCCTTTGCACTCCTTAAAAGTTTAGCAGCTATTCTCTGTCCTTACAATATTCACCAGCTTTCTTTTTCTCCTTTTATCTCTCTCAGTCAGTGGGTAAAAGGCAAATTTCACATTGCTGTCCTGTGATTCATCATGAATGCAAAACTACCCTTTTAGTATGACATGTGGTGTTAATCACTATCTTCCTGTCACTTGATGTCAGAGTTGGCAATTTTCTAGCATCTTCACTGTGTAGCCATGTGGACATCATTTCCCATTTCTTTGCTGCTTCCAAGCCTGGGTAGCAAATGCAACCAAACTCATCTATTTCAAGGGATTTTTTTTTCTTTTTTACATATTCAGAACCTGCCTCATGTTTAGACAGTGTTAGATTAAATGACTCTCAATCCCAATGGATATAAATCAACACATCTTTTAATACAGGGGGTTTTTGTTTGTTTTTCTTCATCCATGCCAGTGTACTCCTCTAAGCTATTTATTTATATGAGGGGAAAGCCAAGTACATTTTTCCAGCCCTGCCAATAAGCTGATTGTTCTTTGGCTCAAGCTGCTCAATATATTCCAGACTAGAGCAGGGAAGTTACTTGTCCTCAGCATCTTGGCAGTGTTCTGATATGTTAAACAGATGCTTGTGTTTTACACCCAATTCATAATTACTTATCACTGGTGGATTTAAAGATCTTATACATTAGCTCTCCTTGACTCCCAGGGGTCAAGATGTGCATTAAAACACCTCATTTGTTTCTCCTCTGTGTTTGTGCTTCCTGTTAATTCTGTTGGAAAATTCTATTTAGCTCAAGTTGCAGCATTAGGATTTGCAGGTGATTCTTGGAGCAGGTCCTTCCCAGCACCTGAGGTTCCACAGATAATTCCTCTGCTAAACTCCTCGTACACTACACTCAGTTCTCATCAGGAAGCAAACTCAAGGAGCTGTGAAAACTGCAAACAAGTAGCAGCAATATATAATGAATTTGTAAAGGCAATGCTCAGTCTCACAAGTGTGTTTAGTTCTCGGACAACTGTCTACGAGATGAACAGTTCAAAATTCCCACAGCTAATATATATCAATCTCTCTGTGGCACCAAGGGTAAATGGAAAATCTGTTTTGATTTCATAAATACTTTCTTAAAATAAACCTAACATCTAGAAGTATGTAATGGTAGGAATTATCTTTTTGCCATCCATTCATTCATTCCCTAGTGACACAACTTTTCAACCACCTCACTGCACCCTCCACACCTACACCATGCATTTAAATCAATTTACATAACATTCACTCAAAATAAATAATAAATAAAATAGGTAACCCATAGTAGAGCACTTCAGCCTAGAAAGTGATAAATTTACACAGCACAGAACAATATGAACAGGGAAAAGATTTGCATAAACACTAATTCACAGCTACTGTAGTAAAGCATCCAGCATCACACACAATAGAAAGGATGTTTTCATTATCAGGGTTAGGTCACAATCCCAATTGTTACAGTTACCTCCTACAGAGAAGCTAACATGGGAAATTTAGATGGTGGATATTGTTGATAATGAAGAAGCAGAGAAAAAAGATAATATGAAGGAGTCAGAGGAGAAAAAGGAAGGCACTAATAAAAGATGTATAGCACAGCCAGAAGAAACAGAACATAAGCTTTATTTGAATAGAATAAAAATAAGGTTAAATGATAAATACAATTTTGTAGAAGTTTTTTTTAAACTTAGTAATAATGCCGTATTATTCCTAGTAATAAAAATTATGATTTTTATAAGAACAAAAATGAAAGAGTAGTCTTAGATAAACATGGATTTTTTCCCATGCTTTCACACTAAACCTACTCAGCAAAATGAATCACAGAAGGTCAATGTATAAAAGAGAGAATAATTTAGGTCAAAACTTTATTTATAATACCCAGTGAAAATACATCATCACAACTAAGAGAAAATCATTCACTATCCTGGAAATATGATCGCATTCAATGGCACCCAGACAAAAGTCAGAACCTAAATAATAATCAAGGACACAAAGCACTGATGCACAACCCAAAATTTTAGCAGCCAAGTAGCTTGTCCCCTTAGTATTGAAGCAGGTAGGAGGCTCTGAAGTGTTTGTCGGCAGTATTTTTGGATTGAAACCGAAGCAGAGTTTGGTGCTGGGGTTGCCCTCTCAGGAGAACATGCCCAGTTCCTGTGTGGATTGGTGCTCAGGGTGCTTTCTGTGGGGAACACACAGATCTTGTCCACAGCCCTGGGGAGGGCCAGTGGTTTGGAAAGAGGCCCAGACAGCAGGGCAGGAGGCAGGAACTGGAGTAACCTCGGGTCACCTGTTCCGTGGGCTAACGAGCACCCCTGCTCTGAGCAGGTTCTTTCAATTATTAAGGAAAAGAAAAGAAAACAAACAAAAAAATCCAAATATGTTTTGGAAGCATCAGAAGGTAGAGAGCATCTTTTATTGGGAAAACTAAGATTGCACTATCTGGCTTAGATGCAATGGTATGATCATGGGTTGATTTTACATGGACCTATAAAACTTTAAGGAACAGGAAGAATAAGGTCACCAGAGCCATTCTATATGTAAAAATACAAGTAGAGTGTGTCAGTTGAAATGATTAGTTAGTGAGTTAAAACAAAGAGAGGAGTTTCATTCAACCTGTCTAGACCCTAAAATTCACTGACACAGGATGGGGCAATTAAGAGGGAAAAGAATTTTAAATTGGCTGACCACACTTTGCACATCTGTTACCCCCTGCATACTGGCCTTTCTGAACAAGTAGAAAAAATTATTTGTAAAGAAAGATGTAAAAACCCTCTTACTGCTACATAAACAATTTGAGTTTGAGGCCCCATCCACCATTTTTATTGTTCAGCTATGTGCCATGCAACAGCCTATCATGTTCCTTTTGTGTTCACATTCAATCCAGAAGCCTCAACACCAATGCACACAATGTGTTCTAACACAAAATTTTCTAAGTGTTGATTTATTGGAGATGTATTAGTCTTGTGATTAATACTGGGAGGTTTTTTGAACATGTAACAGTCCAATAAGCCTGTTGAAAAGCCACTGCCAGCTTTTCATTACTGCTATTTTAATGTCTTTCCATAGAAGCATGATCTCCTATTTTACAGCTGTCAGATGAGTTAGGAAAATAAGTAAAACTCTTGTTCATACACGATGATCTCTACATTTCAGTGTAGGCAGTGTCTCCCAACAAGATACACTTGACAAGGAATTACATTCATTAAGGTTTTTAGGGGTTTCATTCACAGGACACCTCCATTAAAATGTGTCTGCATACTGCTAATTGTACATTGAAAAATCATGTTGAGAACATACATTTACAGAGAAGTAGCAAACTAATTATCAAATCCAAAACCAAAGGGCCTACATCATATTTTGTATGCCAATGGTTTCAAACCTGCATATTTGCTGTTCCAAAAATAATATCTATGATGTCAGAAAAGGCTGTGTGAATCCAGGACTCTAAAACTTGCATTAGCACTTGAATTTGGTCGTAATTAAATTCAGCAAAGTGAATCATGCACTGTGTTTCCAGCAATTCATGCTATTCCAGAAATCTAAACTACACAAGATTTATAGTTTTATTCAGTTCTCTAATTTACCTGCCTCTGCTGCAACTAAACCATACCTCACTTTCGCTTATCTCACTTTCAACATGGCCAAAGTAAAATTGCCTCAGCATTAAGAAGCAGAAGACCAATTCCCATATTCAAGGAAATTGTAATTTGGAAAGATAATGAATCAGGGGCGTCCTGGCTATCAAAATCCCTGGCTGATTTCACAACTGTAGGTCATAACCAGATCAGGCAGTGTCCTGGTTGGACTGCAGTTTGGTTACCTCTGGATTTCCCCTTTCCTAGTTTTGTCTAAATTGGTTACTTCCCCAGGTAAAGCCACACTTGTTTTTTAAGCTGTCCTTGGTCCTTCTTTTGCTGCCAACTGCTTCCTAACCTATGCCAAGCCCTGTAACTTCCCACCAATGCTTACATCACCTGGTACTCCCCCAGAAACAGCAATTTGGGAATGCTGACCCGTGAAGAACACCATATGGCTGCAGATGTTCCTCAGTGCCACAATGTCTAACCCACCTCACAGTGAGCCAGATGCCATGGTAATTAAAAGCTGGATACCATCCAGAGGCTAGTGTATAGTATACTTCCAAAATTCTTTCAATATGTAAAAATAATTTTATCAATAATTAACTTCAGGAAGAAAAGATTTAATGACAGCAACAGAAACAAATATAAACTAGGATGTGCATTTGGAGAGAGAACTATGGGTCATCCCCACATACACATAGTTGGTCTCATTCATGTTTAGATGTTCTCTAACCAACTCTAGGGCAGTGAACATTTTTGAAGGTGTATTTATTTTCACTCATCTTTTACTCATCGAATTCCATCTTTTTTTTGCCAATAAGAAAGCTTTAAAAGAATCATCACTACCAGTATGAACATTAATGCTTCATTGCACAAACATTTGTGCCAAACAAACCTCAGAGGGGTATGTCCTTTACCAAAGCAACCTCATTAAAAAATTTAAATGCATATTCAAAGGAAAATCTTCCTTAGTATTTCTTCCTTAGCTCTAGAAGCACAAAAGATACACAATCCACAACTTTCAGCCAAGCATTTTTATGATCATCCGATTAAATGAAAAATATTGTGAAGTGGAAGGTTCTGCTCACAGACCTGACAAAAGGGCAATATACCAGCCAAACTTGTTTTTTGTTTTTACAAAAGTCAAGACATATCTTCTTTGCATGCTCTAGAGAAAATATCCTTATTGGTTATAGGTACATCTCCTTGAAGACTAAAATTACTGAATGCTTCTTCATTGCAGAACATTTTTATCTTCAACACCCTCAATAGATATCATCAAAAAGGATGTGCTTACAAAGAGAGACAACATTTTTTTCTGTCTCTGAAGACAGGAAACATACAGCAAATCGATAGAGGGTATTTGCATTTAACTTCATTAACTAGATGTGCCCTGCTTTCATTATACATTAACATTAAAGCCAGGTTTTTAATGCCAAAGCTCTTCTAGGTTATGTGTTTGAACACAGCCACAGCAAAAGAAACATGGCCATGATGGTTGGACTAGTTTTGATTTTACTGCTTATTTCACCTCTATTTATTGCATAAAGATTATAGCAAGAGGAGCCTTCAGATGATATTATCACCTAGATTATCTCAGTAAGTAATTGAACTTTGATCTCTTTTACTGATTTCTACAGAAATACAAATTGACTATTCAAAACTAAAAGTTATTTGTTTAAGGAAACATAAGACAAGAGGAAAAGGGTAAGAAAGAAATGCATAGGACCTATAGTCAAGTTTTTCTTGCAAGTTTTGGGAGGCCCACTTGTTCTGAGTACCTACCATAATTGGGAACAGATGAAATGGCTGTCCATAAGCCTTTGTCTTAACCTGATTTAATCAGTGTGCATTCCTCTGAGCTCACAGGCACTGTTTCACTCTTTGCAAAGTTTCTTTGTCTGGTCTGGGAATTTGGAGCCTGTCCAATCTGATTAGTTCATCAATAAAGGTATAGAGGACAAAAGTACTCTCCTACAAAAGGGTTTGCTGGTCATTCAGCAGCTTCATTTATGATACTATCCTTGACACCTTCATGCAGGTCTCCCTTAGGACTAATTTACTGTTTTTACTTCTGAGAGTATGAAAAAAAAATAAACCAGGTATGCACCAGTAAGATCAGTTAGAAATAGACACAACATGTCCCACTATGGCCATAAACTACTCAGAAAAGATATGGGCAAGGATGATTGAGGACTGTATTGTCAGTTTTCTAAAGGAGGAAACATCCCATTGGAGGCACCCACTGGTCTCCTGGCCCTCTGGAGTCAACACCCTGCCAGTGCCATTTCTCTGTGACTCAGGGCAAAGGAGGAGGAGATAATTACAGTTATGATATGAGCTGCTCAGATACTGTGGGAGCAGAAATTAGGTAATTGGCCTAGGCAGAGACATTTCCCTGGACAGAAAAGAATATCTTCCATAACACACAGTAGGATCTACAAAAGAGAATATTAACTAAATATAAAAATAATTAATCTGCCTTTGGACTAACAGATAGATTTAATAATTTAGTAAGGGGCATAAGTCTGCCTAGAAAGAACAAAGTGACAGAGCATCAACTTCCCAACATTAACACCGAAATTTGGCTATGTGAAATTCACACTGCAGCCTAAAGCTGCAGTAATAAGAATAAAGAGCCGTCTTTCAGAGCTTTTTGGATCACAATTCACACGTGCAGATGAGGTCATGCCAGCCCTATGGTTCGTGGCAAGAGCATGGCAGTAACCAAGACAACAGCACAAATGCTTCCCACAAATTCTCTTGTCAGAGTGCAGAGAACATGGTGACCAGTGTATTCTTCCCTCCAGATAAAGCCCAGTCATCTATCTTAACACAAGGTCTCATTAAGAATAAAGCTTGTCTCAGCTAATCACCATTCATTCTTGCTTTATCATGCCCAGTTTTAGTCAGCTGGTGCATAGTTAGGGGCTCCAGCTGGGGAGCAAAGAATCTGTGAGTTGTACCTCAACATTTGACAGAAGCAAATCTAAAATTCCTTGTGGGAAACTGCACAGAGCAGAAATATTTCTGTGAGAATGGGCCCTACAGATATATTGCCATATCACTGATACTCTTCTGCTGCACTGCATTGTAGTAAATAAATAATATTATTTATTCCTCTTTATTTCTCGTAGACCTAAATGCAATTAAGTCCTCCAAGTTTGTGGATTAGCATTGCATTTGAAATTTGATGCCTTCTTTATAGGAAAGGATGAGAAACTCTTTCATATTAACCATTCTTGAACTCTAGCAACTCCAGCACAACCTGAATGCATTTGTGAACTTTGAAATAGTTTTCATTAAGTTTCAGTGCACCTTTGCTCTTATTGCTTTCTAGGCAGTTGAGTGCTTATTTGTACAAAACCTTCTGAGTTATGTTCTTCATTACTTTCAGGTTCATGGCTGCTTCAGTTTCCCTGACAGCATCAGAATGAGTTTATTCTTCACATTCATTTGTTTTCCCATTAATAACTGTCCCAGGTCACATAAGTTCATTTCAAAGAGGTGTCTTCTTTTGCTAAGTGCCATAACATGTCAATCATCCAGACATGTGATTGATCTTCAGCTTCCTAATTCTCCTTGGACTGTCTCAGGACACACCTTCCCTTGGCACTTACCCACAGGCTCAATCCAAACCTTGCTGATGCCTTTTTTCTTTACAGCATCCTTTAGATGAGCTGTATTTTCTAACCTGAAGTTCTTAATACCAAAAACTACATTTAAGAAAACATGTTTCTGTCTATTCTGGTAACCAGTCATTATCAAATGCAAACTAATTCTTCCCTTTTGACGACAGAGGTACCATCTGGAGTCACAATAAAAATCATTTTCATATTTTTTTTAAGTACTGTTGCTGTTATCTCTTGTGCAATGAACTCCAAAGTCATGATAGAACTTCTTTTAAGCAGAAGGGCTGAAAAATCCACCCACTCAAAATTTGCCACAGGTATGTGCACTAAAAAGACACCATAAATTTAGGACTCGGTTCTTACTAGGATTTCTATATTTTATCACTGTGATAGTGCAGACAGAGTGAACAAAATACCAAACTTCAATTTCTTCTATTAAATCTGTTCTCTTTATATTGATTAAATTTCTCTATCAATAGCTAATTCTTTCATAATACAAAATCTCACAACTGAACTTAAATTTTTTTTCTGAAATTCCATGTTTTGTTGTGTGCTAGGCTACATCTAAGCCACTTCAGTATTTTTTGGCCTATGCTTCTGAGAACTCAAATTTCTCAAAAAATCTCACGGTAGGTCTTATGGAAGAAATCTTATTAACATTTTATAATATGATGAAGAGAGATAAATTTGTGGTTAACTAAGAAACACAGGGCATCCTCTGGGGAATCTTACTGTTGACATTAAAACTGCAGAGCTGTACTTCTCTGCTCCTTTATTTAAAGATCAAATAAACTTTTAAATAAAAAGAATTTATGGGTATGGAGCACTGCAAGCTTGCAAGCTATTAGATAATTGTATCTTTGCACTTTCCACCCTAATGGTGGATTTAGAGATGTTACTCAGTTGTAAACAATCACAGAAGTTGATTGGATGTTAAAGCAGAAATAGAGTGGAGTTGTTCTTATTTATCCAAGAAAGCAACAGCTCATTTTAATGTTATAGTTTTCCTTCATACTCTTCTGCTTCATTGTGATTAAATAAAAAAAAAAAAAAAGAGAGAAATTATTGCACTGGTATAACCTATTCTAGGGATTGAAAAAACAAAGACTTTCTTACCATGCTGCCAGCTTTCACAAGAAAATCATCCACAGTTCCTTCTGTAATGATAATTAGCATATCAAATACTCATTAGTAGTGGGAAAGTATTTGCAACAGGTCAAATCTATATCCTCTTTAATAGACATAAAAAAAATTAATTATAACATACTTAGATCTCAAAAATATTGTAACAAAGTATATTTTGTTGCTACTTGCCACTATTTATCAAATTTACCAAAGAATCCTGGCTTTAAATATGTGATTTTTGGCTTTTCCACAGACTTCATGCAGGTTAAGAACCACACATCTATACATGTCCAAGACTACAAAAATAGTCAAATGTCAGAAAGGATTTGAAGAAACTTAACTTTTAGAAGCTATATATATTGGGAATTCTCAAATAAAGCAAAATTTTCTAATATGCATGAAATATCTCAGAGAATAAACCCTCCCCTCCTCCCTCTTTTCAAAACACTCTTCTATAGTGTATCCAAATTGTACCATTTCTAACCTATATCAGCTTAACTGTCTTATGCTGTTAAGGCTGCATGCACATTCTTTTATTATGATATTGTAAAAGTCCCAGTGTTGTCAACCATTTAAATAAGATGAATTAAATTAAAGTACATGGAAAAAACCAGCCTGCCTCCACTAATGTTTTTTAAGCACACTCAAGCTATTAACAAATTTGCAAACATTTTAAACTAGCAAGGGCACATGCTTTTTTATGTCATTAATAGAATCATCTTTCTTTTCTTACATTAAAGATGAAATTGTTAGACACCTAACTGTCAGACTGAATTTCCTTCTGCTTATTGCTTAAACTGACTCTTTCTAGTTACTGCTGAAAGGTTCTGCCAACAATCCTTAATGCTGTCAGCCTTATTCTAGATTTTGTAATGGAAAGTTCTAATTTTTAGATTCTGAAGTGTAGAGATGCATCAAATATAAGAACTTTTCTACACACAGGTTCAAAATGTGATTTATTAGCATCCACGTAAAAAGATTATGTATATGGACAATTATAAATAACAATATTTTATATTCATATATATTTTACATGCACCTAGATTTGTCAGAGTTACATCACAGAATCTAAACATGCCAGAGCCAAGCTCAGCACTCCTCATTCCTCCAGGCAGTGGATTCTGCAGAGCTATGCTTGTTCCTTTTACCCCTTCCTTTGCAGACCCCACATTGTAGAGATGGATACGTGCAAACAGCTCACAAGACTCAAAGACCCCCCTCTCTCCTACATGCTCCTTGTTTTCCAAAAATTAGAGAAACACAAATTTCACCTAGTGATGAATTCCCTGCTAAAGCAGTGGTAGAGGGAAATTAAAGAAAGGCACAGGGTTTCTAAATTACATTGTTAAGTGTCCAAAGGCTGACTCAGAATATTCTCTGCTTCTGAGACAACACATACAGCAATACCCCTATTGGAATGGTTTCAAACCCTTTGCTTTAGTCTCATTTTCTCCCAGAGAGCACAGGCATGCCAGGTGTTTTGAAGCCCAGGACAACCACAGTTCACTTCAATGATCCCCTACCAGCACACCATTACACAGGTTAATTGCTGTGACAGAGATTTTGGCAACAACAAGTAGAACTATTAACCAGAATTTTCTAGTAAAATAATCTCATTTTACAAGTGTCTCAGTTTAGCCCCAGCCAGCAGCCAAGCCCCACAGAGCCACTCATTCAATCCCCCAGCAGTGGGATCAGGGAGAGAACCAGAAGGGTAAAATCCAGTGGGCTGAGATGAAGGCAATTTGATAGAGAAAACAGGCTGCACACACAAGCAAAGCAAAACAAGGAATTAATTCACTGCTCCCCGTGGGCAGGCAGGTGTTCAGCCACCTCCAGGAGAGCAGAGCCCAATCACACAAAACAACTGCTTGGGAAGACAAATGCCATCACTTCAAATTCCCCTCCTTCCTCCTTCTTCTCCCCACTTTATACACTGAGCAGAATGTCAGATGGTCTGGAATATCCCTTGGGTCACTTTGGGTCTCCTGTCCCAGCTGTGTCTCCTCCCAGCCTCCCATGCACCACAACTTCCTCACCAGCATTGCCAGTAAAAAAGTAGAAAGGCCTTGGCTCTGTGCAAGTCCTGCTCTGCAATAACAAAAACATCTCCATATTATCATCCCTGTGTTCAGCACAAATCCAAAACCCAGCACCATACCAGCCACTGTGAAGTGAATTAACTCTACTCCAGTCAAAACCAGAAGAATAACATAGCTTGGAGTCCTCAAAAGCCCATGAACCTATAATAATTATTTAATCAATAATTTAGCAACCATTTTGCAGGTGTGTCATTTTTCCCACGTAACAACTTTCTGAATCAATATGCCATTAGAGTGTCAAAAATAGTTTAAGGATCAATGAGGTATAATACTCACACTGCTGTAAAATCTTTATTTTTCAGTCAACTGCAAGCTGATTCTTTGCTTTACTTGTTTTATTTCTTTTCCTTCTACCCTAGGCCTCCCTCTGAAATGCAACTCACTCATGGTCCCCAACAGACAGGAGTCTCTAAGGCAGATATAGTAGATGACCTTGATAATAATTTGCTCTTCTCTACTTGTCAGTTATTTACATTCCCATGCTAATTCTTCCCCAGATTTTTAAAAAATGCCAATAGTTAACATTTGAAAAGTCACCCTGCTTCCAAACCCAGCCCTTATTCAACAGCCTCTACCTCAAAAAAGGAAAAGAAAAAGGTCTTTAACGCCAAGTGCTTCTGTTATTGCAGATGTTTTTAACAGGGCTGACAGAGCTACCTGCTCATTGCCACAGGCTCTGCCTTCCTGAGGAACGCTGTGCACTGCTGCAAGATGTGAATAAGAGCTGTGGAGGAGAATATTGCCATGGAAATACTTACAAATGCCTTCGTTTTGAGTCACACTACCACAGGGAGTTCCGGCTTGCTGGGAATGACTCAAGTGTTTACTGCCCAGTTGTAAATTATATCCCAATTATGCCTGGATTCTGAAAGTATCCCCTTTGCTCATAATTTTCTCTCAAGTTGAGCTCTACAGCTCTTCCTCATGAAGTTAATGTGTTTATTGGTTTTGCTTTTCTGTTCTCTTCTCTAAACACATCCAATGGAAATACAGCTCCAAATACAGATTGTTAGAATAAAGGCCTTTGCCCAAGCACCTTCTGATGCTAACATCATCTAAAAAAAGATCAGGGTGTTTTTTCAGAAATCTTCCCTGTTCCTTGGCTCCAACATGGACATTTACAATCAGACCTTCATGAGAAACTACCATCCAATGCAAATTCACCCTTTTGTTAGGACATAACTTACTAGGTGGTATTTGAGAGCTATTTGTGTTTCTGTGCAGAGAGATTCTCCAAAACTAATGCACACTTTCTGTATTTCCTTATCTAATAACTCTGCCAATTTCTTGGCCTTTCTGAATGGTCCAGGTCAGTACTAAATTTTAGTCTTATCATATGGATCTTTGTTTTCAAGTCTGTGAAATCTAGAATTTCTAATAGCTGTTCCATATTGAAAATGTAATATCCATCAAAATATCTATATAATAACCCTATATACTAACTGCTTTGACTAGTAAATACAACAGAGGTCAGTATCTTACTCTTAATCTTTCCAAATATTTTGTCTTTATCAGCACAGTTTCATGATTTTTTTTTAAAGTAAGGTGTAGATTCTCTTCACTTTTGTAAGAGAGACACTTGGCAAGTAACCTCTTAAATAATGAAGCAAGAATGACAATATTAAGGCCAATCGTTTGCAGACAGTAATGTGTTGCAGTACAAATTTGCAACTTAACTGTGGCTGTCAAGAGATAATCAGAACTACATTATGAGTTGCTAAGCAGAGTCTATTCAGTCTGTCCCTTGGACAAGCTCTAATGAGTTACACAACTCATTATAAGTTCTCCAAGCAACAAAAAGGTGTCAAGTCAAAGTACAGCAGTCACCTTTCCGAGATTATTGGGGAAAGCCTGTATCTCAATTTATCTCTGTATGCTTCACTTCAACTTAGACTCCCTGAATGCCATCAAAGCAATTGTAATTGGAAGCACAATAGTTGTCATTAGGAAAGGCAGAACTGCATGTTATTGATCCACCCATGCCTTTGTCCTCTCCCTTCACCGCCAGCCTGTCCCCTTCTCTTAGGATGCTGTTGGTGATAAAATACTTGTTCATTTAATTACTTTCATTAATGATGAACCTCAAGCTTCAAAACATGCAGCAAAGACAAGACACTAATTAGGTATTGAATTGTCTTTATCAGATTAAATTCAGTTAATCCGTGATTGTTCCCATTTAATTATTTCAGAGAGTACTTCTTCCCTTCTTAGATAGAATTACCATCCAATGAAAACCATAATCTTTTAGCCCCAGTATAGTCAGCCATTTTATGATGACATCTTTGGGAGATCTGTAGAAGACATAAAGCTGAAACATTTTCAAGCCAATTCAGAGGGGCAACAAGAAGTCTCAAGAAATCTGAATCTCCTTCTGATAAAAGGGAAAAAGCCAAGGTATAAGGAAAAAAACGATTTCCTTTAAAATTTAGTTATGCACTATCTGTCTCATAAAATTATTTAGCACTTACTAATATATTTTCTGACCTCTGTAGCACAACATGAAAGCTTGTTGGTCTTAACCATACTGCAAAACTGTGAAACCCTGGTGTGCAGATTTCACTGCTATGAAGCTGGTGTCTCCCTTCCCTTCCTGTGCAGTGTTGAAAAGTTACCTGTAGCACACATCCTCATCCTCCTCACAGCACTTCTAGTACAACCAAAGTGCTGAGACTTTCAGAAGCAAAGCTACCCAGGTTCCAGCAAAATAAATCATTCTAAATAGCAGCATAGCCTTGTAACAATGCATAAAATGTCTTCTATGAGAAGTGAAAACATTCCCACGTAGCCCCCAAGCTCAGAAATATATTTCCTCTAATGCTTACCTGCTCACAGAATTCCCACTACTTCACAGATAACGTTTCCCCTTGAAGGGTAATTCACTGCAGAACTGCTCCCAGTAGAAAGCACAGGCCAGACCAGGCCAGCTTATTCATTTTTCAAACCTATATTGTCCTCCAGATGCATCCTTTAAGCCTTGCACAATTTAGATAACCTCGTGTCCTGAGGCATAAAACCCATACCCTTAAAAAACAGTGACAAGATCAGCACTCTGGCAAGCCTGGAGCTCTCCCATTTTAAACACTTGGAATTAAATAAAATTGTGATGATAATGAAGGCAGAAGCACCACAGAGTGCCCACTAGAAAGCAAGGCTGAGGGCTTTAGATCAGTCCAAGGGAACAGGATCTGAGCAGTGTGTGGGAGAGCCTCCTGCACCATCTGGCTACAGATCATTCCTTGAAGGAGTGTCACTTGTCAGTAAGGATGTGGTTTTGTTCCTGCATCTGCTTGGTGCTCTCCTTCACTTGAGGTTTTCTGTCTTACAGTAGCAGAGGAATTATGATCTGGCTGTGAAGAAGGAATTAGATTAATGGTTCTTCACCATGCACAGATTTATGAATTAGCTGCGAGTCTGTCACCTGTTTTCTCACTTTTTCCCCATCAAATGCACAGCATCAGCCCTTAAAAAACACCAATTTTATAAGACTCTGCACAAGTGATATACAATTAATAATCTTGTGCTTCTATTAAGGAATTGGAGCAGTTCATGGTACCACATAAATATATATTATGTATAATCAAAATCTTAAAAGGAAAAATGTAATCCCCCTTGAAAACAGATCTATCTTTCTGATGTAACAGTCTCTGCAATAGTAGGAAATAAGTCCCTTCATACAAGAATAGGGACCTAAATTACAATGGAAAGAGTTAATAAGAAAATTAACTTGTCATGTCTGACAAGTTTTCACAATTAAAGATGAAAACACAAGGAAGGTTTTCAATGAGGAAGCCTCTAAAGCTCTTGGAATGACATCAGTATTTAAGAATCACCATTATCTTTTTTCCTCTGGTAAAAGAGCAGCCCAAGTGACTGAGAGCTCTGACAGGAAGGAGTTACCCCCAGTGATGACACTTGTCAACAGCAATGGTCTCTGTGAGTGCTCTCAGCTCAAGGAACACCACCCAGAGGAGGTAAACCACTGGCAAAAACAGTTATTTAACTTCAATGTCCTAACTTTCCTTGGATTAAGAACAAATACATGACCAACTATCAGGCATCAGCTCACTCCAGACCTTTATTTGCATGTCTGCACTTTATTCCCCTGAATTACATAGGTGGAAAGCCTCCCAGTCAATAAATGTGATAGAAGCAAAAAGGCTTCCCTAGAGGAAAAAAAAAAGGGAATCAGTTGAAAATGTGAAAATGCAGCATGGTTCCTACTACAGACTCATTTTTATGTGGTGTGTGCAGTGCAGTGAAATGAGGCAGATAGAACTTCAATTCCTTATATTGTATTTTATCTTATTAAATGATTTAACTGTTCCCATCATGGAAATAATTCTCTTTTCAGGGGTTGCCCTACTCTAGGCATAATATGCATATGTGGCTCTCTTGAAAACCAACATCATTTCCTTTACCTAAATTAGTTGCTATAAACCAACACATCAAACACTGATTGAAATTTTTGTAGGAGTTAGAGTATTTTGGGGTTTATTTGTACAATATCCTTTCACCTATCTTGTTTTATAGTCATACTGGCAATAATTAATGCACCTGACAACAATAGTGATTCATTAGCATTCATAAAATACAGCAAAAAATTCACCTCTCATCCACAAACATTTTAGAAACCTTAATGGATATTTTAATGGCAACAAAAAGATAAGGTTTGTCAGTAAGTAACAGACATGTTAGAGGATATGCCTTAAAAAAGCTGCCTACAACAATCTGAGTAAAGCTCCAGAGAGTTAAAAAACCGAACAAAACCAGCTCCATACAAAAAACAAAGCCCTCTAAGAATTTTTTCATAATAAATATAGGCAGCAAATCAAAAACTGGAAAAAGGATACAAATTAATTTTGTGTCTCAAGACCAAAGCTGCAGGGAACAGTTTACCAGAAATTCAAAGTCTGGTGAATAAGCCCCTAAAGGCTCACTTGGAAAAGCTTGAAAACTGACTGGCATTCTCCCATCAGGCATGGGATGAAAAGCAAACCTGAGAGCTGCCAATATTTATCTCTCTGCATTTGGAGACTGTGGTTTTATCTGCAGAGGAAACCAGCTGGGGAGGGGAGAGGCAGAAAGACTTTATGAAACCAGAACAAACACTTTACAGTTCCATTTTTTTCCCCCTCACAGAGTTTTCCCTGCTGACATTAATTAAAATTTCTTTAAGGTTATGCACTTGGAGAGCTTGGGAATTTTTTTTTCTTAAACAGCTTATTCACCACGTGACAGATTTTGTTCTGCACAGTGCATTAAATGCTCCAGGACCCAGCACCAGCCCCATCACCTTCAGAGCATGCTTCCACAAGGGAAAGGCTCTAACACACCAGCTGTAGCACATCCTGCTGCAATCAGTTAAAACTCTCCTACCACAGGTATTCTGCACATTTCTTTGCCCTCCTCACACAGCAGCACTACCATTAATAACCATAAATAACCATAAATAACCATACATCCCTCACTCTCACCAGCCAGCCACTCCTCACAGACAATCCTGCAGGCTGCTCTCCACTCCCCACTGACCCTGCACCACCACTGGCAGCACTATCAAGGCCTCCTTTTCTAATTCCATGCACTAAATGTTTCTGTTTATACAACAGAATTGATACTGATTTTAAAAATGTGATGGCAAAGTTTGCTATCCCACCTGCTTGGTGGGATTGCTGGCTAGAAAAACTAGATGACTCTGGGTGTGTGCTAACCACCAACAGTTTAGGCTGGCAACTGGAGCACCTTGAACAGATCATGAGCCCAGGGAAGTTTGGGATAAATATTTTTAAAACCCAACAAAAAACCCCAATGTGATGTTTCTCCAAGTTTTCCAAGTCTGCAGAACTTGGCAGCAAATCTTGTGAGAAAACATTAGTATTGCCACTGTATATATTAATTTTTCTTTAGTAAAAAAGAGATCCATGAAATAAATCCGTGTTCTGCTGCAAGGTGGAACCAAACACAACTTGCTTAAAAAGTGTCACCATACACACCACCACCACATGTAACACAATAATTAAGGTTCTCTGTATTACTCTCTAAAATATGCTTTAATCAAAGCAACACAGATGACAGATGAGTGTAACTCTGTCCTAATTTACAACATGTCAACTGGAGAGACAATTTTCTGCTTGTTGTTAATTATATCTGAACAGAGCTCACCAGAAACTGTCTCAAGACATAGGCTTTGTTTGAAGGCAGAGGTTTTCATTGCTAATTAATTAAATATCAACACACACCTTGGAAGGGGTGTGACTGAACCTTCCAGCAGCTGGCTGCTGAAAGACATGATGAGATTTTGACAGACCCAAATCATAATCCACTGTATCAATTTCCCAGATATTTTGCTAAGCAAAACTCCATTTTTCTTAGTGTTTAATCTTTTTATAAATAATTCTTAGATTTCTCAGTGTCAGCTATAAACTCTGTAATTTTTAATTGTATTTAATATGCAACTTTGCAGATGTGCAAAAAGTATCACTGAAAGACAGAAAATACATTAAAGTCCTAACTGGGAGTACAACCCCAAGCTTTAGTAGGAAGATTTTTAGGCTGAATAATGGGTAAGAGGAATTTGGAGTTGAGAGAGGAGAAAGAAAAAAACACCCACAATTTACTTGATTTCTACTGTTCTGTCAGTGATCTGTGAATTAACTGCATAGCTTTGGGATTTTTTATTTCAGCTGAGGAGTCAATAAAAAAAAGGAACCAACAAACAAACAACTTAAAAATCGATTTTTACCTAAGATTGTTACCAAATTATGTTACAGTCTGCCTAAGTGGAAACCATCTTACCCTGTGGAATTTTGGCTTTAAAAATTACTTTCACCATGTACTTTTCTACATTACTTCACTCTTCACAATCTAGTCACACAGACATGACACAAAGTACTCAGGAATACATTTCTGGGTATTAACCTCTCCAGCAGGGAAAAAATTAGTCAGAAAAAGAGAAATTAATATCTTTTTGATGACATAGAAGGAAGTTGTTGGTACTGAAGTTGCATGTATCTGCCAGCACAGAGGGCAGAACTTAGCTGAAGTAATAAGCAAAAACCCAGTAAGCTTCTCACTCAGATGAGGTCACTATTGTAATCATAACACAAATGGGATAAAAGCTGTAAATATTTGGAATACAACTATTTTGTGATATTTGAATACACTGTAAGGAAGTCTGGGGTCACTTGTTTCTAAGCATTTAGTGGAGAAACTGCTTCAGCAATTTGATGTAGAAGGAATCCATTCTAGGGAGAAGTCAACTACTATACATTTATAAAAAGAATAGAAGAAGAAAAGATGACAACAAATGAATTTTAAAAAGGGGCCTAAGACAAATTCTAATCTTCCGGTTTGTACAGATGAATAGTGAGAAGATTAAATAAACATATATTTTAAAAAAGTCCTAAACTCAGAAATGTTCCCAAAGCACTTGTCTTTGACCAGCTGTCCTCTACATCTCACAATAGCATGGTTTATAATTCACGTTGAAAGAGCATTTAATGATGAGAAGGGATCTGTGGGTTTGCTACACAGTTGTCAGTGAAAAGAGATGTTGGGTAAATTAAGCAATCTCCTGGTTGTGATCAATCATGAGCACAAAATGTCAGTCACAGAAAGCTGTTGTTAGACCCCCACGTGATTGAAGTTGATTAGGCAGAAATGTTTTCAGTACATTTGGTGGAAGTTTTGAACACTCAGCAGCTCAGAGGGTCAAGCCTCAGCTTTATGGGGACTGGCTTTTCCATGTACATCACACCAACAGAAGAACTGCTCTGCAATTAGTGCAATCACTACAGACAAAAGAAAAAGGATGTAACTAAGATTAAGCAGCACACTGGTTTTGTATAAAATTTTTTGTCAGTAGTCTGCACCTGTTTGTTTTATTCTTATTTCTTAAGAACAATTCTCAGTGGGAATGGAGGAAAATATCTCTTTAGTGAAGGCCACAGTCAAACCTGACTGTGCAAGACCCTTAGATAAACTTCAGTACAGTCTGAAGGAAATGATAAGAAGGACCTTGCTCCTCTCTGTTCACATTCCTGTTATATCACTACTTGTTTTGTGAAAATTAGCTCCTGATTAGATGACAAACAATACCTATTGGATGTGATTGCACTCACTTTATCAGGATTTAACTTCTCCTCCAGGTCTTTACAGGTAAAAAAATCAGCAGTATGACAGTCTAACAAAATTCTTAATTTGAATTTCTTAATTTTAACAAACCAACCCAATCAACTGTTTATAAATAGTGAGGTAACATTTCCCTTTTTTTCAGCAAAGCCTTTCCCTATTCCCTCCCAGAATGAGAAAAATTTATATTAGAGCACAGATTACACTGGCCTTTCTGGGGTACTTTTTGAAATAAGATTATCATTCTTATGACTTAGGTAGGCCTGATTTTTTTTAATTTTAATTGCACTGTAAGACNTGTGATTGCACTCACTTTATCAGGATTTAACTTTTCCTCCAGGTCTTTACAGGTAAAAAAAATCAGCAGTATGACAGTCTAACAAAATTCTTAATTTGAATTTCTTAATTTTAACAAACCAACCCAATCAACTGTTTATAAATAGTGAGGTAACATTTCCCTTTTTTTCAGCAAAGCCTTTCCCTATTCCCTCCCAGAATGAGAAAAATTTATATTAGAGCACAGATTACACTGGCCTTTCTGGGGTACTTTTTGAAATAAGATTATCATTCTTATGACTTAGGTAGGCCTGATTTTTTTTAATTTTAATTGCACTGTAAGACCCTATAGAACTGACCTATAATGACAACTTGGTTTTGATGCATGAAGTTACATCCTCAGTCTCCAACACATTTAACACAGCAACATACACTTGCAGGACTTCTTCCTCTAACCATAGGATTGGTTTCTCAGGGAAGACAAACCTGGTACTGTTTAAATTCAATTAAGAGGTGCATAAATATCTCTTCTTTAAGTATTGATTTGGTCAAGTGGCTTTTTATTTATCGTTGTTTTTTAAACTGTTAGCAGTAGCAGTAGAGAAAAACCTCAGCATACTTGGTTCAAGAAAAAGAGCTTTCAAACCTGCTGGTTTCTTAAACTGTAAAAGCTTGTTGGAACAGAAAGAACGTCCTGACATAAGTAAAATAGGAAACACTAATCCAATAATTCCCAGCTTTGAAATACTAAACCAAAAGAAAGAAAAACCTCAAACCCAACCCTCACACAAAGTCACCAAATCCATAATGGTAACCACAACCCAGCACTGCCTTCACTGGTCCTCAGTTTCACAGCATGTTCCTCTCCAGCAGTAAAAAGTCTTGTTCATGCAGAATAAATAACACTATAATTGATCAAACTGATATTCTCACTACTTTTATTTTCAGTCTTAACCCCACACTTGCTTGAGCCTTTGACATCTGTTCTGTTCCCTTCTCTTGCCCTTATCCCAGACACCTTTGTGCACAGTATATATAAAAAAAAAAAAAAAAGATTGAGGTAGTGTTAGTTATTCATNTATCCCCGCCCCCTTTGTGCACAGTAAAAAAAAAAAAAAAAAAAAAAAAGATTGAGGTAGTGTTAGTTATTCATCAATATTTCATATCCATGGGTAATTAATTTCATGACTCTCTATAGTGGCAGCAAATTGCACTACTGCTTCGTATTAAATGTCAGTTTCACTTTGGAAATGGTTTTATTTACAGGTTACTGTAAAATGAGTTTGTTTCCTCCTTATGTTCCTACAGCATATTTGAAAGTTAATTATAAGAAACTAAAGCTAGTGAAACAATAACTCAGGGCTGTTGAACAAGGACAGGCCATTTGAGAAAAGGCATTTTCCAGCAAACTATGATCCATTAACATAATAGGAACCACAAAGCCAAGGCAGCATTTTTCACCACAGATAAATCACATATTTACATCAGGAGATAATTCACATATGATGAGGACAAACCACGGTGAGTTTCTCAGCTGGGCTTAGAAAAGGTGTGAGATTTGTGAAATAATGCACATTCACCTAATATTAGCTTTTAACATAAATCACACTGACAACAGAGAACCATTTCCTTCAATATCCCACCCACAAAACTACATCCTTATGTCCAGATTGTAATGATGTAAAATAGGCTGCTTCAGGGGGAAAGTATAAAATATGCCTATGCCAAATGAAATATTCTAGGAACCTGAGAGTCTTGAGTTCACAAGTATTTACCTGAGATTTAAAAGACATGGACTAAATTCCAAGCTTTTCTCTGCCTGATTTCCAATGCTACCTTTAGAAAGAAAATAAATCTATTGTCTGCTTAGATTATTGAAATTTCTGTTAGGGAATTGTCTCTTCCTGCTGTATTAAATTTCCCAAGTACTGAAGATAAAAACTGAAATCAAGTCAAGACAGCAATGTAATCAATCCACATCCTCCATGTCTGCCATTCTTGGGGTATTTACAGAGTGTCTCACTACTTAGACAAAAGCTGGAAAAAACTTTCCTAGTCAGGAGAGGAGACAGATCTGCCTCTAAGTATTTAAATGGCACAAACCATGAGGGTTTTTTCAGTTCCTTTTGCTCCTGCTTTACCAGACAATAATATGCTGACAGGATGGTAATTCAAATGTTTTCCCACCTGGAATACACCTGAAGACAGCAATGAAAAATCAGTTTGGTGGCAGTAGCACAAAGGTTCCACATGAGTTTTTGCAGACCCTGAACTGGAAAGAGCATGTCAAAGGCTGAGCAGATAAATCACTCTCACTTCCTCCTTATTTCACTAAAGTTAAAAAAGCATTTGCATACATAAATATGCTAGCATGCATGCTTACTTATGAGGGCATAGTTTAGAAGTTTGATCACCAAAATCAGATTAACACAGTAGAATGTTATGCTGGATAGACAGAAAACTACCCACACTTAAAATTATATTCAAAAAACACATTTAACACCACTTCCAAAACAAAATCATGAGGGTACATGAAGGAATTTGAAATCTGGTGTGTTTTGAGAAATAAAACTTCCAAAGGAAATTTATTGGTCTGCTGTAAAACTTTAATCTTGACTCAGGCTTCGAAAGTAGAAAAAGTGTGGAGAGCAGTTCCTTTTTGGGTGCCTCTCACCTCAAGACTGATGGCAAGAAGTGGGCCAAAAAAAGCTACTGCCAGCACTTCTTTGGCATGATGTGTGCATAAAACGTTTACGGTGTCTTCTCTGCGAGATTAATGCGTCAGGAAAGGGCAAAGGCACTTAATTTGCTGACCTCTTCTTGACTACAGTTCAAGAGACTCAGCAATCCAGGTCAACCACCCTGCATACTTGGCTTTCAACAAATGCTTGCTGGTTTTACACTGTTAGGGGATTAATATACTATAACTGTGGCAATGACATGACATGAGCCACTTAGCTTTATTCTTATCAGCTGCATACAATGGTATATTCTTCACAGCCAGATGATTTCTCCCTTCTGACACTTTGTAGGGGTTTATTTCATGGAGTATCATTTGTTGTTTTGCATCTACCGTGGGAAATGAGGTTCACTAAAAATAAATCATTTCAGCCTTCTTTTCAATACTGCTGGAGAAGAAAAGAGGAGAAACAAGCTCCAAGAACTGATAGCTCAGAACTTTTAGCAAAATTAATTTATGGCAAGATGTTGCTGTCCACACCAAAATCCACCTATTTAACTACAGTGGTGCACAGTGATTATCTGTTTTGAAAGAGCAACATGTGTCAAACATCTTTGAGCCTTTATTCACTGCTCATTCTGACACGCAGGCACATGGTTTAGAAATAGGATTATATTTATATCAATCCTATTACATGATGGGATTACAGTTCCTGATCCCAGGAATGCTTTTCAGCCCTAACAGGAATTTTACAACATGCAGCCTTAAGGACCAGCAATTTCTGTCAGTGAGCACCTTAGCTTTGAAATATTTGCAGACACAAGTAGGTAGTGAATAAGGTAGCAGAGATGTATACAGCTTTCACATATGCTTATTGTACTAATTTCATGAGTTCTGCTAATATAATTTACTTGTTTTATATTATTGCTCGGTTCTTATATGTTAATTCAGGAAATTAAAAGTGACATTTGGTGTGCTATGTTTCAAGAATAACAGACAGGGCACTCAAGAGACAAAGCCTACAGGATCTTTTCCAAGACCCTTCAATTGTGATAAAGAAAAATGTACCCCTTCTTCCTATATTTCAGTCTCCATCTTACAGACTTAGAGTTTATATTGTCTCCACCTTAGAGGAGTTACCTTTTATCATGTCAAAATATGGTCTGAGTCCTTTGATGTCATTTAAACAGATTTATTTCTCAGAGGTACAAATGTGTCAGTTCATGGACTGAAGGGGCACAAGGAAGTCCTTCACTATTTTAGGCTCTGTACTAGAACAGATAATAACATTCATGTTCATCAAATTTTAAAGCCTCGGTGCTATCAGAACTGTGTTGTCAAGATAGAACAAGTATAATGTTCTTAATGTCTTACTGCTGGTTGGCCTGGCCCGTCTCAAAGGCACCACTTTAAGCATCTAATTAATCTTGCTGGAGAATTAATTTTTACAGTGCTACAGTAGCAGTCAGTCATCTGTTTACCTTCCACTGACAAGGGTTAAGGGAACAATTCAGCGTGATTACCAGGACGGCTTGGCTTTTACAAACTGGTATTTCACTGCATTTACAGCTAAGAGAATGTACCCTGACAGCAAGAACAGGAAAGGATGTAGGCTGGTGATAAATCTCAGTGTTAGCCCATTCTGAGTCAGTATCAAAAATAGCTCTGAATTGAGGACAAAACTCTCATTATGTGTCATGAAAAGACTCACAATTAATTACGAGCGCTCATATTGACATCGTGCCCATCCTTCCCTCCATGGCTCAGAGACAAAGGTGGGACAAATCCTTTTCTCTTTAACTCCAAGTCGACTTGGGCACTGAAAATGACCTAAAATACTCTGCCAGACTCTCAGTCCGACATAAAGAGGCATCTTCTATCTCAAAACAACAGAACTCCCTTAGCAATCTGTAACATATTCACTTGCACTTTGCAAGAATTTCAATCTCCAGTAAGGAAAAAACCTTTAGTGTTTCAAAGGTATGTCCATCAAGAAAGCTGAAAGACTTATGGACAAGTATCTCTAAACACCAGAAATTAAGTCTTGTGGAGCATATGGTTCAAATTTTGATGCATTTAGACTTTGATTTGGACTTTGATGAGATTCTTTACTTAGTAATGTCAGAGAAAATGATAATACAAAAAAGAGTGTTATCCAATTGCCTTTCAGGTATGTATTATAAAAACCTTTTTAATGCTAGCCACTTGACATTCCTAGTTTTGCCCCAGTGTAGATGTGGAAAGGATGCAAAAAAAGAAGATAAAAAAGCAGCAGATATTTTTCTTCATTTAGGTGGAATTTCTGATTTGGTAGGTTTTTTTAAGGGATGAACAAGAGTTTGTTTTATTTTATATGCAGAGATAAAGGGTTCAAGCATCAAAAGTGTGATGCTTGATGAACTTGATTGTAAGTCTAGTGAAATAAAAGGAAGATGAATCCAGAAAAGGATCATTTGCTTGTGAAAGCACCTAACCTCTTCCAGCTGAGAAAAAAATGGGACCACATTTTCCCTGAGAGCAGTGTTCTGGCACTGCAGTTCACTGAATTATTTTAGTCAACTTTTTCCTTAAATATTTAATCACAAAGTTCAGAATCCAGACTCTTTTAAATTCAGAATCATTTGTTTAAAAATAATTACACTGCTGATTAGATGTGGACAAAATCTGCAGTCTCTGACAAATTTGCACATCTGATACTTACAACATTTTGCTTAGGAAAAAAAAAACCAACAAAAAGTTGGTGAGCAAAGAGATCTAATTGCCTGCACAGCAGTCTCAGCTTATGCCTGCATCCCAGAGTCTCAAACTGAGAGGTGGATGTATGATGTGCACTGCAAAGCAGTCACCAGAACTTCAGATTGAGCAGCAGAGAATCAGGTCATCACATTTTGGGGGTAAAAACTGCTTACAGTGCAGAGCTGTGAGTAGCCACAATGACTTGCCAGATGTGATCCTGCTTGCTGTAACACATTCCCCATATCAGCACTTATTATTAATCAAATGTTATAGGAAGCTGCCTGCAACAGCATTCTGCAACCATGATTAATTAACCAGTAGGTTTTAAAGGGAAACAAGTTGCTTTCTCAGAGCTGAGGTCTCTAGATTAAAAACAGAATCTAAGTACAAATGTAGGAGGATTGCAGCATGTCAGCTTCCCAGCTGATTTTGTCCACCTTGAGTGGCAGAGGTGCAGGTCAGGCAAATTAAATGTTCTCTCACTTCACAGCCAGGAGTATGGTAAAGCAGCTCTACACATGGTGCTGAATTCCCTCTGAAGAGTCAAACAATGATAATGTTTGGTTTTCTGTAAAGCACAGGCTCGATGGTGAGAAGATAGAACCCAAACTTGATAGCTAGGAGTAAATGTCTAATTTAGACCAAGCTTTTAACTAAATTGCTTTAAAA
>VZRX01018725.1:141876-213112 GCA_013398075.1 Notiomystis cincta
GAAAGAAAGAAAGAAAGAAAGAAAGAAAGAAAGAAAGAAAGAAAGAAAGAAAGAAAGAAAGAAAGAAAGAAAGAAAGAAAGAAAGAAAGAAAGAAAGAAAGAAAGAAAGAAAGAATGAATGTAGGCATATACAATTAATTGCATTTCTACAAGTGTTCCAGCTGCAGAGATTTATCACAGGGGATGGAGAATAAGGGACAAATAATACCTTTGCAAATTTGGTAGGGAAACCACTCCAGTCACAGAACTGAGAGAAAGGGTGACAAAGAACCAGAATACACGGGGTAAATAATTTTTCAAGTCTCTTACACCAGGACAAACTGTACCTGAAATAAACCTCTGAAAGTTGCCAATCTTGCCCAGGGTTTGTTGCCAGGCACTTCATTAGCTTTCCAGACATGCTGTGGGTGCCCTTGCTGAGTGCACTATCAGTGGAGGCTGCAATGCCAAGCCAAGGGTCTGGGTTAAGTGGCTGTTAAAGGGAAGTTATTAATAGAGCACTCATTCTGGATATTATCGCTGCCATATCAATTACATCACTTGGATGTCACAAAAAGCAGGGCAAGCTGAGATATCCTAACCTGAACCAAGTCCACAATCTCCCCCTACTCTCACGGCTTCAGAGAGATCATGCTGAATACTGAGCTTCCCCAGCTGTGCCATACATTTGAAACATCTTTGCAGGGAGGATCAATTTACATCCGAAAAGCAAAAATGTGCTGCATTTAATACTTGGGGTTTCTGCATGGCATTACTGTTGTCAGCATTACTGCAGCAGCAATAACAAGGAAAGGCTGCCTTGCTCCTGCAGAAATGCTGCCTGGTTAATCCGTGATGAAGTGAAAGCCCCAGCCAGCCGGGGTACCTGCGCTGTCCTGGAAGAGCCTGGGGAACAAGGACAACCTCCCCTTGCAAACCCCAGGAAGGAGGGCTGGTGACGCAGTGCTGCGAGCATTTGGACAGCTCTGACTTAAGGCCGTCACGGCAGGTGGCGATTTTCCAACAGAGGCCGCTGCAGCCTGTGGTACAGCCCGGAAAGTCGGAGGTGGACAGGCAAAACCTGGGGATGCCTGCACGGTGCTCGCCACAGCGCGTTCCCAGGAACAGGAGCTGTGCCACCGGGGTTTTCCGAAGCAGCCATGCCTCACTAGTCAGGGACTCCAAGAGGAAATTCAAGGTTTATTAGTCTCTGCAGAGGACTGCCTCAATGCAGCTATTCCCTGCATGACAACCTTGCACTGTCCTCTGCCATCTGCATATGGCAATATTGCACAAATAGAACCTGTGCACTACATTTATCCTGGTTTTTTTGGTTTAGATATATTTGCTCCTTAACTTTCCAGGCAATATGGATTTTTACTGATGTGTAAAGCTCTTATATGTTAATCATCATCCAGAAAGGTAATTTTAAATCCTACTATATTAGTAGTCATTCCCGGGTGTGTAATCATGACTAAATATGAACATTCAGAAACATTTTTCATGACTGCTGCAAAAAGTAAATCCAGTACAAATGCAGCTAATATGTTCACAGTCATATTCACATCACTAATAGAAAAAAAGAGACAATTTTGTAAAATGCAGATGAGTGAACACTACAGCCACATATAGTCACTCTCTTCAGTCACAGTGAAGTTCATTTTGCCACAGCAAGTGGCACATCCTCATTTAGTCATAGCTATAGCTGTATTTTCTGATGCAATGCTGGGGTAGAGCAGAGCTCTGCTCTTTTCAGCATAACAGAAACCTACATGGGGCTGACACCAACTTAACTGAGGTGGTCCCCAATGGAAACGCAATAAAACTCGATTTTAACTGAAAATGCAGGAAAGGACTTCTACTTAAGAGCCTTGGTAATCAGTGAAGACATTCCCTAAATACAATGGGTGGAAATCCTTGCTTCCCTTGCTCCCCAGTATCTGAGCACAGATGTGGCTGCTCGGGAGGCGAGCACAACCGAGGCCCCGTTTCCTCCCCGCGTGTTCCTTCCTCCCAAGGACAATGACAGGCACATCAGCAAGCCGGGTTACACTGGCTGAGCACGCAGAAAACCCATTCCCTCCAGAGGTGGGAAGGACATCCCAGTCCAGGACTGCACTGCTGCTGCAGTGAGGAGCCTCAGCCAAGCTTCCAGAGAGCTGGGCTGGGCGTGAGCCAGACTGCCACGGGGGCTCGCAGAAAAACAGCCACGTGGAGGTCTCTTTGCATCTTTTACAGCAGACAACACTGACTGGGGAGAAAGCCAGCAAGGATGTGCTCTGTTCTGGGTTCCCTCCTGCTGTTCCCACCACGCAAAGGAATTATTTTGGTGCAGAATATTGCAGGTCCTCTTACTTACAGCCTTTGATTAATATTAACTATCTCACCAAACACCCTAATTTCAAGCAACATGTGAAATGAGATTAAGTGCACTCTACACAGAAATTTTCTCCAAGCTTTTTTTTGACTTTTTCTTCAAAAATTTACACCAAATTAAAACTACTTTGAATGGTAAAAGTGATACTAAACAGTAATGGTGAGACCAAAGAGAATCAAAACAACACAGCCAACATTCTAAAAGGGTATCTTACTTGCTGTTATAAAATATTTAAAACATAGTCCAAGAATATTAAAACATTTTTAAATCCACCTTTTGCACTTGAAAATATCACTTGGTAATAGCACTTGGTAAATGAGACATAAGGCATCATATTTTGAATCTTATCCATCAGTCAGCACTCGTAAACTCTAAGATGTGAGCCTGGAATCATCAGTGATGATTGAGCATTTTTCCTTAACCTGATTGCAGAGAATTCATAGGGAGAAATATCCATAACTTTGAGACTCCCACTCTTACCTTGTAGGACAAAGTCAGAAATGAAATCAAAGAAAGGAATACACAGGGAAAGAAGCAAACCTATTTGTCAAGTCTTTGATACACGTGCAGAATGTGCCATAGAAATACTTCTACACGTGTCTGTTTGATGGAAGCATGCATGCCAGGATGTCTTTCTAAAGTTTCATTCGTGGATCATTAACAGCTTGACTAATGGACTAATCCCAGGAGGGTTTCATTTCCTTGCCTTTTTTCACTGACTCACAGGATATAAAATGCCTGGGCCTGCAATCTCAAAGGACTGGAGTTGGTCTACATTGACTATTTCAACTAAAAAAAAATAAATATTGGGAGTTGTTTAGAGTTGGACTGGGCAGCAATTTTTAATATAGATGATGGGGTAAAAGCTGAAGAATAGCATAGAAAGGCCAGGATCTGAAGGAGAATGTCTGAAGGCACACCAACTACCCCCTGATTATTGATCTTCTAATCTTTGTTATTCTAATTATTTCACTACTAAAGGACTAACTTTGAAATTCTAAAGTAAGAGAAACCTTATTCTTTCAACAATTTATCAATATATATCGAAAGCTTAAGAGACTCTTCTATTATCTGTGCCATTTTCTTAGAAATACTTACAAACATCTTTTTTTCTTCCATGATTAAGGTTAAAAAGGCAAGTTTCTCAGGAAATGAAGTTATATGCTGACTGTTCTTGGCACCATAACTCTGTCAGTGTTTCCAAGGGGTTAAGTTTGAAAATGAGTAATTATGAAACTAAATGTATGTCTTGCATATGAAAACATTAATTATGATTTCTCAAATGAATACAGAAAAAGCCACACATCTTTTAAAGAACCATATGCTTCTGCTTTTAAAATGAAAACAAATTAAAATATCCACAGGAGCTTTTATAGTGATTAAAATCTGCCAACCAACTGAGCTAAGTTAATTAGCACCAAAGAAGCCTCAAGTGATCTGCAGTTTTAGTCACAATTCCTTTGTCTTAAATTTGGATTTAAGGTTACTTTATATGTGGAAAAGATTTATGTAGCTTGGTACAAAAGGCAAAGAGCAATGCTGGAATGATTTTCACCTAAATTCCACTGTATTTCCTGTGCTTGTCTGGAGCACAGAGCTATCAGATAATGGCAGCCATTTTACAGTCATCACTTCACCAAATGCCCACAAGGTCACTATTTAATCAAAGTTACAAGGAAAGATCTGATAGAATTCAATTCCCAGTCACAGACAAATTTTAAATGAAAACAAAAAAGTGCCCTTTTTGGTGCCTTTTGGGTCTCAAGTTGTTTGAAATTCTTCATACCACTTCAAGAACACCTTCTCAAATAGTCCGTATTACAACTTTTTCCCAAAAAACTAGCAAGCTGTACTGAAAATAAATCCCTGACATTTGCTAGGTGCTCTCTGACCAAGAGCATACATACAATATCCATTGCACCCAGTCATAATATCACCAACAAGGAAATAATTCTGATTTTACTACTCCAAATAGGTCTGCAAAAATACTGAAAACAATTTTCTATGAATACTAGCAGAAATTTTAAATTAATCTCCATTGTATGTATGAGCATCTGTGTTTATTTTCTCTGAATAGTCTATTTACTGGCAGCATTTCTAAATGAATAAAGTTACTGGCAGCACAATTCACATAAACAGAACTCACTTCTTGCAAGCATTCACACCAAATTGATCAAGGAGCTCTTCCAGTGAAGTAACAAAAATAATAACTGCAAAGGAATAAACCTTATTGGAAGTTAGTGCAACACCTCCTATATCAAAACAGGATCTGGGACAGAACATTCAGCCAGTTTTCCCATACCAAATATTCACAATCGCTTGTTAATGATGTAGTGGAATTATTTAATAAATTCTCTGTGAAATACATGTGGAAAAAAATTGCATCCATCAGTGATAGTTTGAAGACATGAAAAAAAAGAAGAAATTAGTCAAATAATTACTACCAAATTACAAATAAAGAACAAATTTAGACAAGCACTTCAAATGACCAGCATGCACAAATAAGGAACATTAATAACAGTTGTAGAAATGCAGTTTCTATGCATTCTACAGGTGCAAAGAACCAAATGGTTTCTTTGGGTGCAGATCTTGATTTCTTCCTGCGATTTAGGAGAAAAAAAAAGTGCTTTCAGCTATATCTTCCACCCACCAAAGAAACAGGGGTGAAAGTGCCACTGCAGCAGTGCAGCCCAGTGCCCTCAGAGATGTCTGAGGGCTAAAGCAGGCAAGAGTGGAACCACCAGGGCTCCTGCCAGGCATGCTCCATGTGTCCTTCTGCAGGCTGATATTCTCATCTCACACAAGAATCAAAATACTTTGGCCAACTGTCATGTAAAATTTCAACAATTTCTGTAATTTTTCCTGCCTTCAAAATTTGTCAACAGCCTACTTCAACAGCCTGACACAAACCCTGTCTTGCTTAACAAAATGGTATGATACCATCACACCCCAATTGGTAGAACAAGCTGTTTTTTCACTCACGTTACTATAACACCATGAGGGAAGAACATATTTCTAATTTTACCAGTATCATTAAGCTGCTTTTGCATGGTTGCTTTTGCATTTATATGAGAGTACCTTCTCCTTTATTGCAAGTCAAGTGTTATCTGAGCACTGCAACACCTCATAGTTCAGATGAAAGATCAAAGACAAGAGCAAGATCCACGATTCTCAAACCCAGTCAGGACAATTGCAGCCTCACAATTATGCCATTAAATCTGTGGGGGAAAGTGACAAAACTAATACTTGCCTGACTCCTCCACATTGCTGATGGCACATTTGTTTTCAGCTAGACAGGCTCGACAGCCCTTTGTGAGCAAGGCTTCATTTTCTCTGAATGATCTAAAGTGGGCAGCTCTAAGACACTCCCAGAATCCTTACTGTGCTGCAAACTGGGTGAGTCTTGTACTCTTCACGGGCTGCTATGAATGTGATTTACTGAAAAAAAGGAGGCATTTAGCTATGGAAGCACAGAGATTGAAAAAAGAGTATAGCAGAGTCTTCTTTTCCTAAACTGAGCCTGAGATGTTGGCTCAGACAGAGGCACCTCCCTGTGAGAATGTGCCAAGGCCTCTAACCCCTGAGAATTAGGGATTTTAGTGTGGTTATCCACGAAAGGAAATGATAATGCATTTGGAAAACCTGACTGTAATGGGAGTTTCCTTCATCTCAGTGAGATTAGAGTAAAGTAAACAGTCTGCTACTGTACTAGAAGTCATTAGTGTGTTTACAACTTGAAGAATTCAAGTAGGTGCAATAAAGAAAAATCTCTATTGATGGATGGTTGTCTCATTTAATTTTCTCCTTCCACCATATAGGTTGTGCAAAAAAGAGAAAAATTAAATTAGATATTGCTTGGAAAAACAGACAAGTTTTGTGAAGCAGTAACTTTAAGTACCAGCTGCATTTAATTATACTTTTGGTTTTACTCGATTTTGCTAAACCACTGATTTGATAGAGAGTAGGGAGTAGCACAAGGATATAACAGCAAAACCATTTGTAACCTACTACATTTGATGCTTTCTCGAATCATCATACAGCAGGGCAGAGAAAGCACAGCAAAATGGCAAAACCTTGTAAAGACAAAGCTTCTAGTTCAGTTTGTGTATTATTAGTAAATTTAAATGAAAATATGCATGGCCATAAATTTGCATTAGCATTCAAAATATTGCTTTACTTTCAAGTCTCAAAATAACCCTTACAAGCACCTGTGAATCACACACATCTAAACTATTTTCCTGTAGTGCCTTCAGCCATCAACAGCAGCAACATTCCTATTAGAGCCCAAATTAACAGGCATTGATGGAATTTTTCTGCTAAAAACTAAGGCTTTTGCTGACATTGGATATAATAGACAAAAGAAAGGGGTCCTGATGCATCCTCTCCCATAATGAGTGTTATGATTTGTTTTTAAATTTCCTTTGTAAATATGCATCACTTTTCTACTTAAGTAAAAGATCATACCTTTGTGCTGCAAAGGTTTAAATCTTAAGTGACACAATCCTGTGTACCAAACTCTGAATTTAAAAGAAAGTATAAAACAAGTTGCAGGTATATTTAGTTAGCAATTGCAGTAAGGTCCTCCTGCAAGAATATGGAGTAATGAGAGGACAGAAAACTGCAGTTGCTACCAAGAGGGTAACATTACTAAAAGTTTACTGAAATTAATAACTTTTTTTCTGAGCTGTTACTGTAAATTATCAAAAATCACTGTTGCCTACAAGTTTTATTTATGGATGCCACAAATTTCCACTACTTCATTTGGAAAATGGTAAAGTAATGTCCTTGTACAATTCCCTTCTCTGTTCTGGCCCAAAATTCAAGAATTGACACCTAATAAAGACTTTAAAACTATATATATAAAAACTATTTTTATATATATAAATTTTATGAAAAATCCAATCCATTCCTAGAGCCAAGAAATTATTCTTTCTTTATTTTGTGTAATTGGGTACTGCATACTCTTACAGCAGATTTTTCTGATGTAAATGCTTTTTCAGTAGAGGAGTGATTAATCTGGAGTAATACTAATGAAGAGTAATTAATCTTGACTAATACTTAGAGTTTCTCCAGTATTCACAAGACATTGGCAAGTAACTTGTTCCTTTACAAGACTGACTTCTCAAGGATTTTTTGCTATATTTTAGTTGCCAAAAAATCAAATCAAATGTTGTGTGTCAAGTAAAATAGCAACCAAAACTGCAATTTCAGGTACCTTCTTTTGGACATGTGGAAGAGAGCCATTCCTATCAGAATAAATAATGCAGTGAGTTTCTTCTAAAGATCACAGAAATGGAGTGAGGCACAGCTGGAAGGGAAAGGTGAAGAGAGGATCTAAGCTAACTGCTGCTTTGAATTAGTATCCTTGCAGATATCCATCTAATCCATTTTTAAACACTTCCAAGGAAAGCTATTTTGCAGCCTCCTAAGGAGACAGGAACACAGTTTACTTCTTGATCTACAAAACTTGCATTCTTAATTTGTACCTTAAATCTCCCTTGCTGCAATTAAGCAACTTAGTTTTGTCCTGCCCTTGGTGAGAATACTTCTCTCCTTATAACAATATTTTTTAGATTTTATAAAACTCTGCTCTGCTCTCTAAATCCAACAAAACAGCTCCTCAAACCCTCACAAATCATATTTTCTAAACAATTCTGTCATTCTCTTGCAGTTCCTTGGATTCTTTCCTCTTGCTCAATTTATTTTATTTTTTTTTTCTGCCCTTGTGGCTTTGTGTCTTAGTGCAGGACTTTGCTGTTGTCTTCCTCAGTAGCCTGAGGCTACTTCATCTGTTACCAAACTCTTGGTATCACCTGCAGGGTTTTTCTAATCCCTGTTAAAATGTCTGAAATTTATGGGGAGTACAAATAGACCTGGAAACCTATTAATCTCTTCTGGGAAAACAGACAGAATGATCTCCATTTTGATGAATTCCATTGATAACTATTTTGAAGTACTTCCCAGCCATTTGTTAACTCCCTTAATGGCAAGTTTGCTGATCCTATTGCTCTTCAAACTACAGACTACTAATCCCAAATAATGAAATAAACCACTTTGTGCCCAGCCACAAGAAACCACATGTATCTGTTTAAAGTGTATGAGATGAAGCTCATGATGCATCACAGTGAGACAACAGCCTGGGAGAGCTCTGGTTTACTTTTTCTCTCTGTTCATGTGTCCAAGTGCTGCATTTGCACTCTGGGTGGTTGGGCTGCCACCCCCCAGCTGGAAGGGAAATGGTCACCAATGTCCAGCAATATTGTCATAGCTCTTTATGAGATCTGGAATGCACTAACTCAGAGTGCTTTCCTTGCTTAACACCAGTGATTATTTTATTTAACGTGCTGTCTTCCTCACTACCCTCAGTGACTACATACAGTGCCTGATCACTTTCTTAGTAGAAAGAAGCCATTAGATGCTTCAGCCTCAAAAACCAGGATGAGACTGAGCTGAGCTGTCACAAAGACAGACCTCAAACAAGATTTTTAAGAACTCTTCAGACTTAGGTCACTTGTACATATTAGCCTTTAACCCTCTAGACCAAGTCTGAAATCTGTAAATAAAATTTAAAAGCAGGTTTTATCCTACTAATTTAATCTGGTTTTTGTCCTTAAAACATACAATCCCAAATACTCATTATTAGTAGTCTACATTTCTCCCAAAAGCTTCAGTTTCATAGACAACAGAGGAGAATCCTTTCACAAGCCAACCTCAAGCTGAGACTTTGAAAGTTTCCTACTACAGAAAGACATATTTGTCTTTAACATTTATCAAAAAGTTCATTTCTTCAGAGAGAGACCCCAAGGAAACTATTACACATTAATTTTAATCTAAGGTAACACAGGAGTGCAATATTGAACAATTTTGGCAGAGTTGTGTTGTGGTTGAGTTATTTACTGCAAACAACCCAGCAAATACAGAGATATTTCCCTGTCTGCCCTCCATTCACACTGAAGGTCTGGTTACATGGTAATGGGAGCAGAAGAGGAACCTTATCAACATGGCACTAAGTTATTTAACTGCTGTCTTTCTGGTGCTCTAAGCCTTCCCCAAACAATCATTAATGAACAAGAAAATGTTAGAACACATAGAACAGTAACTCTAATATTTAGCTATTTGAAATGTTGGAATCAGAATTAGGGGTCAAGCATCAGCTTTTTCATAAATCCTACGGAAGTGTTGCAGTTTATCCAGACTATTTTATTCTGACTGTGCTTCTTACTAGATCAGTCAGATTCTGCTTTTGGTTCATTGAGGAAAGCATTGAGAGAGTTTTTGCTTTTCTTGCTGTGCTCATATTTTGCTTTATGATTCCTTCTTCTTACTCATTCTAAAAGTTATGTAGGTACTGAGGATGAAGAGCAAGATACAAGCACAGAAGATATTTTTATAGAATGTGTTTTTGCACATCCAGTCACTGCTATGAACACCAATTTGACAGGTATCATTAATGATGAGGAAACTGAATTATAAGAAACTTCTAGCAAATACTTTGTCCCAGAGACCACCCTTTCCAAAAAGCTATGGGTTTGGGTAAGCACTTAGCTAGAAACTAACTGGAATGCACTTGCTATGTTCAAAATAAAAGCAACATAATCAAGACAGAGAGTATCACCCCACTAACTGAGCAGACTAAAATGTAGCAAGGTGGAAGGCACAGGAAGGGATTTCTTTGCCCAGCCAGGCTGTAGATCATTGCAGTGAGTGGCAAATGATGGTGACACTGTGGGGTACAACAGAAGGAGGCAGAAACCCCTGTGTTCTGCATGTCTCATGGAACAGATTGCTCTACATCAGAAATGAGTTCTCTGCATTTCATCTGTTAAATTTGTAGCCAAGAAGCATTTTCTTGTGGAAAACCAAAAGCAATGAAAGCAGAAGCATAACTGTGATAGAATATTTGCTCCTGTAAGTGGCTTTTTTTGGTAGATATTTGTGGAATTTAGTAACAGAATCAAAGTTAATTCTGGGCAAATGCAGAAGGCAAATTATAATAAGGGAACTGAATCTATATCTCTTCAATTTTACACAACCATAATCACTCACGTGGACAAACAAGGCCTAAACCTCACCACTGACAGTCTTTTGACTGATGCAAAAGTTCTGCTTTGGTTCAGTGGGTGCCATCTCTGTTTAGAAGTGAATGCTTTAGACAGAAAGCCAGAAATGCAGCTGTGGAAATGGCATTTTGAGCAGCAGAGAAGAATACCAAACAAAACAGCAGAACCAATCATGAGCAGGAGCAGGGAGATCTGCACTGTCCAGCCTGGGGCTTTCCATCATTAGCTTCTCACACTGGAGGGTGGCACATTTCAAACACAGCGTGCATACAGAATTAGAGAGGCACCAGAAGACAGAGAAAGAGTCAGAAACCCTTGAATGTGTCTTGGTCTATACCTTAAAATAAAACACACATTAAAGGAAAGATAACATAATTTGATAAAATTCAGCATGCTGCTAAATAATTGTTTTTTCAGTAATATGTTTGTGAAACAAATCCTAAAGAAAAGACTGGAGTAACAATATCAAGCTCTGAAAAGAAGGGACTGAAAAATGCAGATGGAGTGCACTAGGCTTGAAAATGAACTTCCTTACCTTTCCTCAGCAGCAAAGCTGACACATCTAATGGTGTCACCATGTCACCACAAACACATCCCAAAGTTATCATCACCATAGCAGATCTAGGAACTCTAAACCAAGAACTTCAAAGTACTTCCCGTGCTGCTTTGGGTCTCACTATCACACAAAAACATTGAAGCATGTTTATATCTGGGAATTTGAGTTTGTCTGTCTTCCCACCAACCAGAACCTATTCAGAGAGGTTCTGACCGTGACTCATTTCTCTAAAGTACATAATGGGTCAGTTTGAGCTAAAAGCTGGGGCATCCTGTTCCTGATTACAAAAATAAAGGGGCCAATTTAAGTCCCTCTTTTTTTTTTTTGTCTTTAAGGGGATTGCTGTACAAGTGAAAGATGTCAAAATGACGGCTCCATAAGATAAACTCCACCATTAATCACAGGGTGGAAACAGTTCAGCACAGAAGTCAGCAGAGCAGGCTCCAGAAGCAGCTGTGGTAGCTCATTTCTTACTGTTCAGCCACTGCATCTGAGCCAGCAGTAATTCCCCAAGCAATTGCTTTCCTTGCTTTGTCTTCCCAGCTGATATTCCAATGTATGCAAACTGTGGTTGGGTTTGGTTGTTAATTGTTTTGCTTTGTTTCCCAAAGGTGGAAAGACATTTCACTAGTGTAAATACATGGTCTATGTAGCCCCAAAATGATAAGCCATTTCATGTAGCTTAATCAGATAACAACCCATAATATTTGCTTGATTTTGCATTAAAATCCTTATTGCACACCTCTTTTCAGCTCGTGAGCTGATTTCAAGGCAGTGTTTCCAGGGTAGTGTGCCAAACCGACTTGCAGTCAGTAATAGATTCATAAACTAAACTTTAACAATGCTCATGTTATTAAAATGGGTTTGTGATGGAAAGAGGAGTTTGCTGATTTATTTACCTTTCATGGATTTCTCTGTAACAAATTAGCATTGAAATTTCAACCTACTTTTTTAGCATCTCAAATGACAGAAGTTTGGAGAGCTACTGAAGGACTCAGAGCTCAGGAAGAAGTCTTATGATCTGATAACAGACAGGAAATCTACAACTATATGAGATGCAAAACAACATCAACTCCTCTGAAGAAAATATATGAAGCAAAATGTTAAATCACAGTCCATAGCAAATTTGTCTAAATGATGAGCAGTTCCAGACCAATAGCCTTAGGCTTCAAAATTCCTTCTGCTCAAAAAAATGAAAAGAGACAAACAAAAATGGAAAGAAACAAAAGCTGCAAAAATGGAAAGAAACATACAAGTAAAAGCATCTGAGTGTTCATGCCTTTTAATGCCTATTAAGAACAGAATGTCTAGAAAGCTAGGCAGATAATATTAATGAAGGATCGTGATAGAGGAGCTGAAAAGCAATGGAATTTCTCTGTCTGGACCCAACAGTTACCCTAAACAAAAAATCTGCTTTCCCTGAATGGGGAAACATTTGAAAATCTTTGGCCAGATCCACAGGTAACAGCAAAAGTATGAATTTCTTAATATTAGCACACAAAAACACATAAAGCAACTTGCCTGGTGAGATATCCTAAGTACAAGATGTTGTATGGTATTATTTAGATTTCAAGAAAGGCAGCACCTTGTCTGTGTTTTAAACCCAAACCACAGGCAGATGGGATACAGGAGCTGCTTATTTGTGATGTGGGAGCTGTCAAGGCCAGTGAGAGAGGCAGGCAGAGCTCAGCAGAGAGAGGGCAGCTCCTAACAGTGCAGAGAGCTGGAACCTCAGACACACAGGGTGAACACAGGTTGGACAGAAGGACATTCAGGGTTGCAACACAGCCTGAGAAGGGGCTTAGACTGCAGAAGGACCAGAGGTTTGTAACATTCCCCAAGAACACAGCAGTAATAACAATAACTCAGCTCAAATAACTCAAATAACCCCAATAACTCCACAGCTCAAATGATGCCCTAACAACATTGTCTATCCATCTGCTTTCCCTCACCATCTAAAGGCACCTTGCTAACTTGAACACAGAAAGGGGGAGCTTCAGCCAGGCTTTCTCTGTTGCGTACGAAGGGATCCCTGTCAGGATCAGCCCAGACTCCTGTTTCATGTTCTCCCATTCCTCTCACCAAATCACACAAGAGGGCTTTGTCTACTCACTTGTCATTTTCACCAAATAACAGCTGCATTTCAAGGATGCTTCACAAATACATTCTTGTCCTGCACAGCCCTTTGCACAAAATGCCCTGTTATAGATGTACAATCTGCCACGAGTATTGTCAAGGCAACACAGGTTCAGAGGAACACAGCAGTTGCTAGGAAACACCACAGCAAAGAGAGATGGAGAGTTGTTTACTGACATATATTTGAAACACTGATTATTGTTATTTGGGGGTTTGAATCTCAAACCACGCCTACGTATTTCTAGTTATTAATTCGAATTTGAATTCTGTTACTGAAAGGAGCCACATGTGTTTCAGCATCACTGAATTCCCCTAAGATCTCAGACCAGAAACAGGCTAAAAATCCTTGACTTTTGTAAAATCAGTTGATGGTTTTGGAACGTTTTTTAGGAGAAGGGACTCTACCATGCTTGTCATAGATCATCACCATTCCAGAAAACTGCCTAAGCTGCAGGAATTTATTTCCATTTCACATGGGCTCCAGCAGAATTTTTATCAAGCCATTGGAGACAGATGTTTAAAAACAAAACAAAAAACTTTCATTTACTTTCAGGCAGGGGAATTATTTGCATAGTTGTTTGAACAAAGCACATAGAGGAAATCAACATTGCTGAAACTTCTGTGAGCAATAAGCAGCCCCCAAAAATAAGCCATACAGTATTATGCAAGCTAGTCAGGTTAACAGAAAAATAATGTCATTCATTCTCTGAATTTATTGCAAAATGGAAAGAATTTCCTCAATGTAACTGAGACAAAAAGTAAATGAGATTTAAGTGGCAACAACACAGAAAAAAGAAAGAAATACAAACTTTTATAAGTGCAGTCACTCAGTCATACATTAGAGGAAACAACAGGAAAAAGCATGTTAGGAAAACTTTGCTAAAGTTGCCAAGTCAAACAGTAGGAAGGTGGAACATTATACAAAACAAAACAAAACCCTATAGCCTTTCCATCTACTTTTTAATACATATATATCACAATAGCGTGGGGTAAACACTGAGGAAACCCATTTTTCCAAGAAAGCATTCAACAGCTTAAGATGTTGCATTTCTTCACAAATTTCTTTCTCCAAAACAGTAACAATCCAAAATTTCACAAAATAGTCATGCTCAAAAAGGACACTTAAATGAAACAAAGAACCTGGAGAAGTGCTACAGTAGCTAAAAAGTATTAATAATATGCATGCAAAAGAAACAAGTTGTGAAAGCTATTAAGCCATAAAAGTAGCTTTAAAATGGAAGGTCTCCACTTATGAACACTTGACACTGCAAATTATATGTATAATACAGCCTTCACACTTGGAACAAATAGAAAAAGCCCCAGAAATCTGAACATGTCACACTACACTGAAATCAGTGTCAGCAGCAGTGGACTAGTTTGTTAAAAATTTTGATAAGTTTCTCACATTGCAAAACTCCATAGAAACAAATCAATTTCAACAACCTCTCACTCAATACAAAACAAAAAAAAAGAAAATCCATAGGAGGCATTTCAGTAAGATGAAGTGTCTTTCTCCAAAGTTCATTTTCAGACTGCAATTTATACCAAAGAAAGCAAAGCAAACATCCAGCTGTGAATAAACCTTTTTGATTTTGATAAAGAACAGAGCATTTTGTCTGACAAAGGCAGCTTTAGCTGCTGTCATTGTTTATAGGGCATAAAAATATCATTTAGCTGGCTCATAGATGGCCCTGAATAGGTTGGGACTGATTTGGATTAGCACAAGCCCAACAGACATTTATTTTCCCCATTCCTGAGCCTCAGGTCTTGGCCAGCTCAGCCAGCACAGGGTGTGAAGCCCAGGCACGTGTACTTCCACCTGGAAAATCCTCCAGAAATGGAGTGTCAGCCCTCTTCTAACCCATTACAGAGGCCAAAGTACACTGACACCACTCTAGGAAACAGCCACTTGAACGCATTATCACAAGAAAAATCCTGTGTTTCTGCTACTGAATTTGTTATCAGAAATAGGTGAAATTAAACCAAAACAATGTACAATTATATCCATAACAATCACCACAAGCTGAGAAATTGTCCACCAGTAAGTATGCAGAGAACCAATTTTCAAAACCCTCCTTGCCAATTTTTGAGTTTTTGATGACATAAGTAGAATTATCATGAACTCAATTATTATTCCAGTCCACGTCCATTTTCAACAGCAAATTAAAATGAAAAAATACAAATTTTTCATCGTCCATTTTTTACAGGCTTGATTCTCCCTCATTATTTTGTGATTATCTGTGTACAGAAAATTTACACTGAAAATGTTGCTTTTAGTATTACTGGTCATAAAAAGTGGGCACAAATAATAGGATCCTAAATAGCAAGGGAAAGATTCATGACATCTGTTTGGGACAGATAAGCATTCATGAAGACATTTGTAAAGTGCAGATGAGTTCCAAGGAGCAAGATCTGTCAATCACCCTGGTGGCTTTGGGTGACAAGTCTGCTGAATGGGCACATCATCTTCCAAATAACTGATTTTAAAAAGTAAGTGCTCTTAATCTGACTCTATTGGAGTTCATAAGGTAAAACCAGGATAATTTTAATGTCCTGCAAGTTTCATAAAGGAAAAAAAAAAGATATCTAAAGGATAAAATTTACTTCCTTCTCCCAGTCTCCAGACTGGTAATAATAAGCTGGTACATCAGCTAAGAACAAATGTGTCCTACTGTGAACCAATTCAAATTTCCACACCAGAGCACAAGCCAAACTTGGGGAAAGAAATGAGTGATTTTGGTCTGCTCTCAAATAGCAAAAGTTCTCTGCTCAAGGCAGGAACATGGAGAGGCTTCTGGTTAAGAATGCAGGTGAAAACTTTGTGCCAAGTTTAGGAAAGTACCTGCATTTTGGAACTCTTCCCCAAATAAATGTGCATACTTATTAACAAACCTGAACACCTGAAAATTTTCATCATTACTTGCCATTTTTAGTAAAAAGATATAAATCAAGGAGATTGCAGAGTTTAAAATGTGCCAAGGAGGTAACAGTTTTTAGGGATCAACTTTCTCCTTTTGCCCCAAAAGTGATATATAACAATTCTATTAGCCTTGATTTGAATCTTAAAACAACCACATAGGAATAGGATATGTTTTCATCAGAGACTGAAATGAAGACATTGACATAATTCATGAGTGTATGATGGGAAATAAAACATACCAATAGAAAACTAATAAAAATTAAATACAGAAGTAACTGAAATCACAAGCTATGCATTAGAGAATACTGTGCTGCAGAAATTAAGGTCACATGCTATTCAAAGGCCATTTTCTGAAACCTAACAACACACAAACAGAAGTATTTTTTTCCCCTTTGTGTATTTATCTTTGTATCACCCAGCAAAAGCAAATATACCAAGATAGATGGTACATCATCTGTCAGTTTTGTGACAATTGCTTCAAAAATATGAATCCTTCAGTGTCCAGTATTATCTCCCTAGCAACTTCCTTACAGCTATAATTTACTGATAGGAGCAATATGGAAGCAATGTGTTATCATGTCTCCATCGGTGGTATAGCTTAAAAAATATTTCCTTCCTGAGATCATCTAGAGGGTTTCAGCTTCCCCCAAACATTTCACAGCAGGCAGAGCTGTAAAATTTCTACTGTATATCACCTGCAATTTGATCATTTGATCATCTGTGTCAGCCAGCACCAACTCTACTCCAGCACTCAGTCCTGCAATGCAGCTCCTGTCGGTGCTGCAGCTGCCCGAGGTGGCCGGGATTGATGGAGATCCCCCAGGAATTCATGGCATAGTGACTGCCCGACAAGGCAGAGAGCTGAAACACAAGTCAGTGAAACCCATGGCTGCTCACAGGTCACCTGTGGGTTCACTGCAACCTTACCAGAGCTCAGCATTTCTCGAATCAGACAAATATATCTTACCAATGTCAGTAGGAAGGCTAGATCAGAAATGCAAGTCATCTTCACAGACGGAAAAATGTGCTTTGTATTTATGAATATTATGCCTGAGATCTTAACTACTACAATTCTTGAACTGGAATCATCACTGGAATTGTGATGGAGCACTTGAGTCAGAATTCTGATTTTGCCAGGCACTGCAGGCATTGCCATGCAGGCTTACAGAAATTGTTTCCAACTACTCAGCTAATTGTTTGGTGCCAAATGTGATTGATATAGATTAACAATAGTGGGCAGATTTAAAGAAATACTGCTTATCTTGGCTCTCACAAGGATTCAGGGAGCTGCCCCCCTTTCAGATTATGCATCTCATAGTTTTATATTAGTCGTCTGTTGAAATAGAAAGGGAAGCACAGAAAACCTGAACCAGCTACCCGAAACTGGTAAGCAAAGTGAAAAAATAAAACAAGCGCAGAGAAGGGAAGATTATATGTTTGTCTGAGGTCTCTTTTTTCATGAGTATCCTATAATCATTCATTCCTTCTGCCCTTTGGCCCTGTGTACTTGTCCTGTGCATAACACCCTTATAGGAAATCTGACTGCAGGTTTTCTGGAAAAGCCCAGATACCGAGCCCTACTTCTCAGTCACGTACTGTATTAGGCTAACACTGAAATCAAATCTCAAAATTAGAACAAAATTTCAGAGATTTCACGCTTGCTGCCATTATATTTCATGGCAGTCACCTCTCTTGGAATGTTTCACTTGCATCTCACTGCAGCATTACTCACAAAGGTACAAAAACCCCAACAAACAAATGGTACATGCAGAGGGATTTGCTGAACAGAAGATGCAGAAAAAGAGCATTTGTTATTTCTATTTTGCAAATGTGCTAATTCAGAGAGGAAGTGACCTTGAAGCAACAACCTCCTCCAGGTCTGACAAGTCCACACCGAAGAGCATCTACCCCACTCTGCTCGGCTGGCAAGTGGTTCTCACTCTTTTCCTCAGTAAGGCTCTTCAAGTAAAATAATCTCTGGCTTATTAAACTCACAGTGGCTAGGAGGAACATAATGTCTGTCACCAATCTTGGCTTTCAGGCTTTATTAGTCATACATTTAATCTGCTGTCCAAGGCTTCAGCTAGTGACTTTGTTCTATCATTTTATGTCAGACATGATATGCAGCTATGAAGAATGATTACTGTCCCTATTTTTCAGGAAGCTCTTTATCTAATACACATATAAATTCTCAGTTCAACCTCTAAATGAGGTGTATGTTTGCAGGATGAACTAACACTCAGGAAGGAGCATTATGGACTGCTACATAAATAAATTCACACTCCAAGTCATCTGTTTACCTCTTCAAATTATTGAGGCATTTCAGGTCAATACAGTACAACCATGCCCCTAAAACATTTTGAGGAGACAAACAGGCACTCATCTCAGCAATACAACCAGATCCTGACAAAGACTGAACATAAAATCTTTCTTAAGTAGACCAAGCTAAAGCCCTAAGATGTGCAAACACCACATACACATGTAAAGTTATATTTCACAGCTAGCAATTCCTTGTACATTTACTATCTTGAGCTGCTACTCAGGGGCAGGAAGGGCAGGAAATGTTTGCAGAACAGCTGTGGGGGAACAATCAGAGGAAGAAGTGGCGTGCGGGTGTCAACCCTGCGGGACATCCCTATTGTGTCACACCTTCCTTGGGGTCCAAAGGACATGGGAGGAGGCGAGGGAGAGCCTCCAAATGCAAGGACAAGCTGTGCATTCTTTCAAAGATCATTATGCCTCACAGACTTGGGCAAAAGAGCAGAGGCACTCCACCCTGGTCATTGCCTGAGCCCATCCTGAGCCTGCAAGTAAAAAGTTTCAGATGTGAACAGAGCAGTTGTGTCTCCTAGGGAGGGAGGAGGAAATACAGCCAGTAGACTGAACTGGCTTGCTTGATGGCTTCTCTTGGCCTAAGCCTTCTGTCAGCTCAGGAAAAAAATGTTCCCTGCAGTGTGTGCTGCTGTTTCCTCCAAGCCTGTTTATCCTCATGTTCAGAGACAGGCCCTTTTCCATCCAGAGGACCAGTACAGACACAAGGGACAGTGTGAGCAAGGGAACTTTGAGATGACAAGAAGCTTGGCACAGTAAGCAGAGAAGGATCAGGACCTGCACAGCACTATCTTAACTACCAACAAGCAGTATTATACAAGCAGGTATTTTCATCTGTGCCCTTCAGAATGCTTTATAAACATTTTTAACCCTTGTGATTCCCAGGTGACAGGTGCATAAACAATCTTAGAAAAGTTACCTGGCATTTTGCAGATAGTTGCCATGCCTTTAGCATTGCTTTCATATACATTTTGGAGGCACCCATTAAATAAAAATTGGGGCTGAGATGAAGCTAAGTAAGCTGTTTGATGACATCCTCACACATTTCTACTTTATGGTAGTAATATTCAAGCAAAAAGGCAGCTCTCCACATATTTCAGCAGCTGATGACTTCTTAGACCTTAAAATTGTTCTTGATAGAAATACAAATGATAGTGCAAAGACAGGAAATGTTTTAGACATAAGTGCAGACACAGCCGCAGAAATCACTGAAGAGTAAAAATTGATTCCATTTGCTAAGAAGAAGCAAACAGTTTGAAAAGATTAGATTGGGTTATTCCATTAGAAAGCTGATGAAGTTTAAAGCTCTGCAGAGGCATTCAGATTAGGCCTATGAAGAAGAGCTCATTCTGACAGAAACATGCTGACTAAGAAAAATCCCCTTCTATATTTAAAAATTGTAGCAGATGGTGCTAGCAGTAGGATGCTGCATCAAGTTGCTATGACTGTGGGCACTGTCATCTATCACTGAAAGTCTCAAAATGCCATCACTCTACTGCAGGTCTCAACCTGAACTCTGCAAAATGCTGCAAGTACTAACATGATTTATTTGGTACCAGTGCCCCTGGGTCAGGCTTCTCTGGAAAAGCTTCAAAAATTACATTCCTATGGCTTAGGAGGTCCTGGGATGTTTTCAAAGTAGTCAGGATATTGGAGACCTGTACCCTGTGTTCAAAACAAGGTATTCAAATACCTTAAGTAAAAATGTTGCCCCAGTTCCAGCATAAAGCCCAGAGCTTTTGGAAGTGTTGTGTATTTGTACCCGGCATCACACAGGGATTTTCAGGCCAGAAGGGGTGTGAGCTGGAGCCTGGCACAGAGGGGACAGCTCATGCCTGTGAAAGATGGGGACTGCGAGGTGGCCTCTTCAGCCTTCCTGGGAGCCAGGAGCCGGGTGGGCTCAGGGACCCTTCCCTGAACATGAGGCCGCTCAAGCACAGCCTCTTCCAGCCGCACCAGCCAACTCACCCATCCTCGAGCTGGAAAGCGTGCTTGCCCCATCTCTCCTCCTCCTCCTCCTCCGGGCGGCAGCCCCGTCCTCCCACTCGCTGCTGGGAGCAGCAGAGCTCCATCCCACCCGCCTGCAGGGCCGGGGAGCAGCCTCGCTGCGCCCGAAGGTCCGGACAGGGCAAAAAGCTGAAACATCCCCCGAGCATCCCCCGGTCACCGCTGCCCCTCGAGCAGGGCGCAACCCGCCGAGCAGGGCGGGACAGAGCTCAGCAGCACCCGAGCAATTCCTCGCAGCCCTCGGAAAAACCCACGGTGCTCCTTACGAGTTATTAAGCACACAGCCGTGCTGAGCGATGATTTAGGAATTATAAAGGTATTCGCTACAGGAATTTTTTATTCTTTTTCTCTCTTGCCATGGCAACCAGGGTATGGAAGTACTTCAGAGGAAGACAGCGCCTCGCAGTACACAATGTGTTTGCAGCACCTCTTTTTTGAAACGAGTTAAGCATTTTTAAAGCTCTCCTGGAAAAATTGGTCGAATAAAACAAAACCTACACAGCATGTTTTTTTTCCTGCCCGCTTTAATAAAAGGATGTGGATATAGTCTGCACTTTATAGAATTAGGAGTCCAGAATTCTAACAAATGACAAAGATTGCAAAACGGGACCTAGTTTGCTTTTTTACACTTAGAAGGCACACCTAAAAGAACTGGCAAAAATACCAGGGGGGGAAAAAAAGGCAAAAGCAATTTGTCTTTTAGAGACCAATCTGTAAAGATTTGTGGAAATGCATTAATTTAGATTTCTTTTTCCTTTTTTTGTCAGTTCTCAAAATTCAGGATCCTGCTTCTGCATATCTTATCTATGTCAGTAGCTGATGTCTTTTGTCAGTTGTAAAAGACAGCAAAGAAATAGAGGGGAAAATTAACATAACTAAAATAATACATGTTTGTAGAGGGAAGGAATTGATAGCTGAAGGACTCCTTTATCCTAAAACAGCAGCATTTATCCCAATCACAATGAAGCAGCATATTTTCTCATTCCTAAAATAGCTAGAATTATTACTGTGCCACTAGGAATTTTATATGCCTGTTGGGATCATGACAATCAGTAGACGTGCAATAGTAATGACAAACTTCTTCAATTAAACAACAATTCTTTAAAGGAGTTGTCAAAAATCAGGCTGATTTCCATATAAAAACAGCACTTCATTAGCAAGAACTGTCTTGCTTTCCTCTTGTTATCCTTGTTGAGGCAACCAGAATTGTCTCCCTAATACTTATTCGAGCACAGATAAATTACTTGCCTTAGGTAATATCTGATGACAGCAATTTCAGCCAGTTAGCTACAGCAACAAAATTGTTTATGTACACTTGCTTTTATAGCCATTTTTTCTCATACTGCAAAGCACAGAAAACAGGAAGAATCAAATATCTCTCCCCATTTTTGGAAGTCCAAAGTCTACTATAGCCAAGAGACAGACTCTTAAGTGTCTACAGCCAACTGGAGAATAAGATTGAGTACATCTCTGCTCTCATCCTTCTTTCAGTATTTTTAATATGAAAAAAAGGATAGTGAAACAAATAAAACTCTTAAAAACTAACTGAAAACAGCTTTTAGTCTTTCTAAGCAGTGTGACAGAAAATCAGGGAAAGAATCTTAGATATTATCAAATGGAATTTCCAAGAATGAAAAATAATGAATGCTTCCACTAATGAACACTTCCCAAACACTTGTATTGATTCTGGTATCCATTTACTGAACAACAGCCATCTACTCTTACCCAAATTAAAAACCAAAAGTAAATAGCCCATTTCTATACAAACTAGTACAGAATTTTTAGCTACCTTTAGTTACCTCTGCTTTGGTTGGTATATAATATCCAAAAGTTATTATATTATCCTATTGGATAGCATACACAACTGAAATCCAGTGGTGGAGGGGAAGTCCCACTCTTTGTCAAAGTATTGAAGGTTTCTTGGACACTGATTTTATGAAATGAGTTACAATGTTCCAAACTCAGAGTCTGCCCTTCTTTACCAAATGAGTTTTGTAAAGTGTTCAAAGACATCTGATAATTGTGTTATTGCCCATTGTAGAACAAACGCAATTTTGCAACTCAGTATTCTAAAAACCATTTATTACTGCCTACTGCTCAAGTAAGTTCATTTACTTTTTTTTAAAATATGCTTTATTAGCAGCCCATAATGCACAATAGGAAGGAGGCTTATTTCTTCTGAAGAACAGTATTTCCATGGCAATGCACGTCACACACAGAAACAATCTCTTATCTTTTCCCAACACCTACGACTGCTGGGGCTTAGCTTAATGTTATATAATAAAACACAGTGCAAAGAACACAATCTCAGTGGAGGCTCTAGTGCTTCCCTTATGTATCTTAGATATCCTTGGGTTTATAAGAGCCTTTAGGTCATAATGTTTCTTAAGCAACTAGAAGCTCCTTAATTAGAAGCAGGTGCACACAATGCTGGCACACATTTCCCCAGACAAACTCACCTGGAGAGACTCCTAATGAAGTAACAGAGTGGATGACAACAGCTACAAGATCAGATGTTTGCTCTTGCTTCTTTTGCAAATATTCTGATGCAAAAATCATTAAAATTACTGGGTTTGGTTTTTTTGCTTTGTTTTGAGGCAGTGAGGGTCTGTTGGGTTTTTGGGGTTTGGGTTTGTTTTTTTTAAAAATTCACAGTGAGTGCAAAGCAAAGGCACATAGTAGGACATAAAGTAGCACTGCTTGCTGGTACCTTTATGATGTCATTACATCAGCATAGATAATGTCAATAAACTCATCTTTATCCTGACTTACCAAGCAGACTTATGATCTGTTTCCAAAACATGCAACTGGTCTAAGTCAATTAAATTGATTCATCTGAGCATTCAAAGTGAACACTGAAATAATAATTCTGGTCAAACTCTGTAGTATACATGGTTTACATGTGAATATTGCTCTGAAAAAATGCAGATAAATAGGAATGGAATATTTAAATCCTGATTCGTCTCTGTTTTAGTGGGGTGCGCTAACAATTTTTACCAATGCAAACCTTTCGGCCTGACAATATCTGTCCTAATTCCCCTGTCCACAAGGCAAAATAACCAGTTTCTAGGGAAGGGTTGAAGTTTGTTTATTGTGCTGTTGCTGTTAAACCCAGAGCCAGCTTTCACTGTACCAGAAAGACAGCATGACTGACATAAAAATGAAGATATTTTGACATGCACACTGATTATTTTATTTCTAACCCTCACTGATAATTATCCAACTTTCAATCTGATCCAGCTAAGTGGGAACACAAAAGCCTATTATAAACTCAAGCATATGGCACTGATCAAAGGAATTTAACTTTCTTTTCCAGGCTAAAATTATTTTCTTTAGTAAAACCAAAACCCAGCATTGATCTGCTGCTTTCCTCTTCATGTTTCACTTCAGCAAGATAACAGGAACTCAACTGCATTGTCAAAAATGGACATTATCTTCAAGATGAGTGACTTCAGTCCTGCTACTCATTTAATAACAATACCATTTCTTTAGTAGGAAGAAGGCTGGATGATTGCTTATGTGCAAGCAACAATTAAATCTGAGAAAAAGACTGCTTTTGTAATAATAATCTGGAAAGGCATTATATCATTCCCTGAAAAATGAGTAGTTAATGGATAGAGTGCCTCGAGAAAGGGTTGGCATCAACAAGACTAGAATTTAAATTACATAAAGTGAAACTAAAATTCCAGTTCACTCTAAATAACAGCTCCTACAAAAGAAACATCTGGTCCAAAAGAAAATTCAGTGATTTGGCATTGCAGCACTGCATTAAATATTGGTACTGGTGTTGAAATGACCACTCTGCCTAATGCAGGAACATCACGTGCTGGGGTCATTCTCAATGGTACCACGCTGAAAAGGGGCTGCTGAGTTGCTGAGTTGCTGAGTTGTCATTTCAAGCTTTGCAATGGCATTCAGGAGCAGTCATGGCTCTAAGTGAAGTCTTGCTGAGAAAATATGGTAACTGTTTAGTGAGTGAGGAAGGGGAGGAGGGGATATAGATTCAGCCTAAATCAGGCAGCAATAACCACTTTATGCACTACCATTCTGCACATACTGATCAGCACTAGTGGAGACATTTCTCCACTTCCTTGCATAAATACATGTCTATACATCAAGTACTTCGTGCTGCTGCCACATCAGTGGCAACTTTTAATATATTCATAGATCTTCAGTCTTTTGATCTGGAAAATACTCTGACTGCAACACTGTGTAGTAAGAACTAGAAAGCTTTTCTCATTCCTCCTTCACTCTGGATTTTTAATGAGTGTAATACACTATTTCCCTGCCCTTTCTTAAAAGAAGCCCCTTTGCAGTGCTGCTTCTCAAGAGCCCAACAGCAGCAGCCAGTGAAGAAAGGTTCCAGCTGCTTTTGCATTTACATCCTCTCATATGTTTGCTTGGTTGCTCACAGAATGCAGAGCTAAGAGAGAAACATAACTTCATTGCAGCTCCAAAGAAAGACTCATCTATTAGTTCTCCCCCCAAAAATTGCCTTTTCAGAGCATCACACAGACAGAGTGCCTTTACTCCTACACAACTGCACCTGAAATATTTCCCATCGGTCAATAAAGAAGCTCCAATCCAGATATCAGAAACTAAAGGAAATAGAAAGGCTAAGCTCACAATCTTACTTACAAATTACAGTGCTTTAGCATAACAGCAACCTAGTCTTCAAGCTGTTCAGAGAGCTGTTTCCATAGCAGATTTTGTGTAGTGCTTGGCTTAGTGTTAAAAGTCTCCCTGTTAAATTGCTGGAAGAGGAGCACTGCATCAGGAAAGGACGGTTATCATACATTTCTATTTTTTGTGGGCAATGCCAAGCAAAATAAACCATTAAACAAACTGCAGCATTGGGGAAGATAAAGACATCACACAGACTGATGGTGCATGCCAAAAACTCTCCTCCCCTGAAAAATGTGAGGAATTTGCATTGATAGCTCCAAGAGTTTACATATGGTTCAGTGATATTTTTCATTCCAGAGTGATCAAAAATTGTTGGGTGGAGGGGAAGAAAGAAAGGAAAAGAGAAATAACTAAATATAAAAACTGAAATAATAAATATTAAAGAGGCAATTTTTTTGAAAACTTATGCATGCAAACACATACATGAATCAAAGAAAAAACAAAATATATACAAATAGTGTGAGTCTTCTATTCATGTACCATGGGTCATGGTTCCCAGACTGCTTATTTTTTTCTTGTTTAATTAGACTGAGGAATCTGAACAAACTGCTACTGAGCAAAAACCCATCTCTTCCTAGATGAAACATAAAATCATAATTAAATGAGGATGCTAAAGAGAAGGTTATTAAGGCTGCAGAATGACAGTAGCAATCATTGCACATACAAGTAAAGCTGGGGAAGGTGGTGATTAGAGAGGTCTACACAATCTTGACTTCACCCTCTGTAGAGTTTTGATCCAGCCTTAAAGTGACATAATCTCCCCATGCTCTCTATGTGTTCACAACAGGCAGTGCTCAGCAAACCTGACAGCAGCCAACAACTTGGTTTAGTCTCTCTGCTCAGTGTAAACCACCACCTGCTGGCCTAGGACAGATGGCAAATTACATACGAACCAAAAACTGCTTTAGGACAGGAGTCTGCCTGCCAAAACTTCCCCCTGGTGCCAAAAGCTTCACCAAGAGTCTTCACTACACCTTTTATGGAGGAGGAACGACTCTCTCCTCCTCACAGCTCCCAGTTTCTTACTCAGCCTTGAACTTTGGAGTGCAACTTAGAGATTCAATGTAGAAAATCTCTTAATCCTACTTCCATTACACTTGTAGCAACCATCTAGAACACCTTCCAAACAAAAAGCATGGTTCTAGTTGAAGCTGTCCTGTTCTAAAGCCAAGCAGCTTCATCTCCAACTTTTTACAGAGCCTTTGTAGCATCAGAGACATTGGAACAAATCTGAACTTGCATGACACAAAAACGTCCCATGATTCTCTCAAAATCCTCCTGTCTTGGTCACTTTCTTCAAAGCTGGTCTTTCTCTTACTGGGCTGGACTCAAACATTTTCTCTTAATTTCCCCATAGGCTTTGAGCAGCTTTTATTCTCTCCTATTCTGAAAGTTTTGGGTGATATTCATGTATTTTTACACTGCTTTTAATGCAGTGATAATCAAGGAAATAAGAGAAAACATTGGCCTATTCTACAAGCTTCTGAAGACACTAGTTTAAATTCCTTATCTTGCCAAGTATTTTAATAAAATTATTTTGACTTTTTATTTTTTAAAATAGAAATAACTTCTTCCTATGATCAATGGGGAAAAAATTGACAAGTGTTCCTAGATTAAAGAAACTGAATTTGAGCTGCACAAGACTTCTTTAAAGATGAATATCCCAGTCTTTCTATAAAATTAAACTGTGTGGCACCAAACATTTAAAGTACTGCTGAGAGATTAAGAGGAATGCAACAGCTCACTCAGAAGTTAGGGTCACTTATAGGGAACATACAGGGATTTTTAGTGAGGACTCTTTTTTTTCAGTGTTTTGTTACAGAAACTGTTGAAATATTTTTCTAAAAAGAAAAAGGACAAGAAAAATCTTTCTAAACAAGATAAAGGTAACATCCTTGAGGAACACTAAACTCCCTCTTTTGACATCTATCCTTGCTTTTCAATGACAACAAAAAGTGTGCCTTAACTCTTCTAAGAGATTAAAAGAACTGCAAAAAAAGAACTTGCTTATGTATTCATGTATTTTTAAAGGAAAAAAGGTCATAATTTTCCAGTGAATAGTTTAAAAAATAATTTTTAACAGGTTTTTATCCAAATCTGTATTTCTCAGTGAGAAAATATTTGGGCAGGTCTCCTCTGGAAACTTAGTCTGATGCTTTCTTGTAAATGAGGTAGGGCTGCCACATTTCTAACCAGGTGACTAGTTCAAATAATTCTGTTTTAGTACTGGATTTTAACCAGGACATTTAGCTGACATGGCTATTTAAATGAAGTAGCACTGGCTTCTCTTTGTTTAGTACACATTCTAGTAGTTTAATTTTGATGTATTTGTCTTGAATCCTAAACAACAACGTCAGCAGGCTGTTTTCCTAAACCAGCTTTTCTCACACCTTGGAGGAACTCCTGCAAACAGAGACTTTTCTCTTAGGAATGATCTGACACATTAGGAGGAATATTTCTCTGGCATGCACTGACTATAAAGGGAATAAAATCAGACCAGCTAGCACAGTATCTGTAATGTGAGGGGTGGAAAAGAGCATTTAAAATAAGAAGTTAAGAGAGAAACTCAGAGTCTGAGCCCTCGGACTAGAAGGATTCCTTGGGGCTCTCAGTCCAGGCCTACAGTGCTTCTGTTGGTCATGAGGGCAGCATGTTTTACACCTCTCCTTGTTGCAAGAACTTCTTTAGAAACATTTAGAGTTGGAAGAGAAGGGAAGATACCTTTACATAGCTGAAGTTGTGAAAGGATAGGGATTTCTCCGGTGATCCAAGTGATTTTACCCCGGAGGCAGGAAGCACTGTGACTCTAATCCAGACAAATGATGGTTTACTAATGGAGACAGACACCAAAAAAGTATAACACAGCAGTCCTGAGGCTGATACACCAGGCCATGTAACTTTTGGGCAACACAGTATCTCAAGGAAAAGAAAGCAACAAGATTACACACATTTTAGGACCAATTTTCACAGTGATTTAAGCAACAAATTTAATCAAGTAGTTGCTAATGGGATACACTCACCTTAACAATAGTTTATAAACCTCCAAAAATTTTGAAAACCTATTAGCCCTTTTTTTCCTGCAATTCCAACGAAGCAGTAGCTGTGTACATTAGAAATTAAGAAATGCAAGGGAAAATAAAAAAGGACATCTGCTTGTACTTTTGCTACTAATAAGGCAATTTCCTAAAGAAAGCAGGTCAGATGTACTTGAGCAGCGACTGAGATACACAGGAGGTACTTTGTTAGACAAATGTGGGTGAGCTTAAATGGATCAACTTTGTAAATGATGACAGAATTCAGCTTCAAGGTCAATATAATCCTCACCTCCTCTGCTAATCCTACGATAAGGATGATGGTTTTGACAACCTGTGGAACTACCAGCCATTCAAAACTGAGTTGAAGCAACATGAACACACTTTACAACACCAAGACTTTGTCATTTCTATACTTGGCCTACCAGCAAGTGCTGTGCATGTGGAAAAATGCCATTTCTCAGCCACAACTGGCTCTTCACAGCAACTGGGCTCACCTCAAATTCACTTATATCTTTGCCTTGAACAGCAACAGAGAGAATTGCATTTATTTTAGCCCACAGCTTAAAATTAACCATTTCAGCATTTGTATTTACAAGTAGTTTCCCATGGAAGACTAGCACATAGCACTAGATGCATCTTTATTATCTGAATTTTCCAAAGGATAATTGGGATGTGGAGAGCACCACAAAAGTAAAGCCACAGGATTAAAGGAGAGAATATATTTTTTTTTAGTTGTGGAGGAGGAGAACTTGTTAGCCTACACGGGAGCAGTGCTGAAAACTACCAGAGTGCTGATATGAATCATAGTTGAGGCAATTATGTAACACTGCAGAAAAAATGAAAGCCATCCTGGTGGGTAATGACAGGAATACTACATGCAAGATTGGAGAGGCAATCAACCCTTTCTTGTCAGTGCATTCAAAGAGGATACTGGGCTCAAGCTTCTTCTCAGCAGAAAGGACACAGACCACACACAGTGCCCAGGAGAGAGAAGCAGAAATTAAAATCCTTTTTTTGGGGGGGAAATGCAGATAGATGACTTCATTTAAAGAGCACCAAATTTACTTTTCCAATAAGGAAAATATTTCTACAGAAAGGACAACATTAGTTGTTCTGAATGGCCACATGTACATTGAGGGTTAGGAAGGGAAGGGAAAAGGAGGCTGCAAAGAAAAGATCTTTTTGCACAAGAAGAATTAATATTATATATTGTTGAAGTGTTGACCAGTTCTTAAACAGGGCAGGTATTGGGGGAGTCTTGGTATGATGAAACAGTGCAAACTTTGCAGAATACAAAGGTGAACCCACCACTGCACATTAAAAAGCAGAAAAGGGCTAAGGAATGGGAAGAGGCTCCATACAGAAAATACACCCTAGTTACATGAGAATGGTAAACAAACTTCTTAGAAAAGTTCTTTCTTGATATTTGTTTAAAAAAAAAAATCACCAGAAAACATTGCAGGCAAATTTGATCTTCCTCAGCACAGGGTAATGAACTAGTTAATCTCTTTAGAAGAAAGAAGCCTTCCTTCCTATTATTCTATTTTTAGATGCAGGGAGAAAAATAATTTTTGAGAGTAAATTACAGGATCTACAACACAGCTTTAACTGAGATTATTAGGAAGAGAGTAATGAGGCTCAATTTCTAATGAAACTTGCTATAACATTGGCACCTTAATGGAGTTTTAGGTTGGTTTATTTTCTTCTGAAACAGAATTTAAATGTATTTCAGTGATAAGACATTCAAGGAGCAACTCTGGTCAACATACGTGCCTTTTCATATGGCTTAAATTTTACTCCTTACAAAAATGATCAGCTCCAAAATGGAGTTAATTTATTAGCTTAGTCTGGACTTGAAGGAAAATTTAGGGTGCTTCCAAATTCCCAATAATTTCTTAGTACAGAAATATTGAAAGATGTCAAAGAGATGTCAATTAAGTGGTTTTCCAGCGGATGTGTTTCCTAAGGACTGCCTTATGCTGTGTAGCATTTCAGAGTCACAGCAATCAAATCCCATTATAATTATTAGAGGAATGCATTGCCTGTAAGCCATGACCTTGTCACCTCACCAGAGTGCTGGGCAGTATTTCAGTGATCCTTGATGGCTTTCTGTCTAACATCTTTAGGAGCTTGGACAAGAGGAGAAGCCGAGCCCTTGCACGTGGTTCCTGATGCAGGCTGCTCCTTTCAGTTTCTAAATGAACTGGCTAAAATACCTCTAGGATGTGAATCTGGATGGGGTGCATTCCCTCATTTCCTGTGCAGGAACCCAAGATGACAACTGGTAAATGAGCAATCACTGTCTCTCATATCTTCCTCATTCTTTAACATTCCAATGAAATGGATGGATGGATGGCATCCCCTTTATTTATTCATTTTTTCTGAAAAGCACTTTTGCAATGATTTGATGAAGCTCTGAGAGGAGTAAGTGTGCCAGGAATAATATTAGTGTTTGATTCACCTGAGAGTACCTATCCCATGCAGTCTTGTGCAACTTTCAGCAACTCATCACTGATGAGTTGCTCAATGTTCTTCTGTGGGTGTTTGAAATAGTTTTCTAACACACTCTGACACTCAAAGTTATAACAACTGCATGTACCACTGGCAGTTCTCTCACCATATCTTTTGGAACATGAAGTTTCAAGCACTGCATGTTATTGTAGATATTATACTCTGCAGCAGCTATTTTTAAACAGATCACAGCAGAAAGTTTCTGTGAGCATGCTTTCAAGTTTTAATATAGTTACTTGAACAAACAGTATTAGATTTAACACATTTTATACCTTTCCATTTTGATTTTCTTTTCAAAAGAACAAACTGCATGAGAGACAACAAGCAAAGGCTGGAATATAGACAGAGTAATTTTATGTAGATGTTTAGCTGCTGTTTATATTTCTGAGATTCATGATTTCCACACTATCTCTGATTTCCAATTATAGCTGTGTGTGCAACTTGCTGTGCTTTATCACTGATATATGGTTCCAAGTTCAATGAATTGATCTTTAAGGTTTCCAGTCAAAGCATTGGTGTTGGTAATAATAGGGAAGATTCAGATATGGATTTTTAAGAATCTCCCACATCACATTAATTCACATAACCTTTATTTACCACAGAGTGCCCTGTGTGTAGATGTGAAATGTTTTGTGGGGAAAAAGCATTTACCAGTCCCCAGCAGATTTGTATCATTAGAGAAGCATTTATAATGGGATTTGACTTAATGGAGATGGAGGCCTACAGACACTGCGTTAATGCTTTACAGCAGCAAGCTTGTAGAAAGCTTTTAGCACAACATAATGATTCACCAGGCTAAAATTATACACTGAGCAGTGCTTGGTTGAACCAGCACATTATGTTTTCAGTACATACTCACACAACTTGGCAAAACACAGCTCCTTCAAATTGCAAACATGATTTATAATAATTGGCACTATCTTCCAATTGTGCTCGCTCTAGAAGTTTGGGAAGAAATAAGGGTTAAACTTTCCATGCACCGTCATTGGGCAACTAGTTTTATGGCTCCCTTCACAGAGCTTAATATTAAAACCCTTGATACTGTTGTTTATGGGAAATTCATAATGAATAAAAGCTAAGTATAATGTTGTTTTCAGCAAGAGACTGTTTACAGAATAGGATCTTATCAGCCATGGTACAGAATCCTTTTATATGACCTTGTGGAATTCCTTTGTGGAGCAATGAACACCAAAAATTATCATAAGATTTTTGGCAGAGTTTATTCTGCATTGGCTAGAAATTTTCATTAAATGCAGTACATAAAATTTTCAGAGGGGTACTATGACATATAAGACTTTTCTTCCACCTATGGGCTTTTCCAGAGCCGAAAAGAATTACTCTTTATTTATATTTCAAGGTGAATTTTAATATGTATGAGGTGCAAGAAAGTGGTGGCTACTGTGAATAAAGCAGTCTGTTTGTCTAAATGACAGACATGCCACAGGCATCCTGAGGACAGGTTTCCCTTACACATGCTGCCCTCCTGCTGATCTGAACATCTGAACATATCCTACTCCATGCAGAATTACTCCTTGGCCCCTCTGCTAAGCCTGTGAGCAAAACTCTTCTCCCTCTACTACAATGGGGGAACCTCTCCACCTGCAGATGACTGAATCCCTTGCTCTTTAACCAGGCTGCTCAGAGAGAAAAGGGGGATAGAAATGTGTGTCAGATGACAAGCAGTCAGTTCAACACAGGATGTAAAACCACATCTCTGTGAGTTGTATGAGTGTGACCAGGAGCAGCTAGAAAAACTAGCTGCTAAAATGGAACATGAGGGAATAATTAGTAATACCAACATTCATTAAAGACATTTCCATACTACAGTCTTATTGCACCAAAAGTTACATCCACATGAACATGTACAGGGACAGTACTGAATGCTTAAAGCAAGTCAGAGGTTGGGATATATCATTAAATCCCAGTACTACTTTAATCACAGGCAGTGACAGATGATGACCAAAAAAAGAAAAGCTGAGAAAGACCCTCAGAGATGTTTGGTTATCAGACACATATCAAACTGATAAATTTTACAGAATACCAAACTTTTTGTCAAGCCTTACAATATTAACTTTGTCAAAAAGCATCTTTATGCAAGATGCTCTGTTGCTAGCATGCCCATTAATAAACCTTGCAGAGTACTTCTTTGCTAGCTGAAGACAAAAAAAAAAACAAAACAAAAACCTCATCTAGAAACAAAATAAAACTGGAAGGGGTTGCTTCTACACTTCTGGAAATTTGTAAATAGGAGCAAAATCAGCAATAAAACCACAGCCTCTCTTGCAGCCTGCAGATGGACTTCTGCTCACAATCACTGTACAGCTTTCCTGTACAACTTAATTGAGAATCCTGGGCCAAAACCAAGCAGAGGTCTCTGAATTTAAGTCACAAGAACAAAAGGTGATTTATCACTTTGGAAACCAAATTTCAGAGAGGTGAATACCTGGGGCAGTCACTCAGGCTGCAGTTTCACAGCAAATCAACCCTGTCTGATTGCCATCCCCTCCAGACCAGCTTCTGCACCCACTTTCTCCTGGCCATAATATTTCAAGTTTCCTCTCACACTCATTCCCACCACTGATCACATTTTTCACAAAGCCATTTCAACATACAAAGTCAGTGGGAAGCTCATCAAACTACCAAAAGCAAATAGTTTTTCTCACAACGTTCTGTGATGGCAACAAATGCTGAAGAGATGGCTCTATGTCCTGAAATTTCTCCTGGGGTTTTTCCCCCCTGGCCACCCCACAGCAACAGCAAGCAGAGGAAAGAGACAGAAATTGTGCTTACTTTTGGGAGTAGATCTAACTGGAGGCTTCTTAGGTCTGAAGGCAAGTAAAGAGTGAAGGTTTGTCCTTTGGTGTTGTCCAGGGTACAAACAGTAAGAACAAGGCAATCTGTTTTTACCAATTTTATCTCCTGTATCAGCAACCAAGAGCAATGCTTAGCAACATCTGCCATTTGCCACGAAATATCAAAACACACACTGTAGCAAAACATCTTAAAGAACCAAAATACTCTCACAACAGAAAGAACTTTTCCTTGATATGTTGCATGACAAGAACATGTGTTTCTTAGCTTTACTACAGAAATACACAGACTAACAGAGCAAACTGAGTTTCTCCTCTATATGCCTAGCACAAGGGGTATCAGATGAATTTTATGCTTCACTTTTATGCTTTGCTGTATGCAGCTCTGGAAACGAGGCCTTGTCTCCTTGGCTGACAGAGGATCCCTAAAAAATACAAATTCTATATGATAATTTTACTTGTCTTGATCTAGGACAAGCTATTCCATAGCAGGCTGGTGAGGGGCTGGAAAGAAAGCTGATAGTGACTGTCTAAAAAATCAATTCTAAAACAGAGTTGATATTAAATGACACAAATGACACAAATGTACATTCTACAAATGTAACCCAAACAATTTGCTTCCAGAGAATATCTTGATGTTTTTAGTAGAACTAATGCAGTCAGAGTGTCAGTTATCATGATCTGTAGTCCTAAAAAAAAATGAACACTGGCATTTTTGAGGGTTAAAAAGTGCAGGTGAGCCATACAAGAGGGAACAGGAGGACCCACCAGTTCATGAAACAGGATATCATGGGTGGGTGTAAAAAGACTCATAGGATTTTACTCTTTTAAATGCTGTCAATTGAATTTGTGATAACAGTCACAAGAGATATAGCAGATTTCCTGGAAGCACATTCCTGCTACTCCTTCCTTGTATGTTTATTGCTAAGCTTGGTTATAATCTCTTCAATGTCAATTGGCTACATGCATTCTTTATAAATAAGGACTTGAGAAAGGAGACAGAGCACAAAAACATGGGCTTTGCACAAATGGAAAAGGACTAAACCCCTGGATTACGACATTTTGAGTAATAGCCCTATTTTACTCTACTTTGCATGGATCTTTAGGCCTTAGAAATGGAAATAGACCAGCACCAGTTTTTGTTGTAAGCGATTTTTGTCAAAGACAAAATTACAATTGTTTGGACTTTTTTGAGCAATGGCTTTTGGGTGAGCAATTGCAGACATGCTTCTTCCAGGAGCTGGTGAACAGGCTGAAAGGTGTATTTGGGACAGGGCAGCTCAGCATGGGAGTCACTATGTTGGGGCAAAACCTGCAGAAACTGTCCTGGAAACCAACTGTTTTATACCCAGGAGTAGTTGTTGTTGTTGTTGGAATTTGTGTGCAAAAGTCACAGCAAATTTAGCATAATAGTATTGTCCATGATGTAAATCTGAAATTCAGTTAGCTGTAAACATTTGATGTTTGTTCAGCTAATTAATCCTCTAATAGCTGTGGTATTCAGATGAGAAGCTCATGAGAATGGATATGTAATTAGTTTTCCAATATTCCATTTGTGCCAATTCCATAAGACTCTGCTTTGCAACCAGCAAAGAGCATGGAAAGGGAGATCCTAGATTAGTGGAGGAAGATAAGCAGAGCATTTTTCCTTGGTGGAAGCAGGAGGGCTTCACTGGATTACACCCAGGGATGCCAACTGCAATGCTTGGGAAGACACCAGAAGGAAAACTATTTATTTATAAACTCTTAGAGCACAATAAAGCAATGAGAAATAGCCAATACAAGCTTGCTGAGGACAGATCATGTCAAAGCAGGCTAACTCCCTTCTTGGACAGGATAACTGCCTAGCAATGAGGATACAACAGTAGGAGTGACACATCTAAAGTACCCTCAAGCCATTTGGTTTGTCACAGAGGACATTCACAAATGGACTCTAGGACAGCTCCCCCAGCAGGGAAACAGCATAAGCAGGGCCACAATCAGCTCAGGAATCACAATGGAGCCACAGTTATCAGTGACCTGCTCCTGTGTCAGCCAGCTGTCTCCAGTGGGATTATACAGTGCCTACACTGCATGCTGCCCAGGCTATTCAGCAGTTTAACATCACCAAAAATTGTATAAATTACATGTGAGAATTTTAGGAACATTACTAAAGCAGGAGGAGATGTACTTAGGAAGACAGCATTTAAATTCAAAGGGTTCCTGGCAAACTAAAATTTAGAAACAGCAGGACAATGTTCAAGCTAGACACGCACGGTGAGCCCAGGGAACTGCTAACAAGGGCACTCCCACAAGGAGAGCAACTCAGTGAGCAGGAGGTGCAGCAGATCACAGCACAAGCCAGCAGTGGAACTCGGTGTGATTGCTAAAACATGATTTTAAGAGATGAAAGGAATTCTGTATATAAGCAGTAGTGGTAACTAATCCACTGCCTTTAATGCTAGCATCTCTCAGCTGGAATACGGTATCCAAATTTGAGCTTCAAACTACAGAAACCCAGGAAGCATCCAGAGAAAAGCAAGAGAGATGAAAAATATCAGAAAATATCCCACAAAGAAAGACTGTATTTGTTAGCAACAGGCACAAACAAATCTTTTATTGAAACTTTTCAAGGGCCATTTCAAGTCTATGTTCCATGAATACTGTGTACCTTATCTTGGGTAGATTTCAACTGCTACCTCAGGTCACTTCCAGGCCCCATTTCTATGATGCTTTTTCTGAAATATTTCCAACAAACCAAACCAAACTCCAGCATGGCTTTCATTGTATAAAATAGACATAAAAGAAGAAAGGCTTAGACTTGCAAAGATAATTGAAATATGTAATCTCTATAATTTAAAAGTAAAAAAAAGAAAAATCTACTTAATCTATACCTAATCTAAAATTAAACTGTGTAACATTCTTCTCAAGAGGAGCATATCAAGTCAAAGAACTTCAGAAAGCAATCAGTCCTAGTGTCCCTAGATGCTACAGCAATCAGAGAAATTAAAGGAGATGAGGAAGGAATGCTACTTTTAATTCAGATTTAACATCAAGCAATTGGGGGAAAACTCCTTTTACGGTTGCAGAAAAAAATGAAATTATTAATAATACTTTCCTTCCAAATCAACCAAGATGCATAGTATCACATAATTATAATGAAGAACTTAAGAAGATTCAGAAAAAAAAACATTTAAAAATATTTTGACACTCTGGCACTGACCTCAGCAGATGGAATTGCATTAGGCTTGTTAAATATCAGCTAATTCAGGCTTTCCACAGGAGATCATGTGCCTACATTAACTATCTATAAGAAATTGAAACTCACTTTCATAGTGCTATGATTAATTATGAATAAGCTTTACAATACAATTTTAAATGAAACCTCTTTTCAGCTCAGTGAAAGCCAAGAGATGCTTGGAAAGACTTTTCTTGTACAAACTGTACATTATCTCTACTGTAAAACTGTGTGAAAAAGAGTTTTCCCCCATGTACCTACAAAGGAGTGATGAAAGGTCAGAGCAATACACAACATTGCTTTGGGTTTCTTTGGAGGTTTTGTATCAATAAACGAGCTGAGTGGGTCACAGCAGTGGATGCCAAGAGGGCAGGATGATTTGAAAAATAAAATTACTGGTACTCCTCATGTTTTCTGAATTCTTCCTGATATATGAAGGAAAACTACTATTTTTAGGTACCTTAAGTAACTCGTTCAACATCCCCTAGCCAACAAACCTATCTGCTCAAAAATAACCAAATAAAGTCCAGTTCCCCCAGGAAAAGATGAGTTGTTTTACTGTTTGTAGCACTCTTTAGAGGCCTGAGCCAAAAGATACCTCACAAATGGTGAGCGCTGATTTCAGGAACAAAACACTTCACAGAGCCTTTGTTTTAGCACATAAGAACAAAAGGGAACCCTGCAAATGAAAGGATGGCTGAGGTCCCTGATGATGTGACTGAAGGGGGCTAAAGTAGCCTAAATCCTGTGGGCAGGGCCAAGTGTCTCCTGGGCAGCTGGGTGCTGGCAGCTGCCACCTGCAACGCGCAAAGCAGAAGCGTTGGAAGAGATGGACTTGGCCAGGGCCATCTGTCCCTCCGTGGCCTCAGCAGCAGATCAGAGCTCTGCAGGAGCTCTCACACTGGACCTCAATCATCCTGTGTGGCACTGAGCCTCATTTTCAGCCACTGGGATGATTTTAAGGGAATTAAGAATTAACTCAGCTGGGAATCTCCTATATTGTCACGATCTTGAACCTGACAGTTAAAATAAAATGTGACTAATGGTGACTCGGAAGTTTATTGTTATGGAAGTTGGCATTTAGATATGCTTTAGACCCAAGGCATTCCAGGAACTAGAGCAGGAGCCAGAACTATATTATATACATCATTATGTACATCAGCTCATGCATTAACAAATCAGTTGGATGATGCATTTTTGGTGGCCAGGTCAGTGACCATCAAAATCGGCTGATTAGGTTTAATTTCAGCTAAAGACCAGTGCTCGGAATATTCCAAGTTTGTAAAGGTAAAGAACACACATAACCACTGTCATAAACCAACACATGGACTGATGCAAATAACTGCCTAAAATAATCAAATGGGAGAGAAATGGTATTTCTCACCTTTACTGCTGATCAGTTCAGCATGTATTTGCTCATGTCTCACTGAGACACTCCTGAAGCACAGATGAGTGTATGACAGAGTGGATATTATGCTCTGCTGAACAAGCTCAATGAGACCTACCAGGGTGCCTGGTCACCTGTGAACTTCCCCATGCCAGCCAGATTGAGGCTGATTCTCTCGAGATCAGCTGTGAAACAGAAGGGTGGAAGGGCAGGAAGAGCAAATCTGCATGGAGGAAGCATGCAGGGCTGCAGTGAGCACACCAGCACCTGGCTGTGCCCTGGGGAGCCTTTTCCTTGTGTTGCTGCTCTTGGGAAAACCATTTCTGGGCACCCTTGTGCTCATCGTGCCTGACTTGTACCTCCCACATCATCAGCAATGGGGAAAAATATCCAAAAAGAAAAGAAAAAGATCCCACATCAAACCCAAACAAAAAAACAACCCAAACCAACTGAAAAGCCCCAAGAAGATATTACCTTGCACAGTGGAGAAGCCTAAATGTACAGAACTACTAGCAAGTGCTGGTGACAGATGCTTAAAGTAATTGCTAAATTAGAGGAGGAACTTGGAAGCACAGATCTTCAAAATTTTCAGCATGCAATAGTGATTTTCTTTTATTTTTTCTGTGTCTCTGTGTGATCATGACTGTCTCATTTCTGTAATTACCAAAGGTGTCTTTCTTGGTCATGTTTTTCTCATCACAGCAAGGTTGTAGTGCTAATGAGTTTTTCTAAGAAACAGAAATATACACTGGCAGTTTTTCAAACTGTAAACTGGAAGGAAGCATTTCTGTTGCGAGAAAATCTCAGTACCAAATCATAATCTACCCTGTCACCCCCTGGTTAGGAGAAAAGGAGGTCAGAGAGATGAAGAGTTACTTGAAGGAAAAGTTATTGCTGGTTTTGGTTTTTCTTCAGATAACTTTTCTAAATTATTTCATTCAATTTGTCAATAAAATCCCTAAGATGTTTATACTAGTTTGTAACAGTATCCATTACACTGTGGACAAAATAGGAAAAACATTGTCATGAAACTAATTTAAAAGCAAGATGTTGATTAAAACCAAAGAATGAGGAGGAATTGGTAACTTTTCAAAACCTTGAATCAGCAACAACATCATCAATGATGCCACATGATGTGACATAGTTCTCATAAGCTGCAGGCTATGCTCAGCACAGCATTAGTTTCCAATACTTATCCTACTCTTTTATTCAGCTTGATCAGGGGTGTAAGATGGTGAAACAGAACATGGAATTTCAAATTTTCTCTATTTTTTCCCTTTGTGTGATATTTTGCTATCCAAATGATAAGAGCACAGCCTAATATACTCATGGTTTGAAATAAATAAATAGATAAAAGCACCACAATGCAGTGGGGGAGACTAAAACAACCTTCAGAAGGAGACATTTAGCAAAGAACACTTCATCCAGAAACAGACTGTAAGAGGCAGGGAATGCCTCTACCTGAATTATGTGACAAAGAAAAGCCAAAACCTACACACTTAAAACATGCTCAAACCAGTTTTAAATAAAGGAAGGATATGACCACAAAAATCAACCCCTTAGTATTTGGATGCCACGTGCCTTGCATTTTCTTATTCCACCTTATCCTGATGAATGAGATTTGTGCTCTGACCTACACATGGCACACAGCCATAAGGTAAGAGCCCACTGCCTGAGCTGAGGCTTTCTTTAGAGTGTGTGGAATGGCAATCAAGTTGTGGTGTGTTTTTTTCCCCAATCTCATTTGTCACAGCAACCTTTATTTATTCTTTCAAGTCAATCTTCCATAGAGTAGCCTTTTGTATCTAGCAGGAAAACAACGTGTCACTGAGACAAACAACAGCATCGTGATTCATGCCAGAGGCAGAGTTCACTGTCTGCTGGCCCTCAGCCCAGATCCTGAAGTGCCCACTCTCATTTTGTAGCCTGCATTACCATAAAAGCAATATTTTATTAGCAGAGAATTTCAAACTCTTAATGCACATCCAGCTTTTTACGGCTGCATAATGTGTGCAAAATTCAAGTTTTTCTTTGCTTCCTTTTCACTTCAAACCAATGAAACACATCCAGGCTGCAACACCAGCCCCTCTTCTTTCCAGAAGTGTTCTGGCACCCTCTTTGATATTGTCTTTTTTCTTGGAATAAGGCCTGCTTCTCAAATCTGTTCACCTTATTTCACACTATCACTTTCAAATATCTTTTATAACAATTTTCATGTCGTGACCTTATAAACCATTCTGAGATCCAAGTTTTTAGTTGTCTGTAAACAAGAAAAACGCTGAAGATTTATGTGGGGAATTTCTGGTGCTTTCCAACCTGGATTTTTTTTAGTTGCTGGGTATTTCCTTTCAGAATTAGGGACAGTTGCTTTTTCCACAGCTTCTGCTTTGGTCACATGAAGGGGCTGCCTGAGGCATCACGCTCTTCGGAGCATCCTCATTCTATTCTGGGACACAGGAAAAGACAAGGCTGTGGCCACAGAGAGCAGCTGAAAGCTCCAGCTCATACCCTGAGCTTTCACTGAACAGTCAAGCTATAGAGAACCACCTGAATATAAATAAAGCAAACCACAGCCCTCAAACATGATAAAACCACCAACTCCTCTCCATGATATGCAACTTAACAGTTTTTAGTAAGAGACGAGTAATGGTTCATCATTAATGCAAATATCAAGTGATTCACTAAATCACTTGTTTTTAGAGGAAATTAATGTTCTTTTGTGAAGTGACCACATATATTTGTGTTAGAAAAGATGATTAAAAGGGGATATAGGGCCCAGGAATGGAGATAGGCCAAGGAAAACCTGGCTTAAAACTTGCAAACCTTGAGCCCATGCCAAGAAATCTACTTAACCAAGGAAAACCTCAGTAAATAGCCTATTTCCTGAAAAGTCTACAGACAGAAGTTCCCTCTCTGACTTGCAAACTGAAACACTTTTCATCAACAACAACAACAACAAAAAAAGGAGCAGACTTAGTGCAAGTAATTTGAGCTCATTATTCAGCATCACTAAGAGTTCCACACAATGAAACTGCCTTGCCAAATAGATGCCATTTTCCAGTTTTCAATACTGAAATAAAAGTACTCCTCTTTGGAGGTGATTGGTCATGGATGGAGATGATTAAGAAATAGACAAATATATTATCCATCTTCCATTTCCATGCTTCAGAAAAATAAGAAGAATCAAAGCCAATACAGCCATGTATCAAACCAGAAACAAGGGAGATAAAATACAGCTCACAAAGAAATCTACAGCAGAACCAGCAAATGGACTTGGTCCCAGCTTGTGTCTTCAGACACTCCCAAGAGTACATTGTTTTAATCAGATTTATAGTAATTTTATACAGCTAAACTGTCAGAGTGCACACATGCCATACTGTTCCATAATTATTATGGTAGCAAAACATTGCATTTCTTTGTAAAGGACCAACATTCTGCTGGGATCTGTTGCACCTGAAGAACAGGGGATTGGAGTCTTTGCAGCACTGCCAACATGGGGAAAACTCTGCCATCAGTAACACACAGCTCTTCCCTACTCAGGTGACCAAAACATTTGAAAGGTTTCCACAAATGGCCATGCTTGGCAAATTGCAGAAAAAGCAGTGGAAATCACTTAATCCACAGTGCCCGCTTAACAACAAAAGAAAAGAGGTCACAGAGAAACCACTATGGAAGAAAACATTTTATTTCTCTGTGTGTCTCTCCACGCTTTTTTAAAATTGAGTACATAATTGCACAGGTGCCACAGGGAGGAACAAGTGTTTGAAGTTTAAGAGCAGCTGTTTGCATGAAACAAGCTATAGATAAAGCCTGAGGTTAAAACACAACATCCCAGGGTCCCTTTCCAAAAAAGCAAGACCACTCCATCTTTTACACGCACATAAATTAAGCAGAGGAGTGAGTTTTGCCCAGTATGTCCTGTCCATTCCTAAAGGGTCTAAATGTTGCAATTATCCCTACAGGCTGAGTCCCACGCTGCAGTGAAGCCCTGGGCTGGTGCTCTGTACCACTTCCATAACTCAGCCAGTGCCCCTGACAGCATTGAGCTGCACCACAGGGGCAGGGCTCAGAGCAGCACAGCCAGGGGCTCCTGCTCCACAGCCAGGATGTGCTCTTACACACTTGTGAGGAATTATCAATTTCAACTCCCTGTGCTAGACATTAACCTCTGTAGCAGGGGTAGCCAAAGGGAAATTTATCTCCATTTTAAAGGAAAAAATTGAGATAATATCGGTCATGATCTATGTTTTCCCAACACATTTCCACATTTGTCATATTTTCAAAGTTTAACTGACAAGCATAATCAAATCTGGCTTCCATTCTATTGTCATTGTCAGGAAAAAAAAAGAGGTTGGGGTTTTTTTCAAATAGGGAAGATGATTTCAAGCAGTTTCTCTTTCTCACCAGCACTCTCTTAAACAAGTTGTATTGGGCAATCAAAGACAATCTTCAGAAAGCCACAAATCAGACATCATGAAATTATATTCTGGGTCTTTTTCTGGAGTGCTTCCTCTTTCCTACTTAAAATAAAACTGAAAGGGAACACAGTTTTATTCACCCAAGAAATATTTCCTCAAAAATTTCACTACTTACTAAACGATTTTAAATAAAAAAATGTAAAAATTCCCACATATTCAAAACCCATGACTATTCTGTTTCACTTTTGTTTGACTAGTCCAAGTTTATATTAAAAATAAAAGCTTCAAGATGAAATAATGCTTAGTTCCTACAATCATTGCAAATCCCCTTCTAGAGTAATAGTATTAATAATCACCTTCCCAAGGCCAGATTACTGCCCAGCTTGTATCAGACCATGCCACTTGGTACTTTCTTTCTTGTGAAAAGCATCTGCTCCCTCTTGGTAAAAAAATAATTAAAATCCTGTGTGAGTTCCCTGTTCTAGGTCAGAATCAATGGCACTGACAAATATTAATAGACCCATGCCAAGCAAGAGGAGACACCAAGATAACTTTCAGCATTGTAATGAAGTGCAAGTCAAAATATAGCCTCTATGCAGATACAAAGAAGAAAAAGAAATTAAATCCATATTCATATATTGCAGCAGCCTTGACAGACCTTAGAGATCATGCACAGCAAAAGTAAACTGCAGTGGTACCATTCAGAAATTGACTCTGCTACTAAACATTTGAAGCCAATCTTTACACATCAAAAAAGGAGGTGAAAAAAGTGACTATTTCCACAGTCAGTGACTTCCAGTGGCAAAGGAAGTCTATTTCTGTGTTCACAATTAGAAGTATGAATTACAATCTAACCACATAAGACCCATCTGTTGTTCAAGAGCACTCTCACAGCTTTCTAGGGAAGTATAGTGCTTCTAATTTGAAGCCTACAGCATAAGTTGGGTTTTATATGGAGAAAAAACAAAACCATTTGATTTCACCAATAAACAGCTCTTAAATAGTGAAAAAATATATTTGGGACATCATTGGTATTGTCATAATATCTCTACAAGGAAGATGCAGAAGAGCCATAAGTGCTATATCCTCTAAAACCAAGTTTTGCAAAAATATCCTCCAAAATTCTGTGATTTCTATGGGATTTTATTGTGTTTTTTTCTCTTCTGCTCCAAATCATTGTATACAAGTAACTGGGTGAACGACGAAAAAACCCCATGAGAACTTTTTTCCTCCCACAGTAGTTTCCCACTTTCCAAAAATAAACACACCCTTATGATTTTACACTTGCTCTAGGTTCCACTACATGACATTCTGAGAGGGGTGGGGGTTTCCACTCTGCTGCAGTATCAGTGCTAGCAGGAAGCTGCTCTCTTTACAAAAAAAGGGAAGCTGCCTCTCTGCAGTGTTTTGAAGCCACAGCCTACTTTAACCCTATATGGGCACATCCACCTTCCCCCAAAGTCAAGTGTGATGCATGCTTGCTTCCTATCTTTCCTTCTGTTTTGATGATGAAAACCAAAGAAATAAGATTTTGCTTTGAAAACATGTATTTTGAATTAAAATTAACTCAGAATTTAATTAAGAATACAGGGACCCTAAAAGTTATTTAGAAGTTGTTTTAAGCTAAGAGTCTGATCAAGTATTAACTGAAAACAAAATTAATTGATGATACTGAAACACTCTGGATAATTCAGACTTGAAGGTACTTGTATGAAGATTAGTCCTGAATTCCTTATGGCCATAAAGCCATTAGCACTCTCATAACTGACACTTCCCCTACTTGGTGTAAATATTTACACATTCAGCCACATACTATTCTTTTGGGAAAAATAAGTGTTATTTTTTAGTCTGATTTTCAAGGGAAATGAGTTTTGTGTGTTTATTTCCCTTGTCTGTCAAGTTGCCCCTGTATTTAATGCCAGCAAACAATTAAAATTTGTAAAAGGTAGAGGTCTCAATGCTGAAGAAATACCTGCTCAGAGAAGAACAGCTCAGGTTAGTGCCATGGCTGAAGTCAAAGACAGGATGCCAGCCAGGATGCTCACAGCTCTGGTTTAATTTCATATTCAGAAAAAAACAAAACAAAACAAACAAACAAACAAACAAAACCAACAATGAAAAAAAACCCAAGCCTTGAAACTACAAACTGCACCCAAATCAGCAGTACCAATAAATTCAGCTTTGTAGTGCTACAGTGAATTTTCCTGTAGAAAGAAAAAGAAAAAAAAGGGGGGGAAAATGCAGGTCCTATTAAAAACCTAGAAGATAGTTTTCAGGTTGTTCTGTGGTGAATAATCTCTGTGCTTACAATAACTACAGTGTGTCTTTGAACAGCTCAAACCTGGATTCTCTTCAATCCATTTTACCTTAGGTGTCAACAGAAGAGCTGCCAGTTTCCTCCATATTCTTTATTTTTATGTCACATTTAAACACATATAGTTAAGGATGTATCCATCATCCTGATGAGATATGATTGTGCTGTCACTTTTCTTTATGCTGTGATACTACTTTTCAAGAAGGGAAAAAAAAAAAACCTCTTCTATGATCATAACTGCACTAAAGAATAAAATTCTCAATTCCAAGGTTTTTGTGAAACTGTTTAACCACTAGTCAATTTAGCAATATAAATATTAGTATTTTACTAGAAATAATTTCTTAAAGACTATTAAAAAACTGCTGTCACTGGTGGATTTGAGTTGGAGGCGGGGGTTAACCCTTCCAACTCTCCTACTGCCTTTCTCTTGGCACCTAGTATTTAAAATTCTGCCTTTTGCCCTTTTTTGTGTACCATAATTTGTGCTATTTCCTTCTTATGATCCTCCCCTCTCTGAAAATATGTATGTCAAATTTTATTCTGATACTACAATGCATTTTCAGTGCAAATTAGCAGTGTGTTCTAATAGTAATCCATTGCACCCCTCATTTTAAGGGGAAGGAGGCAAGACACATGACAAAAATCATAGAGTGAAATAGCTGGAAGTCCACCCACTGGGAAAGGCTGGATGGCAGAACCACTGTGCAATGCTGCTGTAAAGAAATGCAAAGTAAGTATTATTTTACTTTATATGAGTCTTACATAAAAGGTTGATTTTTTTTAAATTTGAAAGCAATGGTGTAGGATAATTTGTAGTTAGAGATTTATATTGTTCAGAAATCACATTGGGCAGTCTTAGACTTGACTAGAATCTGGTTCAGACATTAGAGAGCAGAAGAATTCCTCCTGGAACTATCTGAAGCCAAACTGTGCACTAGGAAATGCAGGCAAGCACACCTCAGTAAAAGTTCATTGTAAAATTCAGTATTGTTGATATTTGCTTTCAAAACACACTCCCCTGCCCCCTGTCCTTCCTTCTGTCACTTCAGACAAGTCTCTGATTATGGGGCTCATTCTGTGCTCCTCAGTCGTCCACTTCTCAGATCTCATCTAAACACACACACCTCTCTTGGAAAAGTCAAACCATTCCTATCCATCACAAGTGTCCATTGCAGAAACCTGGTCCTCTGCAAGCCTAAATTAAGTGTATTCCACTCTTCCAAAAGTATCCTACTGTATCCTACTAGCACTTAATCACATCCCTACCTTCCTCTTCTAAACTGTTCCTTCACATTTCCTCTATAGAAATGCCAGTTCCATTTCCATAAAGTTATGTCATTGTCTTCTGCCATCACCTCAGCTCTCTTCCTCATTCTTTACCAACTGTTCTGTTTCCCCAGACTGCTTATTTCTACATCCTTATTAAAATTTCTATGCCTTTACACAAAAATAACCCAAACCCACCTCACCACTAACATGAAGTCTTCAGTAACTACAAACTAAATTACCTACACAGAATATTCCTTTCATTGTTTACTGATTTGCCTCTGCTTGGAAGATTTTACACTCTAGACATATATGGAATGGAGAGAATTTCTCATTTCTTATTGTTACTGATTCAGGTCTCCAAACAGAATGCATCTATAATTCTTCCTGCATGATTTAAGTGAGCTTCTGAAGAATTTCTGGTATGCGTTGGACATTACTATGCAAAAATCAAGTACAAAGAATGGTCAAACAAAAACTGATTAAAAAAAAATAAAGTCAACAAGTTTAATTGCAGAGAGATAGTTCTTAGCTGTCAGATTTCTATAGAATATACTGTAAATGGTTTCTAGGTAGCTTTGTAGAAATAGTATATTAAAAACAAAAACAAAGCAAAACTGCCCAAAACCCCAAACCAACAGAAACCCACAGAAAACAACAAATTAAGTCATACTACACCAAAACGGGAATTTTGGAGAAATTTTAGCAGCAATGGAATATAGGAAATCAGCCTGCCCAAAATCTACTTCCTTTCCTTCACAACATCTGCACGCTGGTCTTAACCCAGCATGTCAATTCCTACAACCCCGAGGAAGCAGCAGATCAGCCCCGGTTCGCCTGGAGCTCAAGGGCGGCAGGGCTGGAAGTTCCCAGCCGGTGCCCAGCACATGACACCTACGTAAGGGAGGGCTGGGACTCAGAATTTCCTCTCGTACAGCACCTTCGGCAGCACTTTCGTTTTCTCCGGGTATAATGGTAACGGGAAGCAGGGGCTGCCCGCACTCGGCGCTCGCTTGGCCGGAGCGCGGCCGGAGGAGCGGCCCCGCAGCTCTTGGCAGCGCAGGGCAGGGACGGGCCCGGGGAGCCCGGCCGGGAGAGGACATGGTCCTGGAGAGCCAGGTAAGTGTGGCAGTGTGTGGGCTCTGCTCTCTGCTCCACCTGCTGCTGCTGCTGTGGGAGCCACGCGCGGCTCCAGGAAAACTACGGTGACGGTAACTCTGTGCTGGGCACGGCAGAGTTCAGCCACCCACGGGCGTGTGACAAAGCGATTTAATGCTATGCTACAGGGACAGCACGTTTAAGATTGTGATGCAGGTTATAAATTCACTGTTTATCCTGAGTGTTATGTCACGATTAGGTCTCTTGTAATGAATTGATACCACTCAGAAGGAAGATTACATGGTGGTAGCTTTATGCAATGGTGGTGTGGAGAAATGGAAACGGGGGTTACTATTTCATGTCACTGTGGTACATGAACATTGTTTTGCTCTGGAGTAACAGAAAAGACAGAAACATAGGTTTGAATGAATATTGAGCAAGTGAGAGATGGTCTCAGTGTTGTGCAGGCAGGTTTAAAGTGATGCAGCACACTGCATCAAAAGCACAGAACCAAAGTTCTCTTGCGAGGACGTTTGAATTGGTCTTTTGGAGTCAACCCACCCCAAGCTCAGGTGATGCTTTCCAGAACATGAGTAATCAAGTTTCAGATATTTGCAGCAAAGATGGATACTTTTCCTCAAAGATCCATCTCAGTCCCTCTTTCTCCAAGTTAAGCAGCAACGAAATTTCAAGACTAACAGGGCATTTGAATTGCAACATGTTACCTTGTGCAACAGAATGAAGTGTGTCCTGTAAGATCAAAAAAAAGGGGTTGTTTTCAAAAAATTGCGAAGGGATGTTTTCATTTTAGCTTCTGCTACATCAAAAACACTATCATGGTATTTTACAGGGAAATAAAGATTTCTGCTGCAACAAATAAGATCCAATTCTGGGCTAAGTTTCTCTCTCTGGTGAATTTAAGCTTTAAGTGGATTGGTAGGGACCTGATGCACATAAGTCATGCAATCCCTTGGGAAACGATTTTCAAATTAACTAATAAGATATTGCACTGCATTCAGCTTATTAGAAAGAAACACTGAGCAGCAACAGCACACAGCTACTGTGCCTGGGACTTAAGAGCTGGATTTAGCTGTCATGTCCATAATTCTTAGTGCATTGGTTATGTAAAGGAGTAGGTGAGAGGAGGGTTTAGTTTCATATTAAGGAAAGTAAAAAGGCTCTACAGAATGTAATTGCAGGATTAGTTAAAAGTATAAGGCAGCTTTGCTCCACTGTTTACATATCAAAGCAATTTATGGAAATCCTCATATAGAAAACCTGAATAATTGAAAATGAGATTGAGAAACAACTTGATCTTACATTAAAGGACAAAAAATATGTTTTCATATTAAAAAAATCATATGTGTAGAGAAGAACTTGGTAAATTTTCACAGGAAACATTAAAGGTTTGTTCCCCAGTGAGATGGAATAATATTCAAGACCTTTTGTCCAACACTGATAGTTACTTTGGTAATATCTCTGCAGCTTTCCAGATATTCGAGAGATCTACATGTCACAGGATTTCTGTGCATGAGAACATTTTGACAGTAATTGCCATTCATCTGGAGAGGGAAAGTTAAAGAGACAAAGCAAGCAAATGCCTTGAGAATAACTTTTTAGAAAGAGTATCACAGTATGGGGACAACACTGAAGAACAGAGAAACTATAAAGGCAACAGATGTGGCAAGTAGTTGAACCTAGCTGGGCAGAGAAAGAGGAATCATAAGGATTAAGGGGGAAAACTTGTCAGTTTTGGTAATATATACAAACTCCATTTGATCAGGTTATCATAAAAACAATCTTTAGCAAAGCTGCCATTCCAAAACTAGAAGGACACAAAAATCTGAGACTGCACACCAGAATGCATCAGAGAAGCCTACCAAGGTAGCATTATGTTTAGTAAAGAAGTGCTGAGGGAGGAAATCACAGGGCAAGAGTAATCATTGATTTTAGCCTCATGCAAAAGTCACATACTGGGGTACAAGTGATCTTATTGTATGTGATTGCAAAAAGGGGCAATTCAAAATAAAATAAAAAAACATTACAGAAGACTGCAGTGAAAGTGCTTTGCTTGGAGTACATATAAAGACAGTGACTGCTGCTTTCTACTTTGTGAAACCAGCTTCAGAAGTTTCCCACTGAAACAGAACAAGTTACCATTTTTTTAATGCAGATGACAGAGGAACTGAAAATACAACAAATGCTAAACAGTTCACTTGAAAACAAAGGTTATTAAAATAGCTGCTTAATGCTTTAACATGTAAGGACCTCCAGTTTCAACCTTTAGCTGCAATTGTCATGGACTTCTGTTACCCTTTGTCACACAGCCATCCTTGCACCAGCCCTTGCACAACTTCTGTCCTGTCCTAAGGAGACACAGATCAGCCTTGCTGTCACATCCCATTAGGAGCAAAGCTGATAAAACCTGCTGGGATTCCAAGGTGACATAGCTTCTTTCATTACATTTGTCACAATATTGATTAGATTAGGTCTGAAGCCCATCTTTGGCCTGCTACTGACCCATCACATCTCCTGGGAAATTCTGCAGAGTAGGAAAAAAAATTGAAAAAGACTGGAACAATAGAGATGTTCAGGATGGTTATAGCTCATGGGACTCACACAGATGTGACAAGTACTGATTTTCACTAACTATGCATCCTAATACATTAATCCCAAACTTGACAACTACCTATTACATTATCTCCTTCACAGTAGTCAACCTTCAGGAGCTTAATGACATGAAAACAACCCACCAAAGGTTTTCATTTCTTTCACTGGAGTAAATAACAACATGGTCAGAGTGCTGCCTAGCTAATTTTACCTACCAAAATTATAAAGAGTAAATAAAGAGCAGGTTGGTTTGCTGTCTGTGTATCAAACCTTGTATCAATTGCCTCCCGTGGCAGGTTTAGGTTTAGATGTTGCACTGGTGTAGGACAGCTGGAGACTCAGTTCAGAGAGCTGCACAGCTGAGCCATATGGCATCCACATAATCACAGCAGTTAACAGCTAAACACCCCTACACCTGTTCTTATGTGTTCAACAGGCTTTGCTTATTGGCATTAAATGCTTCTGATATAATACACTCTCTGTGTTGATACAGGCAGATATGTGACAGATTTAATAGTTCTGAAGGCAAAAAGGACTACTCTGAATTGCCAATCATATTTCTAGATTTAGACAGAATGAAAATTGGAGATTACTATTTTTTTTTTTAACCTTTTTCAGTACTAGGTCAGTTTTTCCTCTTTCACATGTGGGCTGCTTTACAAATACCATCAGTAGGCACAGCTGAACTACAAGGAGCCTGAGCAATAAGTTCAGTAAATGTCACTCCTTTTACCTACACCTTTACCTCCCACATGCAACACCCACTCCCTCTGACAGCACCAAACCTATGGTTGGAATTTTCCTTTCTTCTAAGTGTTCCCTCCTTCCCCTTATCTTCACACAGCTTCACAAAATAGGACAGCTAAGCAATCAGCATCCCATAAGTAAAATAAACATCCCTATTTGCAGTGGGGAAGCTGTGGCACATCTGTCCCACTCAGCAACACCCTGGGCAGAAGGTGACACTGTGATAGCCTGGGAACCTCAGGGTCTCACCAAACAAGATCTTCCAAATTGGATTCTTGTATGCCTGGAAGGATGTAGCCACATGAAGCAGAACTGTGTATTTCATTCCAGTTTGGCATGCCAGGACACTGCATCTAGATGCTTGTTTTATTTCCATGGGAGTAGAAAAAAGCTCTAGAAATCCTCTCACCCTGTTCTTAAACTAGTCATTCTTTTTTTCATTTAGAAAAAAAGGAGTAGAGTTTCTCTTAATATAATTCCAGGTATTTTTTAATAGAAAGTTTTTGTATATCACTGAAAGATTTGACAGGTAATTAATATTCCATTAAAAAGACTTTAAAAATTAAGAGCACACAGAGAAGGAACAACACTTGATTATGGATTTAGTTTAAATTAACTTGCTTTAAATACACTCTAGGATATTTAAATTGAATTAGATTCATCTATCTACACCCATAAATAATACTCAAAGCCCCAGTAAACTCACACAATATATCTTCATGCTCTGCAGAATCTTACCTGTAAGTTATTACTGTGTAGACTTCAATTAAGATGCAATAACAGCTTTTACATAGAAAAACTATGGTTTGCACCCCGAGGATGTAAAAAAAACAATATTCTGAGGATTGCCCAGGAATAGTGGATCAATCTTTTTATGGTTTAAGGGCTGAAAATTGTGGGAGGAAGTTTCAGCCAGAACTAGAAGGTTTTTTCCTTTGGAAGAGTACAGTTCATCTCCCAAATAAAACTGTTCAAAAGATTCCTTCCTGCATTATCAAACAATATTCACTAATTGTGTTACATTTGTGCCCTTGCTTAAACCATTAAAATCCAAGTGGTACAACAGCTGCACTCTTCACATATTAGAAGATAATGAAATCTTGAGCACAGACCAAAAGGAAAAAGTAATCATTCCTCAACACCATAACATACAATTAAAACCAAAAAGAAGAGAAACAGAAAATTTTGTTGCACACAGATATTTTTGTTTACAAAAATATATACCCCACAGCCATTTATATTTATCCACAATATATATGACACAAATCTAAGAGGATGTTGGCACTGAAACTCTTCATTCAGATTTAACATGGGAAGAACCTTTCCTTCCTCCAAGAAAGTAATATGCAGTCCATGTGTGTGGAGAAAATAACCTGTCAGGAGTTTTAAATAGCTTTAGTGTCGAATAGACCTTGTCCTACTTCTGTGTTCCTACTTCTTCAGCCTCTTTTCTGCATTCCCTCCTTACATGCACTACTTTCCCAGCTCATCCACCCCTCCTGCTGTTGCCCCAGCAGGTACGTGTGCCCTGCCTTGATCCCTTCTCCACACTAATCCAATATGTGGCCCAGCTGTCTTTGGCAGCAGTAATTACATTCCTCTCCTGTCCTATCAATTGCTGGCCTCTTCATTACCACTGCTGGCTCTAGTTACCAGGAAGAGGATTTATTTCCATTTCCCACTTCCCTTCACTCCCCAGAGAGCCAAACCAAAGATGTGCTGGAGTCCTGCACACGAGCCTAAGCAAATCTCCAGCTCTGCCACCTGGAACTTTGCAGCCCAGAAAGAAGAAGCTTCAGCTGGGGGCTGAGAGCTCTTGCTCTGTGCAGATCACAGACTGTGACAGAAATGGACCTGACACCACTGGTTTTGTTTGATGGTTTCTAATGTGTCTTCCCACTAGAGGAACAGAAAGCCAAGACATCCTAAAGCTGGCTCTCAGCTGTGTGAGTTTGATACTCTGCAAACTGCAGAAGGAAGAGGGTCAAAATGCAAAGTTTTTGGTCAATCATTTGAACTATGCACAGCTCACTTGTGTCAGGGTGCTTTCCTCTCCCTGGTGATTGTTTTAGCCAGAGTCTAAGGCATAAATACATTCCCAGCCCATACTGCCTCTCACCTGCAGAGAAAGAGCTTCTGAGCCAAGTTTGAAAAGTACTATAGAGCATGTCAAAAGAAGCATACAGGAACCCACTTCTTTGAAATTGCTGACATTTTGGAGGATGAAAGAAGCTTCAAATCTCCAGGGCTCCAGCCTTACAGGCACTAAGAAAAAATAAATCCCTTAAAAAGAAAAGAAACAGAAGGAGAGAAACTGCCTATCTCTGTATTTAGAAGTTCATATATTTAAATCCCTTGAGAAAGAAAATAGTTTGGGAAACTGACAGTGAAAAATAGAAGACTGAAAATAAGTCTGATTTTTCTGATAAGTTTTAACTTTATTTTTTTAATGAGAACCAGGTTTGGAAATAAATATAATCCACAAAAGCAATACAATTTATCCACCAAAAGGCAAGAACTTAGGAATTTACCATCTAGAAATAGTCTGGCCAAAATTTAATTTGTTTTCAGAGACTGTCCATGTTTATCATCAGCAGTAGGCATCCCATTATTATTTTGCCACCAACCAATAACAGAAATGCATGTTAATGTTTTGGGTTTTTTTATTTATACCAAGTAATAGCCTTCCTTACAAGACTGAGTAACCAAATCCTAAAACTGGTACTGTAAATTTCAGTAATCCATGCAATCCTTTTAAGCCAAATTGGATGTTTGAAAGTAAACTAGAATAACCCTATCACACTGAGGGCAGCTTCGTCTCACCTGCTGGCCTCTGCAGAAGTTGAGCTGGACAACATCAATCACAGGCTTTGATAACCACTTGCAATGAGAAGAATAATGCTGCACTACCTGGAGTAGCTGGGCTGGAAACACACTGAGCTGAGGTGACCAGACCCAAGTTACCTCTGCATTTTGGCCAGGGCTATGGGTAGGGACTGGGGACAAATTAAAGCAATTGCCAGGTTTCTCTGCCTTATGCCATAGGACATCTGTATGTATTTTAGGACTAAAACCAGACAGCAGTACTGAATGCTTTCAAATTATAACCTGAATCTAGTTTGGACACATTATTTTGTATTATCTTCTGACCTTGCTTTTGCCACAGGAAAAAAAGCTCTGAAAACCATGTTTGCATACTTAATGAGAAAAGGAACTGCTATCCCCTTATATTTTTCATTTCTGAAGGTCTTAAGGGAGGAGTGAGAACACACAGTAAATAAATAGCTTAACAGACTGTAAACAACTAAAGCTTTGCCTCTTGCAAAACTATAGTCCCTGTGATTAATGTTTCAGGAATTATATTAAAGTGCAATCACTTTCCCTGTAGTCTGGTGATACCCAGGAGAAAAGATTCTCTGCCTTGAATGAGACCATGAAATTTGATTTGTGTATTCTAAAGAAAGAAATAACAATCTGTTAATTTAGATAGATTTCTTAACAAAAGCAGGATCTTCCTGTTTTGATCACAAATTAAACAATAAAAATGAAGAAGTCAGGCTGTCTGAAAGAAATGGAGAATCTGCATGAAAGGAAGGGAGAATCTGCATGAAATAGTCCCCTCTTGTAATTAATAACAACAAATTGACAGGCATTACATCTGCTCAGCACCTTCCAGTATCATGACTCAGAACTGTACTGTAAAAGCTGTACACACTGCTAACAGCTCCTTTCTTTATGGGTTCTTTGTGCTAAAGAAAACTTCTGAACTGAGTAAAGAAGAATTTAGGGCATCAGTCACCACTGGACTAAGATAACATCTCAGAAACGTCAGGGGTTGCAGAGTTTGCCCTTACTCCTTGGTACTTTCTCACCACTCAGACCAATAATCAGGCATGTGATGACTGACCTTAATTTTTAGGAAACAGACTCTAGCAGACTTGTTAAAGGACAGAGGAAAATCCATAAATTAAGATTAAATGCAGCATGCACAGATGTAATCAGCACTAAACCAGTGCTGCAGGTAGAGGTGCCCTTACCAGGCTCTCCCCCTGGCCAGGGTAGGGCTGGCTCTTCCCAAATGCTGCCTTTCCCACTCTGTTCCCATGACAGCAAGCTCAAATTTCACCTCAAGTTTAGCAACTCTGTTCTGCACCATGGTCACTGATTAATGCCATGACCCTTGACTCATTAACCTCAGCAGTAACAAAACAGAAGGCTCTGAGCTTACAGCCCCAAATTTTAAATTGGTTTAAGGATGGTCCTTCATGTGGGGCAAGAGTGGGGCTTGCAGAGATGTTTTGTATGAATAAACAGAGATAATTTTTACCCCTCTTATCCTTTTCTGACATTTAGAAGCAATAGAAAAGTAAACAGGTAACTGTTCCAGCACAGTGTTAAATAATTCAAAGGATCACACTTTTTACCTACCTGAAAAATTCTGAGCAGGCCCTGTAACAGTAAACAAGTTTTTAATCAATTCTAAAATCATAAGAATACAGAAGATAGATGACACTAAAACTTGATTTATTTTCTATTCGGCAGAATTTAATAGAGCCTGAATGCTCCTCTCAGAAAACTGAAATAGGAACACAAGTTTTAAATAAACTTCTTCTGGGCACATCTGCAGGGAGCAGTTCACGATCAAGCAGTCCTTGAAATTTCTCCTGCCATTTGCTGTTACTGCAATGCACAAGTTTTAATCACTGCAAGGAGCTTCAGCTGTGCCTAGGAGTTTTGTTCTTCCTAGCGACCCTAACTGCAAAAATCCTGAGAAAAGGAAGTCATTGCACCACAGGGATTCAGACAATCCCTGCGCTTCCAGAGGGGTGAGGTCAAGCAACGCCACAAAACAGAAGTCAAACGTTCAGATGACACTCGGGAGGGAAGAAAGCAGGGACAGGTCCGGGCCAGCCAGGCTCCCTCTCCAGCCATGCTCCATGACCCAGGGCAGCTGCTGCTTCCCCCTCTGCCTGGCTTTGGCACCGCGGCCCGAGGCACAAGAACACACACAAATCCCTCGGGATAGCTCAGTGGGGAGACTTAACCCAGAGAGCCCTCTGGGGAATACCAGCTACATTTCTAGTAGTTCTAGTACCAAGCAATGAGAGGAGTCTTACACTTTAAAACTTTGATTTCTTAGTTTTTCAAAGGGCAGAGAGCAGCGAGTAGGACTGTGAGGTGGCGGAGCCATCTGGGCAGCGCTGGGGCGTGAGGCCGAGCTCGCCGGGCAGGTGAGGGAGGCCAGAGGCTGCCCTGGGCCGGTCCAGGGCACCCAGAGGGCACAGCCCCAGCACGGTGCAGCAGCAGCGCCCTTCCCTGCCTCGAGAGGATGGCAAGGAGATAAAAGCCCGCTAGAGTAAAACAAGCCTGGAGAGCAGAGGCAAACTCTTCCCCTCCGCTGCGTGGGCTGCTCTGGGGCCTGCCAGCCAGCAAGAGCAGGCACGGGCAGGGGTACCCCTAAGGGTACCACCACTGGCACCAGGAACAGCTCTGTCTGTTCCTGTGCCAGGGGCTGAGTCACAACGAGCTGACACTGTTTGGCACCTTTCACAGTCCCCTGCTGCAGTGATGGCCTCTGGACGCATCAGCAGCTTAACTCACTGCCACGGCACTGCTGCTCCTGGTACCCTCATCCCTCGGTTCTGACCCAATTATTTTCAATTAAGTCACTTAAGGCATGAAAAAAAAAAAAAACAACAACCAAGTGGAAGGGAAGCAGAGGGAAACATAGTTGGTCGTGCCCATAATCTTAGAGCTATATCTCTAATTCCAATCAAAAAATATTCTTTTTCATGATTGTCAGGCACAGAAAGCTGCTGCCAGCATTTCATACTCTGGTTCTGAGCACTCACAATATCTGTTTAAATTAGCAAGCAATCAGCACCCACAGTAATTAACATCCCATACACAGGATTCCAGTTGTACATTCTCTCCTCATTCTTTTCTGCCATAGAAATCCTTATTGCACAGGGCTTGTTTTGACAAGATATCTTTTTTTTATTCAAGAATTCTACGTACTTTTCACTCAGATTTTCAGATTCAGTCAGTCACTATGTCCTCGAGCTCTGTGTAACATCAACATAAAATAACAAACAGAACTCAACAATCAAAACTATTTTCTTTTTCTTAGTAGAAAAAGTCACACTACATGATTCCACCAGGGAGATTAACAGAAAAATGTTCACTATCAGTTATGCATTAATAGAAAATTATAACTCTTGAAGTGGAACAGATCTAAAGACCAAAAGAAGTCTGAATTTGGCTATTCAGTCTGAATTTTGAGCATAACTGTTTCTGTATAAGAATGAGAACTGAAACTACCTCATGTCAAAGGCACTATCAAAACCTAAACCAATGCTCAGCTACACTGCATCTATAAAATACCCATTTCTTATCAACTCCCATGCCTCTTCAACTCCCATTCCTACATACAATGCATCTTCTCCCATACTTGTAACAAGAAAAGTAATTTATATTTACCTATGTGATCACAGCAGGAGTGCTACCAAAACATTTTTCCCCTGACCAAAGTATTAAGACCATCCACAGAATAACAACTGGATACTTGTTCTGTGCTTCTCCCTACTGCTTTATTCCTTCATTGACAGTAACTGTTCCTTTCACTTCATGGACAGCATAGATACAGATGCAGCAAAAAATTCATTTTTTAAATAATGATAAAGAATGCCTTTCTATTTCTGACAACATGTGCAATGAAATGATACAATTCCTGATGTGGTACATATTCATATTTATGATAAGGATTAGTTTAAAAATGAGCTAATAAATGAGCTAATGAAGTGTTCCCAAACCAAGCAGGGACCATGCTAGGTTTATGGGGTTTTCCCCAAACCTGAGGTAAGTTTCAGGAGGTAAGGATGATTTCAGCAGCTTAGGTGGTAATGTAGTTTGGACCAAAAAAGAGGACAGCAGCTGTTTCAGCTGAGCTCTGCATTTGAATGTCCTGGGTTCATTGTAACCCCCATAAACTCAAGACAAAACTCAACTGGTGTGAACTGAAACAAGATGTTTGAGTGAAAAAACTGCCAGTGGAAACCACTGAAGCCTGAGAATCAAAACCAGTGTTTGGACCTGCACTGCACAGATGCCTGGCAAGCCTGATGCAAATGTTGTTTTCTTGCATATCATTCTAAGCCCTACTATTTTTTTCACTGAAACCCAAGGGTTTAGGGGCCAGGAAAAGAAATTAATTTGAAATAGCATCTCCTAATGAGCAAAGGAAGATCATGGACCCAGCAAGAGCAGGGAAATTACCTTTGCATATTTAGTTTTCAAGAGATGGAGGAGAGAAAGAGAGAAATGGAACTGTGATCACAGAGGGGAAATTTATAAGAAACTCAAGTTGTGTGGTTCAGGCAGCTTGAGGGAGTGCTGAAAGATTTCAGAAGGTGAACAGATTCCTTTCTCATTAATGAAGGGGCCCTGACTCCAGATCCGCTGGACTCGCTCTGAGTGGAAGGCTATTCAGCTCCCTCCTTTGATTGAAAGCATGAGTCTGTTACTTATGAGCCCTCAGTAGCTTTCCTTTTAATAGGAAGTGGGGGGAAGGGGCCCGAGGATGGCTGGAGGAGGGGAAGGAAAAGATGGGTAGCAAAAAGCGCTGGTAGCTGAACAGGGGACTTGGAGGGATTTACAGGACAGGCCTTTGGGAAAAGGTTAAAAGCTTACAAGGTGAGTGATGCCTTTCCTGGGCTGATTTTTCTTTCCTTATTATTCACCAACATGTTAAGAAGTAAACTCTCCATCTTCCACCCACCCTTACCCTCTTATTTTCTCATAATCTTACCAAATTATTTATTCTGCTAGCATGGAACTAAAAGAAAAAAAAAAAATTAAAAATTGCTGGTTTTCAATTTTTTTTTTCTGGTAGATATCAGCTGTATTTCAATAATGCTAAAAAAGAAACCTTAACTAAACCAAATCCTGACCATCCTCCTTGCTGAAAGAGGGAACATGCAGCCTGCTGTTCCAAATTGTAGACAGTCACGAGCTCTCATCAGACTTTGTGTGGGCTTGAAATGTTCTTTTAGTCCTTTGCAGCTGAGAACTGAGCACAAATTATCACTAAAAGGATATGAAAAATTATGCTGGGACATTTGCCATAGCTGTACAGGAATGCTCCTCAAAGCAATCAGAAAAGGGAGCAGATTACTTAGGCAGCTCAGGTCTGAGGACTGTACTGACACAGCTAGCTGTTTCTGACAAAGGTTACTTTTTCATATGGAGGGGGAAAAATAACCCAGACAGACAAAAAGTCACTGATTTCTTGAAAGAAATCCACATGGACTGCCAATGCCCATGAGAGGTCCTTGCTGGTGGGTAAAGGACAGCACAGCAACAGTGTGTCTAAAGCTTTTTGTATTTAAAACAGACAGAATGTAAACTCCTGTTCAAATACTTTGAGCATAAGTGCCTTTAGTGAATTTTAAGATACTTAAGCATGAAAAAAAGCTTGGCTAAAAGTAATGTTCAATATCATTATAATTATTGTAACAGTAGTGTAAGCATTTTGTAATATCACTTGTAAATCATCTGATTTTAAAGACCTGATTTTGGTTTTAAAAGACAGACTATCATTAGTAGTTGAATTAGTATTTAAATCTTTCCAAAGCAACATAATTACAGAAAATGCTTTAAACTCACCCACTTGTAGCCAAACGTGTTGAAGCAAGAAGGCTTCAAATGTTGTAGAGTTTGGATTCGCCTATAGCTGTAACTTCTGGGAACAGCTATTTTATTCCTCAAAACCAAACTCCAGATTACTTTATTCTGCTGCAATATTCCAGACCATTTCTCAGAGCAGAGTTCCAACACCCAACTGAGGGTAAAACTTCATTAAAAATATCAGCCATGAATTACCTGTAAGCTCACTGGTTAGCACACAACAGCAAACAATGTCACAGAAAAATCAGAGCCTTCAAAACCATACTTGGAAGCATAATTTGAGCATAATAGACTTCTTAAATATCTTTCCTTTTCCTTTTTAACTACTTCAGTATTTCAAATATGAACTAATTTAGTCAAAATACAAAACCAAAGTACTCAAAAATGAACAAAGCAAAACACTTAGTAGCAAATTTCTGAAAACAAGTAGGTGATTTTAAACTACCTGATGGCCCAACAGGCATGGTATAAATCATTCCTTGGGAGGGAAAAATTTTAGTTTTTTTTTAATCAACATCTTGCACTATTTATTAGTCATAAATATGAAAATAAGAATTGCAAGGTGCAGACAGGAACAGTGGCCTATTTATCAAAGAAGGGACTAGATTTTCAGTTATAGGTCCTAATCTTCCTGTTGTCTGCAAATGCTGAATCCAAACTGTATTGTGCTAGATTTTATCTCTTGCCAAAGAAGAGATATCAACCACTTCTGGTCTGTAAAAACTTTGGTTATCTTCGAAACTGAGCAGAGATCTTGGCAGGAAACTGAATGGGCAACTTCAAGAAAAATCTAAGTATTTCCTGTGTGTATCAACCTGGGATGTAAGTTCAGTGCTGTTATATTTGGAGTGCTGTGCTTGATTCAGTGGAGCTCCCAAGAGTGTAGAATATTAGTAGTCACTTTTACAGATACAGTATATCCAGGGTTTAAAAAAAAAATAAGCAAAATCTTTAAATTTTTGCTCTCGGTGAGGAAATTTTTATCTGCATTTAAAACACAAATTATGTGCCGAATCAGACTTTGAACCAAGTATATAAATACAATATTAAGGAAGGAAAAATAGTAATAATAAAAAGATAAGACCATTTTGCTCAGTACTGAAAATAGGGATTTGTGATCACAAGCAGCACCAAAGGGAAAGGAGGGATTAGGTAACACTGAATATCAACCTTTCCTTGGGGTCACATCTGAGTTCTGTAGCCTCTAGCAAGTTTTGTACTAATACTCAGATCTGCAGCATTGGACATGATAACCTATGCTAACCCCTCCCCTAAGATTACCAATTTATTATCATTTATTTTTGAAAGAAGAAAGTGGAATATCCCAATACCACTAACAAAACAGTATTTCCTCACTCTTTAAAACATGCACATACATACACCACAGGAACAATGCTAACTTCTGGCTTGATGCTCTTTGATGTATGAACATACGAGACAATTGGAGACATTCCAATTATCTCCAGTTCAAAGTTAGGCCAAAATTAGAAGCAGTTATGAATAATGGATTAGGTTTTAGTAGAAATGGCAATGCTGCACAGAATAAAGATGAGAGTTTAGCTTAACTGTGAATATGTGAACCAGGTAAGCCACACTGCTTCCTAGAACAGACACACTGGAACTGCACATCCTCACAAGTTCAATTAACAAAACATATCTCAAAGCAGGGCTTTGTGACAGGTTATAAATTGTTTTCAGATGCAATTCTGCTGTTTTCAGGATAAAATCAGAAGCCAGAGGTCCTTGTGAAAATTCTTCTACTTCTTTAGGAGGTTTTTTTTAATAAATAACCATGACAGAAGTCTTGTCATTTACCATAGTACCCATCCTAGGAGTCAATACCCAGTCACAACACGTATCTTGGAAGGTTCATTAGCCAACACAAACACCAGCTCACATCAAAGGGTGCCCAAGCAGTCTATTTCCATTCATGGGGAAATTCTCCTGACAATCTAGCATTTTAACTAAAGAATAAAAAACTTCCAGATAGTAATGCTTCTATAGTTGGATAAGCTATTTTTCTTGGATGTTTATGCTACATTACAGGAAAAGATACGGGGTGAGCATTCCACCATTGCCTTATATTTCTGTAATTCTGCTTTACTTTGTGGATTCTGTGAAGATTGGAGCTCAGATGATCATCATGATAGTGCAGATTGTAGGAAAGAGCAGATGTATATTACTACTTATTTGGCTTGTGCACTCTTATCAGAGACCTGTTTTCCTCGACTCACTTTGCTGCCTCCATAGTTGTGTGTAAGTGTGGGCAGTGCCAAGTTAGGCAGTGCTTGGCACTCAGGCTCAGTGCCTTGTTATTCACAGTTGTGACAAAGGTAGCAGACAACAGGCCAGAGATGATCTTTTGTGGTTTGTGCCCGGGTTTCTGTACAGTTATTTACAGATGCCCTTGTTGAAATCCTGTGTTGCCTTCCATCACCAACACCAGCTGAAGTTTGCCAGTTTTTGCAAACCATAAAAAGAAAGTGATTACATAAAACCATCCATGTCCTCTAGATTTTTAGTAGCAGTAAACAAGCTTTAGCAACAACAAAAATCATTATTTCACTCAATAGACCCACTGGGAACCACAAAACATAAAGCAGCCATTTCAACAAATTCACAGAACATCCATTACAAAAGATAATTAATTTCCTAGCTAATATGCATTATTATGTATCATGCATTGCTAGGGCCATTCAAGACTCATTTACTTTAGGAAATAACTACCAATAAAAAGCACTAGCATATTCAATACTTTCCATCTTTTCCTTTAAAATGACAATTCCATTTCTAGAACCAACTGCTCCACTTGAACAAAGCCTTCTTTCCTTCAATAGATGTAGGTGTGAGAGGGGGTAGGTGTTTAACTTCATCTACCAAAGGCATGCAGCAAAGCTCTGCTCAGCTTACAACAAGGTGTTTAAAATGCCAACACTTGAGTGCCTCTCGAGTCTCAAATGTCTACAGCATCACCGAATTTTTATACCAAAGAAACAGCAGATCCAAAAAGGAACATGGAAGGAACATGGAAGTAGTTACAGTGTGATACACCCCCTTTTCTGGACTGGTTTTGCACAAAGTATATGACAAGAAATTCCTCAGCCTACTTATCAGAGGGATTTGATGCAGGCTGATGGGTAATCATGTAATCACAGGAGAATTTTGTCTGTAATGCTTTAAATTATGGTCCTAATTATTCTTAGAACAACATAACATAAAATGATAGAATATAGTATCTTACAGAAAATGGCCATGGTATGTAAATCTATAAAACATTTATGCTGAAAACACACAACAGAGCATTTTAGATCTCCCTAATTGAAATTAGGCTAGATTTTATTAAAGAATTTGCAAAGATAAGTGTTTAAATAACTTAGTGCATTTGCAACACTTCATGTGAATCAAGCTGTATTTTTCACTTTGGTATTATTAGGTCTGAACTAACTCCCAGTGGGGTGTCTTGGAAGTTTAGGGTTTCTAGCTTGTCTTTGCCATTCACATAATTCTGTGGGAGCCGTGAATGAGAAGAGAGAAAATTATAAAATACTCATAGGGAACTAGTCTCCTACACAAGAAAAACAATCTGCTTTTCAGTGAACATTCCCAGATTAACTATCAGTACTGCAACTGTGTTAAGTCAATACTCTTAAGCAGCTTCATTTGAGGGCAAGACAGTTTGAAGCTTCTTTTTTGTATACAGATTTTAAAGACATGTGAGAGTACTACCTGGCCAAAAATCTTGTATAATTAGCAAAGTTAAAGGCATTATGAATAGACTGCCCAGGAAATCTGCCAAGGCATGGAAAGCTACTACTTTTAAACCACCAACTCAAATATCAGTCAAACAGTAGGTAACTATCAGTTCAGGGCACACAGAAGCACCAGGGAGGGCCAGGGTAGCAGGGAAATGAAATAAATTTTTTTAATCGTTTTCATTCTTGCTATCCAAAATAATTGAAATATTTGTTACATAGTTTAGTTTTTATGCAATGTGTGTATATGAGCTTTACATAACATTTTACAGTTTGTAGAGGCTAGTGTTTTGAGACTTTACTACATAAACTACATAAAACATGCATAGAGATAAAACTACAGAAAAGAGTTGACTGTACTTTCCTCAGCAAGTGGAGCTCCCTTTTCTGAGCACCACAATAATTCCTCATTATGTTCATTGCAGTTATTTCTCAGAGACAGCTCTTCTTTTCACAAACCCAGCATATATCTCTCTACAGCTTCTCCCCTCAGCTACATCTATAATCTGTACCTGTTTCTACCTTGTCTAGCCCTGGAGAAAAAAAAGGTAGTTAGGAAAGTAGGAAATAAGCAGGGGAAATAGCATCAACCACTACAGCACTTTCCCATTTCTACAGAGATTACAAACTTCTGAGATCTATTCTAAAAAAATCTTTTACTAACATGACCATGGATTTTAGGGAGCTTTGGCATCCCTATACAAACGAAAATAAAAAGTCAAAACAAACAAACAACCCCCAAAAACGAACAGCTAAAAACAGGGAAACCCACCCACAGATAGCCTTAAAACAAATCTCTAAACCTGAACTAAACCAGGCTGTGCCCATGGCATGCACAGCTTTTGCAGACCTGAGAACAGAGTCTAATGGGGAACACAAGTGAGAAACAGAAGGAACAAGCTCCCCCTGGGGAAGCAGGATCAGTTTTAAGTTTCCCACATGCTCATGCCTAGGGAATCCCCTTTGAAGTGCTGGCTGACACGACATCTGTTTCATGCCACAGCAGCAGCTGTAAGGTTGAAATCCAGACTTATCAAAACATACTGGGCTCTTGAATTCACTGTAATTTTTTTATACCATTTGATTCTTCCTCTGGTAAGAAGGCAGAAGAATATATACTGCAAAATTTAAGTAAAATAATAAAACAATCTCCCTAAAGGATTTTTAATATTGGCAAAATGAACTTGAAAAAGGCAGATAAAAGGGTGAAAAATTCAGTAATACCCTCCTGATAAAAATGTAAGTGCTCCCTCGTCCCCAAAAAAATATTTAACTAGAAATTATTGAACCTTGTTATCCTATGACTTATCCAGTCTTCAGGTGAGTGCCAGTCCTAAATGACAAAGCAAACAGTTCAATGAGCACATTGTTTTTTCATCAGCAGCTATTTGAATTGTGGCTTGACCAGTACAGACCACAGGGGAAATAAAAGCTCCAGGAAGACACTAAATCTTTTTTTATTTGTAGTACACTTACATGTATGTCCTTGTAAAGGTATTTTCATAAAGGGTTGGGCTAAAGTAGCTCAGTCATGTGAATTCTGTGACTGATTTATGTCAAGATGCTTTGGCAAAACAGAAGACTAAGTAATAGTTCAGTTAATATCACTACACACAGGTAGATCACTGAATTATTTTTTTTTAACTTTCAACATTTGTGTATTTACAGCAGAGGGTTTGTTCACCTGCAGAACAGTCCTCAGCTTAACCCAGTGCAAATTTGACCACAGAAGGCCATGTTACTTTAGAGCTTCATGTTCAATAGTTTGAGGCTGTGTCTTAGGGTTTGTAAAGAAGGATAAATAGACAAATATATGAAACAATAATCTGTCCTACCCAGCATCCATTCAACACACAGCTTGTGATGTGATAGTGCCAGTCCTTCCTCAGCTATGCTGAAAGACACTGTAGGTGATAGAAAAGTGCTTACAGATAAAACTAAGTAGGCTTGGGAGCTCGTCCATTTGCTCACTAGATCTTGTCAGTCGTCAAAATGCTTTCTTAAAAATTAATTTTGAATAATTTGGTGACAGCTTCTTGCTAAAATTATACCATATTTAACTATTTTTGCAATAATTCTCCATATACTCTCCCCAAGATATTATCAAGACTATCACACCTTGATTCTATTCCAAGTAAAGCCATTAGAATTAAACCAATAGCAATTAAGAGCCCTGATAAATGACTTCAGACTACTCTAAAACTCCCCCAAAAATTGCTGATGAACTTGTTGGCAGCATCAGCAAAAGGAGTCCAAGCAAAAGATGTTCATGGGAACTGAATTACTTGCATTAGTTCAGGTAAGACAAGACAAATCACATATTTAATAGAAACATTTTTAAACTAATACATCTGCAAGTGAGTCACTGCAAATGAGCTCCTCAGCCCAGAATTTCTCTCCATTAGCTGAAAAAAAAAATTTGTAGAACCAAAGAGAATGAAAATTGGGGGGAAAAAACCAGATCCCATAATTGATGGTAATGAATCTTCCAAAATACCTGTGGGAATGCTAACAATGTCACTGTCATAGTTTCTGCTAAAGCAAACAGAAGGCTGAATAATCAAACTGGCAATTTTGATCTGCTAATTGTGATGCCCTGAAGCTTATAACACTAAAAATAAACTTATTTTTTGTTGAGCTAGTTAAAAGAAATAGCAACCCACGTGCATTTACAAAAATACCATATCAAGAAGATTGACATCAGCAGGCATGCAGATTTTTCTTCCCTTGGGCACCAAATTGCTGATCTATGTACATGCTCCCTCCTTGGCATTTGATTTTCCCTTTCTGCTTGGTGGCACAGACTTGGAATTGCTGGTGTCACAGCAAGCATGAATATGCAAGTAAAGGACACACTAGCTAGGATAAGTCCAGAACCCCTTCATCTTGAACCCAAACTTGAGCCAAATTTAAAATAGAATATCAGTTGGTTTAAAATACTCAACTTTAGAAGGCCTGAAATAAAATTAATATAAAGAGTGCATATTACATTAACATGCTTCTGTTATTCTTTGCTGGAGTCAAAATCAGACTGAATCACAAACATTAAAAGCAGCTAAATAGGGGAGGGTTGTGCCTTTTCTGCCCCTTCTCAAGAAACAGTGAGAAGGCTCCATCACCTCCTGAAAACACACAAGTTGCCATTTATGTATGACAGGTTTTAGCAGCTCCTTTAAGCAGAGAAGGCCCAGCCTACATCTTTTCTGAGGTCTTTTCCTTTAGTTGACTCTCTAACTCTCCTCTGCCTTTAAATGAGCTGAGGTTCTCAGACTCCTGTAAGGGATCTCTTGTTACATCCTTGATGCAAAGTATCACTCCTTTATATTTGTATTTAATTTAATCAAAGCTGATTGATCCACACCAATCAAGAATATAATAAAGACATTCATGATGTATTAGTGTTGTTTCCCAACTGAATGTACCTTAAATCTTAATCAGCAGGCAAGATAACTCCTGAAAACTACAGATTTCTATGACTAGAGTATCTCTGAAAACCAGGAGTCAAACAGACTACTAGTGAAATTCCTTTGGTAGCAGTGCCAAAATCACCATTAAAATCTCAGTCATTAATTAACAGCCATGCACCAGTATCACAGGCAACTCATGTCAGGTTATGTTAAATCTGTTATTTTGGCAGAGGCACAAAAAAACCTGGGGATTAGCACCATGTCCTCTCTAAATCCTGGGGAAGACCTTTCCTTTCAGTCCAAGGGGGAGCAACAGTACTGAGCATCAGTGAAAAACCTGTTTCACACTGCCCAGCAAAGAGTTATTCTCAGTGGTGTCACAGAGCTGACTTCATGCCAGTGAAAAAACAGTTTGCTCCACAGATACAGAGAAGAATTTTCACAACCAGTTTTCCTTTTCAGGTAGAACCAAAAACACACATAGCAACAAACCACATCCTAAGTTGCTTCTATATTTTCATCTTGGTTTGCTCTTAAAATTGCTGGATACCTAAGGGGTAGAGCTGGTCAGGACCTCTTCAGCAAAACATTTCCAAGATGGAAAATGCCATTTTCAAACTACAATACCCATTGGCTCTGACAAAACTACTGTGTGGAAAGATTCATCGTGCCCCAGGTCAGAGAGAGGGAGACAAGGCATGGTCAGTAATAACCACAGACTGCTGGCTAGCATGTTCAACCTTGCTTCAAGCTTAAAAAGCTTTGCTCAGTTCAGAACCACTATTTGAAACTCCTTCCTCCCACTCCCATCTGCTGCCAAGTTATTAATGTGCCATCAAGTTATTCTGCAGCATGAATCTCTGAAATTTAGAAGTCTTCAATTTCATCTAAAAGTGGTTTGAGAACAGCTTTTAAATCTTAAAATTTGTGTACAGCAAGGAAATCTTGAACACTTGTGCAGCCCTACAAATATGACCAGAACCCAAATGTTCCCTGAAGAGAGCCACCTGAGGCTTTGAAGCTCTAACTACATTCTGCTCCTTAAATTATAAAGTCTTACAAATAGTCCATACTCACATGTGTCCATGTAAAAGCCCTAAGGCCATTGTTGTGGAGTTTAATGGCATTTCCTGGACAAATTCCTTATCTCAAGTCCAGATAAAAGGGTTCAGTCTACAACCAAGGCCATGAACATAATGCACATCTTTAATGCTGCATTCTTCTTCGAATTCCAAAGGACAACATCAGGCTGGATGCCTTGAAGCCTTCCACAATGCTGAGCAGCAGAACACCCTGCTGAATCTACACCTGTAAAGGTGGTGGGCACCCAGCAGGGTTTCTCTGTGCTCTGTGGCTGTAACATAGCAGTCCAAGAGGACATGACAAGCCAACACTGCCACCCTCTATACCCTGGCCACTTGCAAGGCCTGCAGAGCTCTGGGTAACAGTTCAGACTCACCTTCCAAGTAAGAAACAAGGCTAGGAATAAACCCAGCAGTGCTTCAAAGACCCAAGCAATGCACTACATTCACCCTGCTGGGTACATAAAAGGGTGGGAATGGACAGATGAAGACTCGATCCCATGTTGGTATTTAATCAACACCATGAACATACAAAATTAGGTTCATTTTCTATGCCAATTCCTGTGGCTTTGTCCCTCTTTGCTTCCTTCTATGCAGATGCTGGGGCTTTAAAGCATGTTGACATACTCTGTTAAATAAAACCAAATGTTTATTATTAACAGACTTGTGTGGAAGGTGACCAAGCAGGTGACTAGAGTAGCTTGACAATGAAAGCTCCAAGGACAGCATTTCTAGGAGAGTCTCTTTAAAATTGACTTTATAGCCTCAGATCAGCATTAATGACATTTGTAATGATTGACTTTTCTTAAGTACAATTACATTTTTAAGATTCACACATTTGAACAAGTTGTTTCCAAAACGCTTTTATCTGAGTGGAAAAAATTCAAGTTTCTTCTTCCCTGACTCTCTCTATAATCTTCACTCTCAAATTGATCTCTCCTTCATTTTCATCCATTTTTCTTTGCTAAAACTCCTTGGTTTTTGCCAAGCTATTGACCAGCAATTTTCCACTGAAGATAAGATATAACTGTACTAGGAAACTGTGTTCCAACACAATAAAGCAAAAACTTACTGCCCAAATGTAAAAACATACAAAGCAAGTTCAACAGCGTGAAAATATCCTTATCAGCATCTCACAGATGAATACTGAGGGCACAGCAGGATTACAAAATTTGTCAGTCAAGTGTCCACAGTGCCAGCAGGAACAGAACCCAAATAGTGCCAGAGTCAAGCCGGGCTGTTAATCATGAGCTGCTGGGATGTGTTAGGGTGGTGTTAGCCGGTGTGAGGGAGGCTGAAGCAACCCCGAGGGCTCAGACAGTCACAGCGTGGCTGCTGCTGACTCACTCTGCAGCAAGATGCTGCTCTGAGCAGCTGAAGGGAACCACAGCAGTGCTGCCTCAAAAGCAAGCTACAGCACGAGAACAGGCTCTGCTGATTAAACTTGCTCTGGGGTCCACCCACCCGTAACATGAGGCACTGCCTGATGGAAACATCTTCAAAATCCAAGCAATTTGCTGAGGAACAGAACTTACATAACTACAAAAACAATTAGACCTCAGAGAGTTTCTGTATCAACAGATTTCAATGCTCAGAATATAGATAGCTAAAGGTCATCATCCATACTTTACAGAAGGGGAAATGAAATAAAATGATAACATGATTCATCTGTTACATGCTGTACGAGCTGAATTTAGGCCTTCAGCTCCTCTGATCTGTAAAAACTACCTTTCCAATAAGACTGCACAATACAGTGTCCCCAAACCCAAGCATCATATATCCTAGGAAAGGAAAAAAAGACTTTTCACTGAACTTGTATCCTTACACACCCCCCAACATTTGTATACACATACCTAGGTGTGTATATAAACAAGAAATATACACACAGATGCTCCCTTATGTATACATACAACAAAGTCTAAACAGACTCTGCTGGACTACTGAATGGAGAAATATGGAAAAACACCACAGTATAGATGCAGGTCTCAGAGAAGAGAGAGCATCTACTAGCTGCCACAGTTTTCCTTAATTCTCTTGGAATGTTTCTTAATTCCTACATTTCTTAGTTCCAGTGACAGGACAGATCTAATTTCTGATGTCAATAAAACCAACAAAACCCCAAACAAACAAAAAGATCAGGGGTTGTTTTTACAACAGATTGAATCTGTGACTAGAGTTCAATTAAGTATGTATGTTTTGCTAAGATTAATGGACATATTCTTCTAAATCTCAGCAAATGTTTGAGTAAGGTGGGAAAACAGATTAGCACAGAAACAGAATGAAATCCAATACCTGTTTTTATGCATACTTATTTGCAAGCTTGCTGGTGTTTCTTAGCTGCAAATACTAGATGAGGAATTAAAAGATATTCATAGCATTCAGAAAGAAATATTATCATGTCATATGGTGATAGCCTACAAATTCTTACCTTCTGCTTTCGATAACTTTTTATAAAGAACTTCAAGATGTCTGAACAAGACCTAACAGAGCTTGTCCCTCCCCCCCCTGTGGCATTACACGGTACAGTCCCAACCCTGCGGCAGAGCAGCAGGTCAGACCGCTCGCTGGATTCCAGCCTGGGGCTGCCCCCGGACCTTGCTCGGTGTCCCAGGCAGGCAGGGGGCTGGAACTGAGGAAAACCTCAGCGCCAACAGCGCCAGGTCTGCTACAGCGCCTGCACACTCCAAAGGTTGTGGAGTGCAGCTAAGAGATGGGATTAAGACTAACAGCAAAGCAGACTTGGCAGGGGGGAAAACCCCGTGACTTCTCAAGTAGTCGTTTAAAAGAAAAGCCTCATTTTAAATAAGGAAAATAATCTCTATAGCAGATCTCTTACAATTTGGAAATCAAGACGAAATTTAGTAAGCAAGCAGTAAAGATGATGAGTAGCTACACGTCCTTCTAAAATTAATCTGTGTTTAGGATGGATGACAGTGCTTGTCCTCAAATTGTGAGCAATCGTGAATCTGTTCCTTACACTCCTGAGTACGTGCGTGTGCCCAAATTCGTTCGCCGTGCCCACCCACCTAGAGTGGCGTACCTACTTCCAAAAAGGCTTTTCCTACATTAATCACCATGGAAACCAGTGGAGGCTTCTGCTACATATTCAAAGACAGCAATTAAATAAATTATTTTAACAACAAAAATTAATTTAATTAATGACTGGAGACAATGTAGAAACTACTAAACTCTCCAATTCAGGTAAAATGAAAAACAGGATGGGAAAGATTTGTTTGTGCGGGGAAAGGCTGCAAAGATGGCAGCCCTTAGCTGCTCCTGGGTACAGGTGAGGGGCTTTGTGGGGCGGCTGGGTGCACCCCGGAGCCCTTCCATGGGAGATCGGATTCTAGACAAGCACCCGTGCCCATGTGTGCTACAACGGGGGCCGGTTCCACGACAGCCCTACGGTTTGGGACCAGCCCAGGGCTATCGGAGGTCTGGCTAAAGCAACTTGAAACGAGTAACAACTCCGACCGAGAGAAGGATAAAAACAATTATCAGCGGGGAGGGCTGGGCTGCCGCGGTGCCGGAGCTCTGCCGCGGCTCTGCCCGCGGACGGGGCGGCCCCGGGAGCGCTCCCCGCGCACCGGCACTCGCGGGGGAAGGCGCGCAGGGACCCGCGCAGTGCTGGGGCCGCACAAACACGGGCGGGCTGGTGGCTGGAGAACGTGTATCTGTGGAGGGAAAAAAACCACAGGAAAGGGAAAAAAACCAAACAAACCAGAAAAAAAAAAAAAGGAGAAAAACAACCAACCCCAAACCCCCAAACCGAGCAGAAAGACCAAAGGCTGCCGGAGGCAAAGGCGCCCGGGCTGCCCCGCGGGCGCCCCCGGCCGTGCGCGCCC
>VZRX01018725.1:213342-279203 GCA_013398075.1 Notiomystis cincta
GCGGGGGGCGGCGGGCAGCCCCGCTCGGAGAGCCAGGGCGGCGGGGAGCGGTACAGGCTGCGCCCCAGGGGGGTCTTTAAAAACAAAACTGATGCAACAGCGAACGCCTTAAAGGAGTTTAAAGGGCTTGCTGGCAAAAGCGGGGTACGTTTCCCGCTAAAGCATCATTCCAGTGGGGCTGTGTTTGATGGTTAGCTTCCCTTAAAAGCCCTGTGCAACTCCGCGTTCTTAGCCAGAAGTGCTCATCACAGCCAGACCATCCTGAGAAGCAGCTTGTGGCTGTATCGCTATGGACCTTAAAAGGGAAAAAAGCAAATTACTGGCGAGTTACATAGTACAGACAGCAAAGCCGTTAGCTTCAGCGTATGCTTCAGCGGTTTTCAGAGTGTTGTGTACTGCAAAGCTCGGGCCTAACAGATAAATCTGCGAAATACTGAGTAACCTCAATGCACTTTTGTGCAGAACTGTCATTTTTCATTTCTTTTGACATGACATTAGATCCTGCATTTTCTGTTTTATTTGGCTGTATGTCCTGAACTTCTGAAACTGACCTCCACTCCTTATTGTGGTCTCCCTGGTTGCTATTAAAGAGCTGCTATATTTTAACTTACAGGCAATTACACTTCCCTTGTATCTCTTATCATGTATGTATGCAATGGTCTTTCGGTAGAAGCCACAGAACAGTTCTACTTATCAGCTTCACACATAAGTAAATCTGTCACTTTGATAAACAAGTTCTGTTAATTCTGGTATTTTTTACTCACAACGCACCTAGCATTTATCAGTGCTTAAGAAGAGAAAAATGTTCTGTATTCCAGTTGTAAACATGAATGATTGACTTCGGAGACTTTGAGAGGAAAAATGTGCCTCGCATTAAAAAACTGCTCAGGAGAAGACTTAAGTGTGAGAGATGAGCGCAGTTAGGAACAGCTGTCAGGTTAAAGGTACCAGTAATGGCCTAATCCTTTTCATCTACATAAGTGCTTTCCATCTACGTCAATATCTTGTCTCTTTCAGAGACAGGGAGACAGCAGCTCAAGAGTTAACGCTGCCTTCTTTGCACTTGATCTCCTAAACAGTCCTGACTATTTCAGCAGCCAGGGGGAACTGTTTTGGTGCCGAAGAGCATTTTCAACCTTTACCTACAGTAGCAGGATGTTCTGTTTAGCCTTCTGCATGTGTTTAAGCCGTAGCCAATTTCCAACAAACAAAACCCCCCCTGCAGTTTACTCAGACTGCGGTACAGTGGCACAGCTGTGGCCAAGGAAAGAAAGGGGAGGTGCAAACCCCAAACCTTCGTGTGGTTTTAGTGTTGGGACGACAGGTTTGTATCCTAAACAAAGGTCTCCAGAGAGACTGTTTAAATTAGAGGTGTATATTGCAGTATATGCCACAGTCCCACGCAGTTTCATGTACATGTTAAAAAAAGAAAAGGCAATTTTGATCAGACAGGATATCCACTGCTGTTTCCAGTGATATCTACGTGCAGAAGATGCACTTGTGCTGAGACCTGGATTACCTCTAGCTATAGAAGTGGTGAAGGATTTGTCATCACAAGTGAAGTATTTTGGCCAAAGATCTGACTTCAAAATGAGTAAAAACAGGAACATTAGGGCTTAGGATTTGTTTGTTTGTTCAGGAAGGCATGACTTCAGTATCTTGGAAATTCAGAAAGCATTCTGTCTAGTTTTATGCATAAAGAACCAGGGGTAAACTAGGGAGAAAGAAGAAATCAAGTGCAGTGAGGAAAATTCTTACAGCTCATGCATCTATCTGCAGGCTTAGAGACGTAGTTTAAACTGCATTTCAAATGCCAAAGTCAGCTTGCAGATGTGTGACTGCTTGGATTCAGAACTCAGCTTGAATGCTGAGGCTGCCTTCAGTCGAATATGTAATTGTGTTTAATGTATGCCTCTATAAAACCCACACATAAGACACCCTGGAAGAAAGCTTAACCCTCTCTCCCTCTCTTTGCTGCTTCTGCAGGAAACTATGCCCCAGACGCCAATATTTTCCAGCATGCTTGGTTCCAGTTGTAGTGGGCAAGTGCAGCCAGACATGGGAGAGAGATGTGTGGACCCTGTTTATCAGGATGGGAACCTTGTTTCTGGATCACTGGAGGCCTTGATAGCACGCCTGGTGCCCACCATGGACTATTACCCAGATGTAAGTAGCCACTGAAAGGTTGGGGTTTTTCCTACTTCCCATGGTTTTACTGCATTAGTATCTGGATTTGTGCTTTCTCATGACATTCTACCTCTGTCTGCATCAGGATTGAGATGTAGGCTAAGGATGCATTTATTTTACTGGCAATCTTCATTCACTGAAGATGTTACTCAATAGGGATATTCTCTGTTTTTTTAATGAGAACACTTGTTAGAAAGATAAAGCCATCTTGAACTCAAATGGGTGCCTTAAGAACCAATTAAAAGCAGCATTAGCCACAGAATTTTCATACTTCTAAGCTGCTTTAGCTCTAATGCAGCCATGATTAACTACTAACCAGCTCCTACCTAGGGAAGCAGACCTGAAAACAGCTCTAGTATTTTTTCCCTTAATTTTCTATGCATATCCTAGTTAGGCCATCAGAAAAAAAAATCACAACCTAAAATAGATTTTAATTAAAATACTCTTTCTAAAGACATTTTAATGGGCCAGTGCTGTAATAATGTATGTTCTCGGGCCTGAGAACGGTTTTGAAACTGGTTGAACGCTCTCAGTGCAGTCCTCAAAGTGAATATTACTTATAAATCCAGGGTATTCAGTAAGAATCTGAGCCTAGGATATTAGGAAGCTACTTGAAATCACTCCTTGTGCCCATTAACAGAAGATACTATGAAACAAGTATCCAAAGATCGGAGAGGTTATGTAACTTGTATTCTATTTGAGCTCTGAAGAAGAAGCAGCTATGACAGAAGTATCCCAGCACTTTGTAAAAACTAACAGGGGAGCAGGAAACTGTAATCACTATTAACTTGTATGTCAAACTTAATGGTTATTGCAGTGGGCAATGCTGGATCTTGTACATTTCTCTAATTTGTGTAGCACATTTTATTGTGGTCTCATTTAAATCACAATAAAGTCCCTCCAAGTTTCCACATACAACACCACACATCCTCACAATCATCATCCACAGAAAAGGGACTCTCCATGGGAGAGTTCAATGGGAATATGCAGAATTGCCATCAATCATCAGTATAGGATTAAAAAAGCAAAACAGGCATGGTTTACTATTCCAGTTCAAAAGTAATCCTAAACCTTATATTTAAATAGGGCTAACATACAATTGTGCTGCCAGTACCAAATCCTTTCTAAGGCTCTGAGGGTTAAGCATTGTTAGACATTAAATCTCCATTCCACACCCCCAAATACATATTGTAAAACAGATGCACAGAGGAAAGCAGTGGGTAGAGCTGGTGTGGTGTAACAGTGGAATAGCTTTAGACTGGTCCAAGGAGCCAGTTCCTTGTCTGTTGTCTGATACTAGAATATGGTTACTTGTTACTTGGATTTTGGGACTGTGCACATCCCTTATTGTACCTTGGAACATAAAATCTATTTATAACTCAGCTACTCTGAAAATGGTTCCATAAAGTGAGTATTACTTAAGGGGTCTACAGCTTATTTTGGAATGCTGCTAGTTTCCATGGTGCTATCCCTTCACATCCCACACAAGGGTGCATCACAAACCAAGCAGCCATGCACCCCACCCTGCAAGCTGCAGTTTAAATAGGCAGCAGGCTCACAGCTGAACATCCAGCAGGAGCAGTCAAGGGCAACTCCAGGCAAAGAGAGAGATGGTCAGCAGCATCAAACCAAATTCATCTCCTCTGCAGCACAGTTGGTTAAACCAGATCACCCCATTTAGCTGAAAGGATTAATTAGAAAATGAGTAGATAAATAAGCTCTGAACAACATAAAGGAGCAGCTGTATTTGAGTCATCTTCAAACCCAAGTTTTTTATTTCACTTCAGTTGCATGTTTATACTTCATTTGTGGGTTATGGGGAGTTGCCACAGAGGGTTAGTGGTAGCCTTTAGGCTGATAGCCTGTCAGAAGAGTGGCCAGTCCTGTGTGTTCAGGAGAGAACTATCAAAACCTCTCAGCCTCATGTCTCTGGCTAAGCAGTGCTCACCAAGGGGAGCTAGTGGCAGCATCAGAGCAGAGGTTACCTGAGTTTCAGAGTGCCACAGCTGTAAGTTGCAGTACTCAGCCAAGTTTCTGATGACCACATGTGAGCACAAGGCTCACATTTCTGCCTGCGTGCACATGGAGCTTGTGATCACAGTAACCTTCTGGACAGAAGAAAAGGGCGTGGGGGAGAGCAAACACACAGTATCTTTCTGTGCTGGTTACAGAGGCAGAGCAAAAATGTGTTTGCCGTGTTGGCAGAACACGCGACAGGGAGGACAGGAAAGATAAGCGCCTACATTTGTGCACTGCTCTTTTGAGTCTTGTTTGTGTGCAGGGACTTGCTCAGCACATAGAAAATGTATACTCATGAGACAGAGGAGTTCAGGAGGTTAGGAATGGAATGTACCAGTCTGCAACCCTTGTGCCCAAGCAAGAAAATATTTGAAGAAAATATTTCACAAACACAAAGTTCCAGAATGAGCAGTGAGTGCACACAGAGAAATTTTATTTTTTTTCTCCTCCTCGAGAAGTCATCAGTGCATTCTTGGGTCAGAGAGTAACAATTCCTTCTTTAGTCTTGTGCACTCACACTCTGTCTTTTTTTTTTTAATATAATTCAGCTCATCTCTTAGCAACAACTTTAGGCACTAAAGGAATCTGGCTTCTTATTCTCTTGCAAAGCACAAGCCCCTTTTGTGTCTGCTTACGTTCTTCCAAGTGCAGAAAGGATTTTTTTTTGCCTCTCCTCCCAAATACCTGTCACTTTTAGAATAAATGGAGCTTAACTTTCACTCTTATAGCTTATGGAAGCATTTTTTGATCATTCTTTATCAAGCCAGCTAGCTTCAGAGCTAGATCTCCTTCTCCAAACCATCCTCTTCATGCCTAGAGGACTGCCTGAGAGACTGCAGGTTGTTACACTGCTATAGCATTTAGCTTATCTGTGAACAGTAGTGCAGATGCAGCAAATCACATAAATCCTGGATCTAGACAAAGCATATGACATTAGTATGAAATCTTTACTGTCCAAAACAACTCTGTTCCTAGCCTCTGAGACCTACCACTAAGCTGAAATGCATGGCTTAGTTCAGTCTGAAATTTCTTTATTGGATAAGGAGTGGCTACTAACAGGCAAGGAAATGGAGTGGTCAGTACTGCTGTCATTTTTTATTTGGTTCTTAATTGTAGTCCTTGTCTGTAATAAAAGTATCAAAAACCCCCCATCAATTCAATACCAGTATAGTGTAAGCCAGCATTTCTTGATTGACCACAATGGAAAAATTTTGTTTTCCAAAGTAATGAACCTAGTTCTCGTTAAATGACTTCAAAAAATTGAATAAAAATACAGCAGATGAATTCCAGAGGGAATGATAATTTGTTTCTAAAACCTAAAAGTTTGGTGTTGTCTGAAAAAGCACTGCAAGGGTCCAGTACAGCTATTACTGATTACAGAGACACATCAGCAAGCCTGAAATGCAAAGTACACACTGTCATGGCCTGTGTCTTCCTGCATCTTGCCAGTTCAAAACTTTTCTGAACATCCTATAAAACATTATCAAAGAAACCAAATGAAAGCCCAGGTCATCTGTGTCACACTTCTCTTGCTGTGTGACAGCAGGGAGATGATGCTGTGAGTGGCCCTTTCTCAGAGTCACTCTGGATAAACACTGTGCCACATCACACAAGCTTCCACCAAGGAGACCAACGCTAGAATTACTGTGAGAAACAAAATTACATCTTTGCTTAAAAGAATCTGTTCCAGCTTATCAGAGCAAAGGTCACTGCCAGGGCAGTGTGGCTTAAGTTGTGGTTCCCTGCTACTGACACAAACAGACATCTTTCAGACAGGCCTCTCAACTCCCAGAGCAGGAATGTGGGCAAGGGATCAAAGTGTCAAGTCCTTTTTTTTTCCCCCACCCACCCATCTCATCTCTCAAATGCAAAATACAGTAAAAGTGAGGGCTGCTTCAGGTCTTCAGTGCAAAAATTCTCACACGACTCAGTGACAGCTGACACACCCAACAGCTAAATTCCTGTTCCACGTAGTCCAGACTCACAGTTTTAACAACAATGACAGCAGTGAACACACAAGATAGCTACAAAACAGAAGAGAGGATAACCAGGCATAGTTAAAGTCACAAACACCCCCCCCAGATCTCACAACCCAACACTATTCTCTCTGCTGCTTTCATTCATTCTGCGTAGGGAACGTGTCACTTTAGGAATCACTCTCACATGCACAGGAGTGGAAGACCTGATCTGTTGTCCCATAACACAGCCAAGGCCCCTTTTGTGAATCAGGTTACCTTTTCAGCCTAATTTTAGAGCCCATTACACATCACATACACTACCATAGGTTTTTATAGAATTGATGAATTTCCAAGTTTTTGTTGCCGTAAATGTCAAAATAAACTCTGAAATTCTGGAGAGACATGAAATATCAAACAGAAGCCTAATCTCTTACATTTCCAGACACACACTTGAGGGGGATGTTTGCAACCAGGCCACCAAGGAGGGAGGCCAGTGCCCTGTCACTGCCCTGGGCCCTGCTCACTCGCCAGGAGCTCAGTTGTGAGGTGGCCCCACAGTGGCATCAGTGAAGCACTGACCCAAACTGTCCACCCAGTTAGCCCTTCTCCTCCTCTCTTCATTCATAAACCACAAACAAGGCAAAGACTGTGGATCAGCTCTGCATTTCATTGTACAGAATTAATGCTATTCCTAATTTAATACATCAGCCTCAGCATTAATAAGATCTTCAAATCAGAATGAGCATTTTAAATGCCTCTGCTGTATCACACTCCACTCTATACTTCCATTTGCTTCCTTCAGAAGCTCAGGACAGAGCTGTATATTTAGATGTATGTTTAATCTATTATACTTTTCACTCACTCCCAGAACACTGTGACTTTTAGTCAGTCATTATTTTGTTTCAAAAAAATCCTTTTTCCCTGGTATTTGGTAGTTAAATTTGTATTATTGGGCACAATGAGTACTAGAGAAGTGAAAACATTTTTCATTAATAGCACATTTTATTGTGATTAAAGAGAGAAACCCCATAACCTCTTTGGGGTCATAAAGATACCATTCTTGTTTAATTATAAGCTTTATTTAGAGACTGCATGCAGTAGAATTTGGTAGTTGATAGCAGAGATACCTTATTTTAGACAACTGGTCCTAAGATTTTAGCTGTCTCAATTTACTTGTCCAGTCCCAGGTGGTGGAAGCTCACATGGGCTATTTAAATGCACTTGGCTGTGTCCTGCAAAGTCACATTACTAAAACATGGTCAAAGTAACAGTGCACATATCAAACATAACAAGAGTTAATTGAAATCACATTGTCAAGGAGATCCCCTATAATTTCCCAACTCCAGATTTTGTCAGAGAGACTAAGGGAAAAATGGAAGTACTTGTGGGATGTCATTAGTCAGGCAATTACAGCCCAATACAGAAGCCCAGCTTCAAACACTGGACCAAGACTAGGACACAGAAGCATCCTCACTTAACTATCCAGAATATGATACAATGGATACATGTCCAGAGTACCATACAATACATTACAGCTTTTAAAGTACAAATGGAGAGGCTATTTCTAATGAGACATCATCATTGTCGGCATTTATCAGCAGTTCTCATGTTCAAAAAGACTCTGAAATAAGCCCCAAATAAGTAAAGTCAAGCTTAAAACTAAATTATTGTCATATGCCCCAAATGTAAGCAAAACCTTTTGTCAGTGATTGTGGGGAGAAAGGAATACAAATCCCCATACATGAAGAAATTACAGCTGTGGTTTGGAATACACATGAAGCAGCTTCCTGCAGCTCAGTGAAAAACAATCACTCTTAAAGAAACAAAGCAGCATCAAGCAGTGGTGTTCAAGGGTCATAACACCCTACATTAGACAGATTTCATTTGTGCTTTTGGTAAGTGATGACTAATTAGGCATTTGGCATTTAAAAAGGAAATCATTTGATAATTGGAAAACCCCACAGTTAACAGCCTTGAAACCTATAGCATTTCCTTTTAACAGAGCCAGAAAATTTCTCTGGAGACAGCAAAAATTACAGAAATTTTAAATGAAGGAAAGTTACATTTGTAGTTTACAGAATAGTTTTTCCAAGGAAGACAGATTAGTTTTGCTGAAGTTTTTTAACTTGTTGTTTTTCTTTCTTTTTTTCTGCTTCCACAGAGAACTTACATCTTCACTTTCCTACTGAGCTCCCGAGTCTTCATTCACCCACACGAGCTCCTGGCTAAAGTGGGGCAGATCTGCATTAAACAGAAGCAGCAGCTGGAAACGGGGACTGAGGCAGAAAAGGTACATGGACCTTATATCCCTCAGTTGGCTGTGCTCTGTCACTTACTTTCCACTCTCTCCTTCTCACTGGAAGGCTAAATAGACTGATAAAGAATGATATGAAATTGTAATTGGCATTTGTTGCTGGATGCACTTTTATTTGGGCCATTTTCCTTGAAGTACCTCTGCTTTGTTTGCTGGAGGTGATGCCCTGCCTTAGCAGCCAGATGCAGGTCAGTGCTGTGCACTGGAGCAGTGTCTGTCTGCCATGAAACCTGCCCAGCAAGCTGGTTTGCACTTCTGAGCAAGGAAAATCAGGTTCAAGAAAATCCCCTTCTCCAGTCAGCCTCACCTGAGCCCTGTTAGAGTCAACAATAACCTCTGCTGTAGTTATTGCTGGGGTGTTTCAAGTTGGTGTGACAGTAAATCAGAAAGTTACCCCTCACAAAAATTAAGAGATGCACTTATTTAAAATGGTAACCTGCATGTCACTAACATTTTCTACTACAATCAGCTAAACCAAGCTTACCACCATCTGCAAAGGGTGTATTGAAAGACTTTTGACTGAAATTGAAGTTCCAGAAAAGTCCAAGCTGGGAAGCAAATAGGAGTGACAGAAATACGATGGTACCAACAAGTATTTAAAGTCCTAAATTGTGCAAATCCTGGGCATGTTTTGGAACCTTTCTTCTCTAATGAGAAATTACATGCTCACATTCCTAATCTTCAGCATGTTAATAGTCCTGTTTTGTTTTCTTCCTTGGTGTATCAGCACTCTGAGTGAGGAGCACAAAAGGCAACCCTGGTTTGTCAATAAAGAGTTTTTGACAGCAATCCTGACCTAAGGGCTTTTTCTCCCATTCTATTCCTGATGTGAAACCTCTTATTAATGTCACAAAATTGCTCCATAGGACAAACTAACCATGGTGCAAAATGACTTTCATCCAGGCCAGTCCCCTGATCTACTCCCCAAATATCTGCATAGCTCATCCTGTAGGTGCTGGGGAGACCAAGGGTCAGGGAAAGAAGGTGCCAGAACCACTGCATCCAGTTTTGTACCCAGAGGTGATAATTGCCCCCAGCACCACTGCCAAACTTAATTTGTGACTGAGCAGACTCTGCTCTGTAAATTGTAATGGTTCCTCAGCAACATGTAACTAAAACACAGAAATGGGAACCTGTAAAAGATGCCAGGACCTTCTGAAACATGGAATGAGTCAATCTGAGCTGTAAATGTATGTAGGGAAAGACTGTTGTGAGCAGAAAGCACCCAAATGCATCTGTGAAATACTTGGATTTAAAATAAATGGGATATAAGATGAAGCTTTTGTGAATAGCAGTGCACTTCAGAGGTTTTCAAATGAAAGCCATCTCTGGGGACTAAATCAGCTGGCTGTTTAGAGATACAACACTGATTGTAAAGCAGTATTAGTGTGGCTTCTGAGCAGATGTGTTAAGAAACCCTGGCTTCCTCATAGAATGAGATAGCATTGCATCCTAAGGACAGGTGGCAAACAGCAGCTCCTATTCCAAACACCCACCCTCTCACACCTTCTGCTGGCACCTTGGGCATGGCCCTGCAGGGAAACCAGCAACCAGCAGGGTGACAGTAAAGCACTTTTGGGAGGTGGCTTTAATTTACATGCTTTTCCAGTTGCTCTTTCTACCGTGCCCTTGATCCCTTCCTGCCTCTGCAACATAAGCTGCAAATTTTTCCTGCCTTCTGAACACAAACTTCTTGGAAAACACCACATGAACTTCTGACATTCCTCTCAAATTACTACTTTACTGCCCTCTACTGCAGGCACCTGGATGTTTTACAGAATAGTTTGGCCACTAGCATTTGCAAACATTTGTTTTTCTACGTGGCAACAAATAAAATCTCATTTCACATGCAGCACACAAACTCTTGACTCCAGATACTCTCAAATATTCACAGTCATAATCCATTAAGGTATCATCAGCTACCAGCACCTTCTAATTAAGTGGCTGCATAGCAGGAAAGAGCTGACAAAAGCAGTTAAAGCATCTCTGATCATTTCTGATAGAGTTTGCTTATGCAAATCTCTTAAGACAACTTGGTGCCTGGGTAGCATGTGAGCTGAAAAAGTGGCTTTGAGGTTACACATCACAATACTTATCCTTCTGTTGGTTTGGACATTACTGGCTAGCCAAAGAGTGCTAAAGAAACACAACCCAGAGAAAAGTGGATTGAAAAGAAAAGCACTCTGAGGTGTCTTGGAGCCTTAGTCCTTTTAACTACTCATGAAAAGCAAGAATTTCACAGTTTAAGACATCAATTATGACATATAAGTCAGTAGTTAAGCTTGACCATAAAAGAAGTTAACTCTCCATAAGTGCATTAGACACTGGAAAGTCACGATTATCACACAATTATCAGGGAAAAATCACTTGTATAGTATTATCAAATGGAAAAAAACCCCTCTTGTTATACCTGTGGTACATTTTTTTCTGCAGCTTGAGAGTATTTTATATACCTAAAGTTAAATAAGTAAGAAGTAAAAAGAGAACATAGAAGTTAGTTTCTATTAAGTTTGTTTGGAATATATAAGTGCCTTCAAAAATTACTATTTCCCCTGGGTTTCATTGCCAGCAAGTTCTCCTTTTTAAAGCCAAAAAATGAAAAAATACTCATAACCAGGTCATTGCCATTAAATCTTTGCTACAAGCTCAGTACTGCTATTGCCCTCCTTTCTAATTGGGAGTTGTTTTTCAGTCTTGTCTTGTCTCATGCAGAACAGGGTCAATCCACAGCACTTAAATTAATAGAATTATTTCTCTTCTCAAAGAAATATTTATGGCAGAAGTATTCCCATGGAGTCCTGAGAACTCTGCCAGGCCTCACAAGGGGAGGCTCATGTCTGGAGTAGGACTGGTAAGAAAAGTAGGTTGGTAGGTTTATTTTACCCATGACAGAAAGGAAACTGTGCTGCTGCCCACAGATCTGTGAGGTTTCCATCTGGGCTGCCACGTGCTCCGAGCCTGCCACGCTGCTTTGGGCTTCAGCAGAGCGCACATGGAACAGAGATCCCGTGTTCTGCCACACTGGGGGCCTCTGGCATTGTCCTCACAGAGTGTACACCTTATTTCCATGAGTGGTGAAAAGCATCTGATGAAACATGAAGCTTTTCTAAACCTCAAGAGTGGTGGGGTTTGAAGTTTGTCTTGGAACATGCCTGGCTTTCTGTACAAAGAAGGCAAACCACAACAACTCAAAAATAGATACAGGAGATGGGAAGTCAGTGTTCATAAATCACTGTGGTTTAAGCTGTACATGGAGTATAATTTGGGGTAATTTGGCTGAGTACTACTAGTGAGGGACAAAGCTTCATTTTTCTCCTTCAGACCTTTTCCTTCTCTATCAGTGCCTAAAAACCTGGTGAAATATAGCCTGGTGTTGCACCTACTTCAAATCATGACAGCTACCACTACCTCTTCAGTGGGCTCCTGGCCTTCAAGGAGCAATCTTACACACACCAGCATTAAAAAAGCATCAGCTATGACTGATTTAGTCTCTTCAGCTCCTGGGGTCAGTCTAGACAGCCCATAAATTCTTTATGAACTGAATGTTCATATGGAAATGCTTGCCATATCCTAAAGTGGGATTTTGAAACCTTTCTGCCCTCACCACTCCTTTTTCAGTTCCAAAATTTAAAAAGGAAGGATAGTCAGGATGATTAATACTAAAAAACAGTTCTGTATCAGCTTTTGGTAAACAAAAGTAGAGTAGGCACATATCTGTTAACTTTAATGGAAGTGCACTCCCTGGCTAATTAATCGTCCATCACCACCTACAGATTATTCTTTTAATAATGTCAGGCTCCATGCATTTCCTAGCAAATAAGCATAAATTGTCTTTTCCCCAAGGCAGATGACAGTGGGAGTTTGGAGGAGAGGCAGCTATAATCTGGAGCTCTGTCCCACACTGTTGAGAAATAGCTTGAAGCTCCACACAAGGGGCACTGGCAGACACTGCTTTGCAGGAGTACCCACTGCTGGCAGGTGGAAGGAATGGTGGTGCTTTCTTTTTGCCCTCCCCATGCAGCTATCCTGTGTTTTTCTCATTGGCAGCATCAATTAAATGCTGTTAAATAAAAACAGGTAGGAAATGCCTGCTAGCAGATAGCAGTTTGCAGGTCTTAAAAAAGCCAAAGCAACCCAAGAAAATTCCCTCTAAACTTGCAAGGAGCAGTGGCTAATTGTCAGATTGAGGATTCAAGGGTGCATGGTTTAACTTCAGAGTCCTTATCAATGATTATTAATATTCTCATTGACTACATAATGGTGAGATATTAAAAAAAAAAAAAAAAAAACAAACAAAAACAAAAAAACCAAAACAAAACCAGCTTGATTTTATGGACATTTGGCTTTGATTAAATAAACTGGGACACACCACAATGGGATGCTGTTTTGGCAGGAGTTGCTACCCCCACTGGAAGACACTGTCTGTCTGTCTTACACCAGTGACACTCAGGTGCCCAGAGCCCTCTGCCCCCGAGGAGGCAGCACAGGCAGGGAAGGGCAGGGCTGTGCTGTGCCTGGGGGGACTTGTGCACTTACACAGCTGGGGAGGGAACACAAACAAGGCTTCCTCTTTCTCCTCAGTGCATCACGAGTTGGGTAGCAGGATAAATATAATCAAGATTAAGGTTTGATTCTTCATGTTCATTGCAAGTGTTTTTTGCACTCACACTCCCAGTTTTACAGAGTGCTCCCTTGGATGTACTGATGCTGCTGTCCATTGATGCACTGGAGAGGAGAGTAATTGGCATCCAATTCAGGTCTAACTGATGAAAAGCCTTAGAAGATTCACAAATAAAAAAAAAATAAGAAAAATGCTCTCCCTGCCCTTTCTGTGGTTGATAGCTTTTTGAGCAAAAGCCAATACCTTTTATTTTCAAAGTCTGTTTGGATTTAGACGTCATGGAGAGAACACACACGTCTTTCCTGTCATTCATTTACTTAATATACAGCTCAGTCTGGATGGTCTGATAAATTCTATAGAACAGAAATGTCTTTGTGAACATTTCTCATGGAGGACAGTTGGTAGGGTGCTGTGGTTTGTACACATCTGAATTCAAACGCTATGGGTCTGCTGCCCCAGATGGCATAAATCAGCCTCAATCCCATGGACTTCAGTTCAGTAAGTCACTTGAACTGTTCTGTAATCGTCCTGCTTTTATACAACTAACCTTGAAAATATCTTCAAAGTGTTTGGTAACAGACATTACCAAGCTATCATGAAAGGAGGCTAAATGATACTATTTAAGAATCTAGTGCACAGTTAAACATGCTCTTTTTTTTGTCCCCATCACCTACTATTAATGCAAAGTATTTTCAAGGGTGTCTCTAGATTTCTGTGAGCCTTTATCAGCCAATTTAATCTGCAGTCAGACAGGTGGATGGTCAGTAATCAACTCTCTGTTTCTTTCTAGGCAAAACTAAAATCCTTCGCTGCCAAAATCATTCAGCTCCTAAAGGAATGGACTGAAACTTTCCCCTATGATTTCCAAGATGAAAAATCCATGAAAGAGTTGAAGGAGATTGCTCACAGGATCACACAATGTGATGAGGTAGGGGTGGGAGGGAGAAAAAAGTTTAGTGCTAAAGCTGTATTTGTCAACTGTTCCATACTCTGTACAATCCTGCAGGCAGGATTTTCTAAATGAGCTACAGCAGCAGTTGCTGAGTTGTCAGGGTAACCACAGGACATGGGCTGCCTCATGGACTTAATGGTCCATTAGAGAAACTGTCTGTGTCTAATCACCACGTGTAAGAAGAAGAGAGAAAATAGTCATGGCAATATGAAAAATGACTGTGGTACAGAAGGAGAAAGAACAGTAACATTATAATGGCTCAAGAGGATTTAATAATGAGTTACATGCCATCCCTTGTACATTGTTAGCACTCTGTATGTCTAAGTTCTGCAAGATACATCAACTGGTTGTATCAAATGTACTCTTGGCCAAGGTGAAGAAGTTTATTATTGAGCAGCTCATTCCCAGCTTTAAGAACAATAAGCAGCTGGTTTATTGCAATGTTTCAGGTGACAGGCAAAGTATTTCCACAGAGCAAGTTATCTTTGAGCTCTGCTTGCTAGTCCATCTCCAGTCTTAACAGCTCTGAGTTTTTAGGCTGTGAAGGAAACTAGGCCTTGAAAAAACCTCCTAAAGCAAACAGATAAAGCAAATTGGAATAAAGCAAGGGCTGTCAGTTTTTGGGTGGGGGAGCAAGGGGGCCGGGGAGGGGGCGTTGTTGGGGTTTCTTGTTTGTTTTGGCTCTTTCCCAACACTCACAAAGCCTACACTTTTTGTTCATTGAGAAAGTCACTGTTAACAACCAGTAGACAGAAGGAAGAGTATAATCAAGAGCTAGAACAAATGTGAAGTCTTACTTCTATAGGAGCAAAAGTTTCTCGTTGTTTTTAAACCACAACCTCAAGATATTTTTGAGAACAATTAGGAGGAACCGGGAAGACAGTTGTATTGTGTGTTTTTTGTTGATCCAAGTACAGAGAAAATGAAGAACAACAGGTTTGACAGCAGGGCATGAATCAGGGCTAGGACAATAGAGTGAGGTGTTAGCAAGTCGTCAGAAGGAAGTAGGTGGGTTTTGTTGCATCAGCAAAGATGTTTACGTGGGTGCTCTGTGGGAATGTCAGGAGGAGGGGAGGAGGAAATAGGACTGCAAGGTGCCTTCTCTGTGCGGACAAGGGCAAAGGGGTGTATGTTGGCAGAGGCTTTATTTGGCACCTCTGTCTTAGTATTTAATTTGTCTCTTACTTGGAACTAGAAAGAAGTTGTGCCCTTTCTTTGTTTCTTTCTCTTCCCCTTCCTTTCCACTCTTATGTATGAATACTTGTCATTTGAGAAAAACCCATTTTCATGGAATGGCTCAGTGCTGAGGTGTCTGAGGCATCTGATGACATCCATTGATTGCAGCACCACCACATTTACCCCCTTAACAAGGCTGCCAGTCAAGGTTCACCAGTGAAGAGCTATGCCCCATCTGACCCCTAGGAAATACTAATTTGACACTGACAAAAAGCAGCTCTCACTCCAAGTTTTTATTACCACATGGAATTACCCTCCATACTGTGCTTCAGTGTGGAATTATGGTAAAGGTTGAGGGTTTATTTTGTATTTTAAAGCTTTTTCAAATCCCTTTAGGTCACTATTCTTCATACATAAGGTAGAAATCAACTGAGAACTCACACAGCAGTCAGGGGTTGTCCTGGTGATAACAGACAGCACACCAAATAGCCAAAGCTACAGCCAGGATTGCAGCCCAAAGTTAGTAAAAAGAAATTCAAACAACTACAAATCATGGCACAGTCACTGACTTATCTTCCAAAGTTGTAGGGAAAATTAGGGTAAAACTAATGAAAGGAAACTGCTAAAACTCTTAAGGGACATTTGTCTAAGCATTAAGATGCTAACAAATTCATAATAGCTGAAGTAAGCCATAGCTTTTCATGGCTCTGGGTATTTTTGTTTACTTTTACATAATACCTGCAATGCTCTCACCTATCTTCCAGGGCCATTTCCTGCAATCCTAGCAGCAAGCCTGCTTCCTCCTGGACAGGTGGGCGAGTCAGGCACAGCAGCTGAAGACAATTCCACCATTCACAGTGGAAAGCTCAGCACACAGAGAGCAGAACTCTGCTTTTAGTCCCCTCCACCAGGCTCCCCTGGCACTTCTGAACACTTGTAGCACAGTATCAGAAATGACTCCAGACAGCTGCTGTTCAGCAGTAATCCAGCCTCAAGATGAGCTACACTGCCTTCAGCTTTTCATTTGATTTCACTTGGGAGTCAGATTATTGCCTTGTAAAGCACCATTCTGACACCATTATTGCTTAATTATAGCACGCAGTATACAAGTATTTGGTAGTCATCTCTCACATCTGCTGCATAATTTCAGTGATGGCTGCACATTAGTGGCTCCTTTGAGTGGGCACAGATTCATTGCAGCTCTTTCTAGCATGTCCCCTTGACTGGCAGGAGGGAACCTTGTGGCTTACTTCAAGGAAAGTAATTTGCATGAAAGCAAGAGAAGGATGCTGTGAGGAAAAGAAGGACTAAAAGAAGGTTGAATTCATTTTCCTAGCAGCAGAAGAAGCCTGGTCACTCGAAGCAGTAACAGACAGGGTGGAGGAGTAGGAAAGCAATCAAGTTAGCTCTTTGGGGTTGATCTCAGGGAAATGTCCATAGGACACAATGGCAGAAAAAACCCCACCTTCACTGTCAAAACACTGAGCAGATGGATTATGTTCCTGTGGCTTTACCTTTCAATGAATCCTTACAAATCCTATGTTTAAAATCTGCACATGATAAACAGGAAGAGCATTTTAGTTGTCCAAGAACATGATGTATATTGTGCTCTTATATAAATATTTGGATGGTGTAGCTGTTCAAAGCTAAGTTGGGATATTTTAGGGGTATATTCCTGGACACAATGTGAATTCCCTGGATTCTGCTTGGGCTAGACTGACTGGATTCATCAGTGGCTCTGATCAGAGTGAGGAAGCCTTGTGCAAGCAGCTCCAGCACCTTTCCCATGCCCACTCCAGCTGCTCACAGGGATGTCTTTGAAATGGAGCACTACCCAAAGGAGCAGAGCAGAGCTGGGGAAGCAGGCAGGCATAACAGTGTCATTATGGAGTTGTGTGGGTATTGAGGACAAGGTCATTTGTCACAGAATGATCAGCTCAGGAAAGATGAAAGAAAGTGGATAATAGGCATTTATTTTTCCCAGGCAAAAATTCTCTGGTGATCCATGTCTGCAATAGCTGAAGGTTTTTAGCAGTTGTTGTTTCTCCCATTTGCTTAGGAAAATGGAACAGTGAAAAAGATCATTAGCCAGATGACACAGAACCTCCTGATGGCCCTCTCTGCACGGAGCCAGTACCAGGAAATCAGAGAGAAATTCCGTCAGCCTGTTACTGACAAGGGCACCATCCTCAAAACCAAGCCCCAGTCGACTCAGAAGGACATCCTGAGTGTGTGCTGTGACCCTCTGATCCTGGCTCAGCAGCTGACCTACATCGAGCTGGTGAGACACTGACTGGGCTGGGGAGGAGTTTCTGGTTTACATTTACTAAATATTAATGTACTCATCAAGATGAATTTTGTTTCTCCAGTGTTTTAATAAAAAACCACTGAGTCCAGTAATGAACAAGACCAGTTAGGTACACAGATAAAAGCACCTTGCACATCTGCACTGCAGGAAGATAAAGTTACCAAAATGTTCTCCTAACTCTGATTTTTTTTCACAGAACTCTCTGTTTGTCTGTACAATGACAATCTCTCCTCTCTCCAAACACAGGAAAGGGTGAGCAACATTTACCCAGAGGACCTGATGCAGATTGTCAGCCACATGGACTCCTTGGATAATCACAAGGTACAAAAAGGTCTACAGAGGGAACAAGAAACAAAGATGCACCAGAGTACAGAATAATGCTCCCTAATTTGAGAGTACCCAGTGCAAGAAAAAATAACATTTTCTAAGCCTCTTTAAGCTCATGCCTTAAAACACATGCAAAAAGATTTTATCAAGATATGAAAAGGAAGTTTATCCTTTGGTAAACTTTGATCATAATTCAGGAGAGGTTTAACATGTGACCTGTTCTCTTACAGTGCCGAAGTGATGTGACCAAAACTTACAATTTGGAGGCCTATGACAATTGGTTCAACTGCCTCAGCATGCTGGTGGCTACAGAGATTTGTCGGGTAGGTGTTCATAGGAAACAAGGTAGCAGAGGGGTCCTGGCCTTAAGGACAAGAGGCAGGCAGTGGTCTAAATGAGATTTAAACATTAGCAGTGCAATTAAAGATAATAGCATTATCCAAGCATTAAATTATTTGCATGCTCATGTGATTAAGAGTTCAGGGCTGTGTTTGACTTTGCATATATTCTCTAATTTTGTGCAGCTGCATTAGTCATGCAGTGAAATGGATCTTGTGTGGACTGAGGAGCTCTTTTGGACTTATCTTTTCTTAAATACATCAAAAGAGTCTTAAAAGAACTCATCTTTAAATGCTGATTTACCAATAAACATAAGCAGAGAAATGGAAGGTGTACTGCCCCAGAAACCTTTTTTTTTTTCCCTTTTTGCATGTGTGTTCTCTTTTTAGCTTCTTATTAGATTATTCTTTTTAGATTTCTATTAATTCCAGTTCTAGCAAATGGGAATATTTCCCCCCCTATTCCTGCTTGGTCAGTGGCCCTTCTGTGGAAATCCCAATGCCTGCTGCATTTTCATGAAGTCCAATGTACTGATCCTGATCTCTTAAGATTTCCTGCTCTCAGAAATGCATTGCAGAGGCACACCAAGACACTTCCAGAGCTGGCTGGTGGGGCTCTTACTTTAGTGAACCATCAAAGAAAGGTTTTAGCACACTGAGGGCTAAGCCAGGCCTTCGACTACTGAACCATTTTCTTTTGATGTGACAAAACCTGAAGTACTTAGGTCAGAGAATCTGCAGTCACTGCTCAGGAGCCATTTTTATATCAGCCAGACAGAACTTTTGGGTTTAAACAGGGAAGATATTTTCATGAATGAATGCAGTCCAGGCAATAATTAATTTTGCTTTGCAGTTTATAAAAGAATTTGCAAATCAGATGTTCAGCATCAGTTGCTTGATCCTGTGCAAGTTTGCATGAGTGGGAATTTGTGTATTTGCTCACCATCACTACCTGCTCTCAACAGGTCATTTAGGAGCACCTGCAGCAGAACAAGGAAAGCAGGATATGGCAATTGCTTTCTCTCACATTTAGGTTCTGTGCCCTGATCTTAAGTCTGTCCAATGTCTTCCCACCCTTCTTGAGAGGTTTAAATGTTTTGCATATGTTCTGATAGCAGGGACACATTATCTTCCTTTTCCAGTAACAGGAAATTGTTGAAAGTGTCCACTTTGTTTATGCAGAAATTCCAGGCATAGACTTTTTTGTATAAACAAAGATCTGCACTCCCCCACAACTACACAAGTAGTCACCTCAAATATTTCTGCTGTTTTATAAAAAATTAATCTTAAAAAATCCTGAGGCCTGTATTAAGATTAAGCTGGACAAAGTCTTGAAATGTCTATTCACTAAACCTGCTACAGTGCCTTTGGCTGGACATCCTATCCAAAATTCAGACCATCCCTTCCCTCCTGGGTCTTTTTCCAGGTTGTAAAGAAAAAGCAGCGTACAAGAATGGTGGAATTTTTCATTGATGTGGCAAGAGAATGCTTCAACATTGGAAACTTCAACTCAATGATGGCCATTATCTGTGAGTATCCTCAGCACAGATGGCAAAAGGCACTCATTTCACAGCCTGACTGGCAGGGCTGTGCCCACCCTTGCCCTGAATTGGCTGAGCACATGAGATGCACACAGGGACAGAACCTGCCAGAGACAGATTAATGTGTGGCTGGGTGAGCCTTAGCTACAGCTTCTGGCTGTGAAGCTGGAACACCTTCCAGAACGTGTGGTGCTGATACATGGTTATTTAGCCCCATATTTTTTTCAACTCAGTTGTTTCTTTGTCTCCTCTCTCTCTGCATTCAGCTGGCATGAACTTGAGCCCTGTGGCACGGTTAAAGAAAACCTGGTCCAAGGTCAAAACAGCCAAATTTGATGTTTTAGAGGTATGTATAAAGTTTTGACTTTATATAGAAATCTAACAAATAGTTCCATCCAAACCTCTGCTAATTACTGTGTCAGAGATCAGACAGACACCTCTGCCAGTGGTCAGCAGCACATGAACATCATGAGAGTGTGTCCTCCATTTCAGACTCTCTGCTTGTCTGCAAAGAAAAGTGGATGCCAGCTCTCTTTAGATTATTCCTTCCTTAGTGTATTTCTGCCATTTAACTTCAAGGTAGTTTCCACTCCAGTGAATGCTGCCCTTAAAACTAATTAGAGGTCTCCATCTAGTGGAGACCTGCATGGAAACAAAACCTAATTGAAGCCATCATCAGAAAGAGAGGTGACAGCAAAGGGGAATTTCGGGGGTTTCTCCAGACAGTCATTTATGATTTGTTTATGGAATAGATGCAAAGCCAGTACAGAACCCTCCTTTCAAGCAAGGCAGAAGCTACAAAACCCTGCACCCAGACCTGAGTAGTATAAAGGTGCTCTACTCTCTGTGGAAAGTTTAGAAAGGGGCCAGATGAGGCTAAGAGGAATGAACTCTGATGGTTAGAGCGAAGCCCTGTATGTTTGGGGAACGCGTGTGACTTGAGTGCTTTCCCCTCTGCGCCGACAGCACCACATGGACCCGTCCAGCAACTTCTGCAATTACCGCACGGCCCTGCAGGGAGCGGCGCAGCGCTCGCAGAGCGCCCACAGCAGCCGCGAGAAAATCGTCATCCCGGTCTTCAACCTCTTCATCAAGGACATCTTCTTCCTGCACAAGATTCACACCAACCGCCTGCCCAACGGGCAGATCAACTTCAAGGTGGGCCCCTGCTGCTGCACAGCCCGCACTGCTGCTCCCTGCATTGCCCCTGTGACCCAGACCGAGCTGGTTTGAATCAGACCTCTGGGAAAGGCAGAGGCTGCCACAGGGCAGCAAGCCATCATATCTGACCAGATTTCATAGGGAACTTCAGCCTGAGTCACCAGCCTTAGCTGATTTCACCTCATCAGTTTATAGCTAGCTACAGGCACTACACACACCAACATTTGTTTGGTATTTACCAGGTTCTGCAGCTCCTGGTTCTCTCTCCCCAGTTAATGAACATGCGTGTCCAAGAGACCACAGTCTGCCAAAAGTACTTCTTGACAACATTTTTTTTGTCATCACTAAGGCTATGTAAGTGGAGGGGGGACACAGAACATACAGGACAAACCCTAAGCAATTATGGATTTCTTAAAATCCTAGGAAGGAAAGAGTATCTAAACATTTCTAGATGTTATTTTGATTTCCTAAATTTAAGAGTGCTTTATGCAAAGATCAGCTATGTCACATTTCATTGAAACTGAAGTTTGGAAATGCAAAAAGTAAAGCAAGTAAACAATTTACTGTCCAGTTCCAGTCACAGGCTAATTTAGACACTCAACACAGAAAACAGGCACTATTATATATGAAGAAAAGGTTGGTGATGAAAAAATTGAGGGTAAAAGATCAGATGGGTAGCTGAGATACACTGTCCTAAACTTGAGGCTGACAGCAGATGAGGAATTAGCAGCAAGAGGGGGGAATGAAGGGAGCCACAAGAAGAAGGGATAACAAGGAATTACAGAATATGCAGAGTTGGAAGGGACCCACAGGGATGACCAAACTCCTGGCCCTGCACAGCACCAGCCCCAGGAGTCACAGAATGTGCCTGAGAGCACTGTTCAGTTCCTTCTTGAATCTGTCAGGCCTGGTGCTGTGACCAGTTCATGGAAGTCTGAGGAAAGGACAGTGAGAGAAGCACCATAAATAAGAGTGAGAAGCTCTGAAATGGAAATGAACTAATATTTCAAAGAAAATAAATACTATTTTAATAATACTCTTTTAATTGCTTCATGCAGAAGTTCTGGGAAATTTCAAGACAGATTCATGATTTCCTGACATGGAAGCAGGTTGAGTGTCCTTTTGAAAAAGACAAGAAAATCCAGAGCTATCTACTCACAGCACCTATTTATAGTGAAGAAGGTAACATGTTTTGTTGAACATTATATGAACGTTATGTGAGTCTTTCTACATGTTAAAATACAAAATATGAAAAATATATACATGAAAAACCATATTTTATTAGTAATTTTCTAAGTCTTATAATTCCTTATTGGCTTCTGATGAGAACAAATTTCATAATGAAGACTGCCAAGTTACATCTGCTGTATTGTATCCCTTAGATTTTCTTTTTCCAGGTAAAAAACTCATATATCTGATTGTTTGTTTGTTTTTTTTACCAGCTCTGTTCATTGCATCCTTTGAAAGTGAAGGTCCAGAAAACCACATGGAAAAAGACAGCTGGAAAACACTCAGGTATGAAGCTTCCTCAGAACATAAATCTTTCTGCAGACACACAGAGCCATGGGACTATCAGCTTCCTCTGCCCTATTTGCATACCCAGCTTAAAACCATAATGCAGTTTTTTTTCCTTCAAAATTTAAATCTGAAAAAAATTCAGTGGAGTTTGGGTTTTGATACTGCTTTGCCAGCCACATCTGTTGAGGCTGTGAGATCACTGCTGGGGCTGTGAAAGAGAACATCCTTTGTTTAGGCAGTCAAATACAGTAAAATAATCTGCATTTCTAGTAGTGTTCAGACATGACTTTGTCAGGGGAACAAATGTACAGAGATATTCAGAACGTGCTCTCATCACAGCTATGCACTTACAAATCCTATAAAAGGATGAAAATTTCCAGGAATGTGCTAATTGTCAGCCTACCCTCAGGGATGAAGTCTCAAAGACTCCTCATCCTCCTGAGAATGGGAATCACCACTCCCATGTACATGATGAGATCAATTAATTAGAATTTCTCCAACACTGAGGCCAAGGCAGAGAGATTTGTAAATCTGCTAAACATTAAGGTCTCACATAGCTGTACCAGGCAGGGAATGAGCCAAGCCTGCCTGCCCTGAGCTCTGTTGAGGCACATTAGGACTGTGCTGTCCTAAACAAGACGTTGTTTCCCACTGATCCCAGTGTTTCCTAGGACATCCACGTGAGCCTTTCCCTTGTGACCCCCATGCAATGCCCCTTGCATTAAATCCAACACTTTTTGGCCTGCAGGAGTTTAGGATGACACAGGAACATATGTTACATGCCTGAGCTCATCCTGAGGGCCTGAGGTAATGTTATGCAAGTTAAATTTTCATCTCATTTAATGTCAGCATCTTTGTTGAAATGCACAGATTTATTCCAGTTTCTAGCAGTTGAAAATCTATCCCTTGAAGGGAGGCTGTCAGCTGATGATGCAAGATAGATCTATGGCCAAAAATGAAAAACTTCTTGTTGTGGTAGAAAAGATAATTTTATTTCTTTATTGCTCCATCTTTTAGGACAACTCTGCTTAATAGAGCCTGAGATTTTTGGATCCGATTTGCAGACTTTGAAGCACATCTAATGGACATGTTTTTACAACCTGAGTGAAGGACTTGGACTGAGCTAAGAAAGACCTCACTGGATGAGGTCTGTTTTGTATATACAGTAACTTTTATGAAATAAAATGTGGTAAATATTTCACATGTCAACCTTAAGGCACTTACTGAAGGGTTTTGGGTTTTTATTTTAAATATAAGGGCAGGGCCCTGTTCTCAGAGATGAAATGTATCATGGGAGATGGTATCTTATTCTATCAGCATCCAAATTTTTATTTTTTATTACTTCCACCAAAATAAATACAAATGAAAACACACATCCTAACTGAAGCCAGTGTTCAGGTTAAACACCCCATTGGACCAGTATCCTACAGAACACTCAGTATGTCTCCCAGGCTTTGAAATGAAGAATTTCCTTCCAATCAGAATTGTTCACAGGTGTTCACAAGTGTTTGTTCCTCTCCTCCATCAGCAAATAGTGCCTTACAAGGTACTGAGCTTGTGTAGTTGTACCTTCTGATGCTGGGCTGGAAGTAAGGGAAATAAAAATATGGATGTCTCGAAACCAGCTACAATGTACTTTTTAAATAAAGCGGAGAATTATGGCACATGAAGTAGAGTATACCTGCCTGTAACACTGATGGTGCAGCAAACCTATTTTTGTTACATGATTTACAGAGCTAAGAGGGGGTAACTGCTGGGGTCTGTGTGTCTGTGTGTGAGTTCTGTGTGTGTGCACACGTGGGGATGCACACATGTCTAAGTTCCAGTACTTTGGGGAACTATCCTTTCAATTCTGGCTGTCGGAATAGTTCCTGTTTTCCTTTCGAAAAGTCAGGGAGGTTTGGGTTTTTTTGTTCCTTTCGAAGAGAAGAATGTCTAACCTGGATTATAATCTCTGCAAAACAGGCCTAAGATGCTTTTTTAAAAAGAACTTTTGGAGAACAAAGAATCAGCTTGGGCCAGGGAAAGGGAAGTAAACTCAGAAATCCAATTTGAAGTTAAGGCTAAAGTTTCCAAAGAAGCTTAAGAAGAGTTCATCACCATGAATTGGTTATTTATTCCATTGGTTCCTTTGAAAAAGTCCAGTCTGCACTTACAGACAATTAAAACAAAGACCAACTTACATTCTAAGTTTTTTCTAGTCTTTTCCAAGCCATGATTACCTGTCTGGGACAGCACCCATTGAAATCTAAGGGCAAACACTCTAAGAAATTAGTCAAACCTTTGAACAGGTCAGTACCAAAATTAGGGGTGATCTGCCAACCCACTGATGCTTGCCATTTCTAATTTAGTATTGAGTTTACACCTAATTTGACTAATTACCTGAAGAGCTTCTGTTAAGATTCAAGGTATTCATTTCCAGGGGAAATTAAAAAAAAAAAAATATATAGTTAGGACTTTGTCAACCGATCTCTGAGTTAAGAAAAAAAAAATTGGCTCAGATTAAAAACTGTTTTGTCTAATGAAAGAATTATTACCTACAAATATCTGCTTTTCTTTTCCAGTATGTTTTCCTTTGAAGGCTTGAGGACTGAATATAAGATAATAAGATAATAACTTGAGCCAGATAATTAGATTGGGGTTTTGTCTCTTTTTTCCTTTTTAAAAAAAAAATAACCAACAAAAACAGTCCCTCTGGAGCTGACAGTGGTTACAGCCTCCCTACCAGAGCCTTGCAGAGGGCCTCTGCAAGGACTTCTTTAAAGGATGACCAGCTCCAGGTCGATGGTGTTTATCTAATCCTGCCTTCTGTTGAAGAAGGGGTAAGACTTGCTGGGCTGAGGGTCTGGTTTATCCCAGCCCAGCAGACTCTCCTTGCTCGAGTGCCTACAGCCAAGAGCAGTGCCACTGTTTGGTGGAGCTTCTGTGAGCACTTAGCAGAAATTTGCTCTATTGGCCCTGGAGCACGGTGAAAAATTAAAAAGAGCTTTCCCTCTTTCACTTCCCCCTTGACAAATACTTAAAATGACAGCAGTAAGTTGGAGTAAGGAAGGGAAACAAATCAACATTTTGCTATTCCCATAGCATTGGCATCAAAGAGAAACAGAAGCAAGTTACACCAGGAGGAAGGAAGAAGTAGAATACCAACTGTTAACAAGAACAGCCCAGGAAAGGGGAAGGGATAAATAATTCTTATGACCTGCTGCTATTTTTCCTGTGCTGAAGTACTGGCCTTCAGCCCTGGATTCCAGTAAGAATATTTATACTGTATTATTACAGTGTTTTGCACTTTCAGAGATGTTCTAGCTAGTAACATTGTCAGACACTATACGAGGGATTGTATATCAGCTTTGTTTATGTAACTGAAGTTGAAAAGGGATGCTTAAAATTTAAGAAAAAAATATATATTTGAAATGCAATTTTAGAACACTTTCTGTAAATGTATAAAAGAGCTTTCACATGAATGTGCACTTCACCGGTCAATCAGTCCAAGTATATACTTGAAATCCATGCAGTATCTACATTGGTTCCCTTTTATTTTTCCTCCCTAAGTTTGATACATTCCCTAAATACCGTGTTTTGCTATTCTGAGCTGAAATGCTAAATATAAAGCTGTACCATAAAGCAGGATATTCTGTGTTTGACTGGATGTGCTTGCATTAATAAAAAAAAAGAAGTTGCTTCAACCATGATTAACTTTTTCCATAGTTATTTTTCACTTGCAAATGTATCAAATCACAACCCAGAAGCCAAATGAGGTGTGGAAAGCAATATGGGCACAGTGAACCAACTGGTTACTTTCTGACTTGAAAAGCTTCAGTATGAAACATGTAAATTTCTTCCAACAAAGGCAAGAGCGACCCTAAGCCAACTTCTCTCTGTAGTAGTACTTTATGGATTTGATAGGGTCTGTGCTACAGAGCATTTTTATCCTCTCAGGGGAAGTGTTCAACAGTTCCACTGTGTGAAACATTTTGTGTCCCAAGAGCTGAATTTCACTATTTGAGCAGCAGAGGAGAGCGTGCTGGCTGCTGCAGGGTTTCCTGTGGCGAGGGCCCCTTGGCATTTCAACACCCCAGCACCTTTGGTTGCAGCCACTGCCCTTGTCCATGCCCTGCTGTGCAGAGGCACAGCCCCTTCTCCAAGGTCACACACAGAACAGACAAGCACAAAGCTGTGAGCAAAATCCAGCTTGTGGCCCCAGCACCACCTCCCTTCTCAGGGATGTAAGCCTTGGGAAGAAAATAAATTTAAAACTACACCTTGGAAGTGCAGAGCTCTGGAGGCCCCCATAAGCATTTCTGATCTGTTGGAAACTCTCTAGGGAAGTGGGTTTGGTAACCAGAGAGCCAGAGCTGAACAGTGTATGCTCAGCCATCACAGCTCATTAGAAAAGATAATGATGTTTACCAGCACTAAGAGGATCGAGCAGATAAGAGTCTTCCTGATGGCCAGTTCACACTCATAATTGGAAGTGAGTTTTCAAGGATGCAATATTCATATTAATTATGTCCCATCCAGTCATTAGGATAAATTAGCTATTTACACAGGCATAAGAGTAAACAATAAAATTGCTTTCCAGGCACTTCACTGCCATTAGAGCACAACACAGTGTGACAAGCAGTAGCTCAGTGCCAGTAAGGTATCCTTAGCTATGTTAGCAGCAACTTGATTTATCAAGTTAATAATTCCTGAGAAACAGCTTTCTTTTAGCAAATTACTCATGGGACAAAATTCAGCTGAGCAGTTAGCTGCCAACTGATATTAGTACATCTTCTGGGGAAAAATCAGTAATCCTTCTGAGGACGTGCTGACAGACCTTCCTCTTCATCTCTCAGAGTATATAATTTTATCAGGGCAGCCCCAGTTTCCCAGCTAACCAGAAAAGCCCACAAGCAGTGTGTGGAAGCACAGTTTTGACCTTGTTCTCTGCAGCAACTGAATAGGGCTGTGTGGACAGCAAGATACCTTAAAAAAAAAATTAAAAATCAAATTGCAGGAAGAATTCATCTGCAGCTGTTAATGCATGCCATCAAGGAAGTTTCCAGACCAGTAAGCACAAAAATATTAGCAGCAGCTTCTTTCAAATGCTTCCTTTCATGCTTGTCCCTGGCAAGGCAGGGATAACTGGGAATGTTGTGAGGTTCCAGCACATTTCTATGGGCTCTGACAGAGGTTCCTGCAGTGCAGAGCTTTGCAGTCCTTCACTGCTTCCCAAGGTGGACCTTGGGCTTTGGAAAAGAGAGAAACCACATTTGGGGGTACAGTCCTGCAGTAACTTGGAGGTACAACATAAATTATAACCATCTCTCCAATATTGTAACAATAAAAAATGGAAACATTTCTAGTGTTTCCAATGTTATAAGCAATTTCTGACATCAGCATTCTTGATAGCACATTCAGCTTTTGCACAGAAGATGGATGCAGTTGATTGCTGTAAGACAGCTTTGGGATATTGGTTTATTTTTATAATGAAGTATTAAAAAGAATAAAGTTCTGTGTCAAGCAGGGAGTGCTGGACAGTCTGAGACATTCTGCCCTCTCCTTAAGAGGTGTGATGAGGAAGAAATTCAAACCACCAGGAAATGTAACACCAATAAATACACTGTTTGTGATCTATTAGGATGCATACTTGACAATACTGGTTACTTGGGCTCCTGACAACCAATAATAAAAAGCACTGACATAGGGAAGTCCTGTCAGAAACAGTGTTTGGCAAAAACAGTGCACAGTTACTTGAAACCATTAGTGGCACCTACCAGGAAACCAAACCTCAACTACACACACACACAAAAGCCAAAACCCAGGTCTGTCACCACACAGAGCAGTCCTGTTCACAGCCCTTCTTCAGCACTGGGCCTGGAGACCATTTTAGAGAATTGAAAGAAAGCTGAAAATGAACATAAACCAAAGCACCACCTTCAAACATCCTCACTCTAATCCAGGACAGAAAAAAAAAAAAAGGAACTTGAAATTAAGAGGAAATTTGCTTCTAATATTTCTAATCTTATCTAGCTTCTTTGGATTAAGAAGCAATCCTTAAAAGTAATGTAATTCAGTTTGAGGGCAGAAGTCAAATGAGTTCCAGCAGAATCTCATTACAGAGCAAACTACTTAACATCTTTTTAATCCCTGTCACACGAGCACACTGCGGCCTCTTCTGATTCTGAGGCACATTAAACTGAATGCACATCTTGCTGTATCCATCAGTGTCAACCTTGAAACTTTCCTTTAAAATATTTACACAACATCCATCTGTTTACATTCAATTCAAAGAAGATCCTTCTAATAACACTCCACCTCCACAAATATCTATTAAATCAGAGAACCAAAGTACAACATATCCTCAGTTGCAGCAACAGAGCACTGGGGGACTCAGCAAACACAGTTATAAATGATGCAATTGACTGAAGTCTTGGATGTTTATGGCACTACCAGAATTTAATAAAACAGTGAACTATTCATGTCTGGGGACATAATAGCTTGCTGTTGAAGACCTGATCTCTGTTTGGAAAAAAGCCCCACACTCCTAACACATTTCAAAAACATAAAATCCAAAAAAGCAAACAATGAGTAATTTTCCTACACACCTCTTACTTTACTACTTAAAAATTTCAGAGTATCCAAGTACTCCAAGAAGAATTTCACAAGAATCCAGCAGCCAAAAAATCACTTTGACAAGATTTTTAAGCGCACACAAACACAGCCTCCCCAAACATCTGCTCTGTGGATGCATTTGCAGGCCAGAACATCACCCCAGCTGCTCCCCAAGAACTGCATGGCCCAGAAAAAGCTGTGACTTGTAACCTGAGAGTAGAGAAAGCTGCCTCAGAGCTGCTCTCCAAAGCCTTCCTGAGCACCAAGCTATCTCAAGGGGTTTTATTTTTGCTTCAGACTATCCCTTTAACACGATCATTTTCCCCATGGACTGTAATGAAGTCAGCAAGAAGCCCCTTAAGCTTGCATAAGGCTGCAGGAAATCTGCAAAGAGCTCAGGCTCTCACAGGGCCAAAGCTGTGCAGTGCCTGTTAGCTCGTGTTTCCACAGCTCTGTTCAGCTTCTCCTCCTGTCTCCTCCACATCCACCAGGCTGGGAGGGGATCATCTTCCCCCTGCTTCTCACAGGAGAAGCTCCCTGGTTGTTCCACAGCTGTGGTTTGCAGCCTTCTGCGGGAGCCAGGTCAGACAGGGCCTCTGTGCTCAGTTCAGTGTCACTCCCCTCAGACACACAGCCCTTTTTAAACAGCACTCCAGGCCAAGCTCTGAGAACTCTCCAGTGCTGGCAAACAGCACATGCTCCCACCATATGGCAAAGCAATTGACAAAGAAACCCCAAAACAACCAACCCCACAAAAAACGTAACCAAGCAGAACCAAGCCAATACAAACAAATACAGGTGCTGAAATTTTCAAGATAAACACCACCAGAATCACAAACACAAGATCATCTTGCCACTAGTGTGGTAAATAGCAGGAATAAGTTAATATCCTCTTTCACCTACAAGTCAAGTACTAATGCAAAGTATTCTACCTATGAAAGAAAATTATAAAGCCCCTTGCTAAGTTAACTCCCACCAGCAGAGTTTTTACACCATTTATAGTGAAAGATGAGAGGACACAGGTCAAGATCCTTAAGCCATATGTTACATACAAGCCCTAGAGCTACAAAGCAACCTTGAAACTCTAAGAACTAAAAATGCTCCAGAAAAACTCACCACATGACACACAAACTTAGAGCAGATCAAATAAACCAGTTAAATGACCACGAACTTCAAGTTCAGAGAAACTTCTTTACCTTACCCTGGAAAAGACTAAGCTAACCAAAACAGAGCTGTATTTTAATAAAACCTTGTGTAAACATTTAGACTTAAACATAAAAGAGATTTATTTAACAGTCTACATGCAGGTCAGAAGTACTTTTGCTGCAAAGCACTTCCACACAGGTCCCAGCTACAACATCTACTCTTAGGCCCACCACAACACCCTTCACAGCAGCAGATAATGTCTCCTAATAAAAAGGCAGAAGCCCTTCCCTTTCTGGTGCAATCTCAAAAATAACAATAAAACAGTTCCTTACTTTAAGCCAGGAGAGAGACCACTTTTCTCAGAAAAGCAGGAGAAGGACCTTTTCCTGCCAGCTCCGGGTGCCAGCTGAGGGGAGGCAGCTCTTCCCCAGGGCTAATCAGCGCCAGGTGCCATGGTTATTGCAGACACCTGTGGGGAGCAGCCCCTCAGGGCCCCAGCAGGTCCCTGCTCTCAGGGCTCACCACTGCTCTGCACCGCCCCACAGGAGGGCTGGGCCCACCTCCAGCTGGTACCCACTGCCCAGGGCCTGCCAGCAATCGTGGAGCTGCAACTCCCATCAGCTGGGAGCCTGGGCCATGGGGAGCCAGGGGACACGGGGATGTGGCTGCTGGCACAGCTCCCAGCTGTGCTGCTACACAGCCCAAGTGCTCTGCTCAGCGCCAGGCGTTCAGAGAAATGATGCTGTACCAAACAGCCAAGGGGCTGCAGAGCCACTGCAGCCACAGAAACGTAAAAAACTGTTTTATCAAAGTCTCCTTTGCTGTGGAGCTTTTCCAGGGAAAACAAGAAGAGTCCTTGGGCTTGCAATCAGGCCTAACAAGGAAAAGGTGAGCATCATGCCCCATGTTTAGGGCATGAACCAAACACAGCTTAAGCTCGTTATCCTCATTTTCCTTCACAGCTGAGTACAATTTGAATGATTTGCCTCCTTAAAATGTATTTGGGAATCACACACAGCAAGAGCACCTCAGGCAAATGAAAGCTACACCCACCTTCAATACACAGAAATTTTTTATCATTACACTGATGCATCCATAAGTTACTAATTTATGCTGAAACACCATTGAAAAGGTTATTTGAAGTTATTTTCCTTTCATTCACTGATTTGACAAAGCAGAAATTTTGTTCTAGTTTATATTTTGGCATGAACTAAAGCCATTTAAATGTCTGCGTTCAGATATAAGTGGTTAGGGCTGGCCTAACACCTCTCTTTCCCTCCTGACAAAATTCTCTTCTTGAACACAGCTTACAAGCAAGTTTTCATTTTCATAGGTTTGTGCATCTTGGACTCCAAAAGCTTTTATGAAATTAAAAAAAACTCAGTATTTTCTTCTGGATGCAGGAGACCCAGAACTATTTCCCTAAGTTTCTTCCACTTTTTTTTTTTTTTGGTGTATTTGCTGATTCTCCAAACCAGTGCTACTAGTCTTATTGAATAACGTATTTTTAAACAAATTCAAGGGCACAACCCAGATTCTTTCCTGCAAAGGGTCTCAAGTAAAAGTGCACCCTGAGCTAATCTCGACTTCCTTTAATGAAGAACACTTCTCTCTAGGGAAGACTACATTGTAAATTCCTTGTAAAAGGTTACAATTTGTGTGGATAGCATGAAACAGAAAAAAATTACAAACTTAATGATTCAGTGGAGCGTGTTCCTATTTAAATCAGTGTTACTGTATTTACTACTGTAGCACTGAAGCACAGTAACTCCTCCAAGAAAAAACTTGGACCACAGCTTTAAAAAAGTGTGTTATGCAAACAGCATCTGTCAGAACAGGAGGACAAGGCCCAGCCCTGGGCACTGACCCTGGGCACACAGGCTGTGACTCCAAGCCTGATGCTGCCACTCCTCTTTGCAGTGCCCCAGCAGCACCCCGAGCTGCACAGCACGGGGTTTATTCTTCCTCTGCAGGCAGAGCACCCCTGGGGAAAGCCAAGAGCAGGTCTTGCTCACAAGCAAACGATTTCTGTATCTGAAGCCTGACTAATTTGCTCCCTTTGTCGGCTGAAGTTAGGAAACACTAGGAGCAAGGAGGAGTTACCATCTTGTAGGGAAAGAGCACACCTGCCCTGCAGTCCAGCTCACAGCAGCAGCACTGCTGCTCACAGCAGATGCTGAACACACCCAGGGAACTGAAATCACTTTATAATAAAGGCACATCCCACAATTCCTGTTCTAGTTCCATTACAGAGCAGAACCAGTGGTGTGCATGCAGACAATGGGTGCACAGAGCTGCTGAGCTGGTGTGTGCCAAAGCAACACCTCACACAGGTAGGTATTGCAGGGAGCTGAATGAAGGCAAGGGAAAGCTGCAGGCCTGGGCCTGCAGGGGCTCCTGGAAGTCCAGAAATCCTCCAATCACGAGCCATTCGCAATACTTGTGCCAATGCCCAGCACACACACTCTATTTCCAAGAGTTCTGACTTCCTCTTAACTCCAGTGCGGTCACTCCCACCTTGTGGGAGAACAAATGGAAAGAAGGTTCCAGAAGTGGCTGCTGGTGACCACATTGCTCTCCAGCCCTCCCCCCTGGCCCTCCAGCACCCACACCGTGGGCTGGTTTTCATCACTCAGCTGGGGACAGCTGACACCCATCTCCTTTGCTGCTGCTAAGCACAACCACGCAGTGGAAAACAGCAGAGCCTAAGACACCTGGATATCAGCACCCTGCTGTTTCCAAAACATGAGAACTGGGACAGCTGGAGCCTCCTGAGGCCGTGGCTGAGTGCTGAGAGCTGAGGTGCAGCAAGGCTCGACACCTGGGCTCTACCTCCGTGTCCATTCCAGGGCGCGGCACAAGTGGTGGGGTCAGTGAGAGAGCATTTTTGGGGGCTTATTCTTGTGCAGCCAGCACAGCAGCAGCTGTCCTCAAGTTTTAAAGGCTGGAGTTCCAGGAGAGTGCCCCACTTGTATCTTCACCCCAAGTCATAATACCAACATATTTAATCTTGTCCTGTACCTTACAATTGTTGTTAGCAACCACCAAGACATCCAGGTAAAGTAACATCTGGTCTAAGTTTAAGTTGTCTGAGGAACAAACTCTCCTATCTGGTCTGGGTAGATACCTGAGATGCAAAATTGAGCTGGTTGAACTTCTCACTGCAAATATTATTTGAATTCAGCATGTTATGTTCTGTACAATTTTATTGTAAAAATGTATTTCAAAGAAACAGTTTAAAACAATTTCTAAAATGCAGAAATTCCATTTATTATATTGAGAATATCAATTGCAAGAAGTCCTGCAATGCACTCTCTTCACTCTAAGTACAATACAGTACACTGTTCTCCACAATAAGTTACATAAAGGCAAATTTTATATACATATAAAAAAGGATCAGTGCCCAGAACTATTTGCACAGCATATCTGCTATTGAGAAATCAACCATTTAAATTTTTAGTTGCCTTCAGAATTCTTGAGCAAAATAAATCCATAAACAGATCTTAATTACCTGGTTTGAGAAAGGTTTTGAAGTAATATCTAAATTCAGCAGAGACCATGCCAATGCTTTAACCACTGAATTAGCATTCTCTGCATTCATTCTATAAACAAATGTATTAAAAAAGGAGGCATGCCATATGGTATTGTATAAGACAACATGGAGAAAAATGACCTGCCTGCATTTGAACTGTTTATGCATCCCAAAACACCCAAAAGGGAAGTACCAAAGTAGTAGTGCCATTGTACAAGGCACTAATGAGACCACAGCATAATTCCACTTAAACATGCTCAAAAAAACCCCAATAAGCAAAATAAAAGCCCAGAGGAAAAAAAAACAAAAACACCCTAAACCATCCTCAAACTGAAAAAGTGAAGAATAAGGCTACTGGGATAATCAGTGAAATGAAGAGTATTGTATAAAGAAAGACTGTAATAGCACTTGCTTTTTCAGTCACTGAAACAACTAAGAGTATATGACACCTTACAAAAACATGTCAGGAAAATGCCCCAAAGGGGAAGAATGCACAAGGACAATATTGGCATAATAGCAAACAGGCCTCTAATAAATTCATATGGGAATGAAAAGATGGTTCCTCAACTTAAAGCATGACATACATAGGCAGGGCCTTGGAACAAGAAGGAGTGGGGCCAAAAATATTTAAACAAAAAGGTTTAATAGCACAGCTCAGTTTATAGAAGGGATGTGGCTTCTACTGTGGGAAGAGACCAGGCCCAGAAGCACTCAACTGGAATGTTCACAACTTGTCTGATCCACCACTGAGATAAGAAGGTGGTGTCTCCTTTGCAGTGTGAATTTCCATTATATGCTCTAAAATTCCATGTAAAAGGATTCTCATTCCCACCCTCCCAAATTATTCTAAATTCAACCATGTCAATGTCTGTTAATGCAGCAAGGGCAGCACCAAGCCCTTGCTGTGGAATCAGCGCCCTGCACAGCTGCTGTACTGGTCAGCATGTCCACATACCTCTCATGATGAGATTCTTTTTCCACACCTTTCTCTTGTTTCTACAATGGAGTCTAAGTAAAGCATCCTTCTAAAGTCACAGTGCAGTGAGCCATACAGACTGAAAGTACTCAAGACACGAAAGATTATTCCATTTAATTCTCAAAAGAATGCAAATATAAGAACAGAAATGTACCACATGGAAAAGTGTTGAACTGTACATTCCACGGATTTTTCCAGTCGACACTGAAGACACTTCCCTCAAACTAAGTATGCTGCACAGTTCAGCTGAGGTGCTCGAACTTGCAGGGTACGTGTAGGTCAGAGCGGATCAGTCAAAGGGTAACTCAGAAAACAAATACAAGAACCGCCCCCCCATGACTCTTCTTCACTGAAAAAGAGAGGCACTGCGTTTGTGAGCGGAATTAAGGCGGAGGAAGGTGCGGGCGGGCCGGCAGCCGGGGCGCTCAGCCCGCGGCCTCGCTGTTAGTCCTGTAGGCCTGCTTCCGCAGGTGCGCCTCGATCTCGTCCCGGAACACCAGCATGCCCAGGTGCGAGTGCGAGGCCTCGTTCATGGCTTTGGACTGGATGCACATGCGGTACTGCTCGGGCGTCAGCTCGTCCGCACAGTGCTTCTCGTGCCACAGGTGGAACAGCCCGGGCACCGGCGTCCTGATCACCATGAGCTCGCCGTGCAGGTACTTCCGGTACAGGTGAACGTCCTCACCGCCCCAGCCCTTCACTTCCAAGTCGAAACCCCCTGCAAAAACGGCATCACAAGCTGTTATTCGGCAAGAAGAGCACTTTGTGTCTAACGTGTTACTGGATCTGGCGTGACATTCCAGAAATTCTGTAGCAATTAACTAGGCTTCCATGCCGCAGCAAGCCAATTTGAGGGACAGGAGCTTCAAGAACACCACATCCTTTGTGGTGGGAACCGCTCAGGACACAGATTTGCTGACTTCAGAAAGGCTCTTAGAGCAGCGTCTCCAAATTGCATTATGCATGACACCCCATGTGACAGCTGCAGAAAACTGCAGGCAAACCTCGCTGGCTATGCTTCTGGATTATTTTTAGGAAGCATAATGGATTTTAGCAGCTGGAAAATGAAGCAGCCATGCACCGTATGAGAAATCCTCTCTAAAAATGCCAGCAATTACTCCATAGCTCACAATTCAAAAGGCTGGATTAAGGAAAGGAACATGGTTCACCATTTTTAGCTCTCTTGTTTTTCCAGGACCACAGTGAAGAGCAACCCAGGCTCTTGTACGATTTCAGAAGGGCAGATTTATGAAGTCTTCACTTAGCACGTAGCATACAGATGGCAATACGAGCTGCTATCAACAATCAGCCTGCATTCAAGCCATCAGACAGCACACACGGCTGTGTCCTCACATCGTCTGGCAGCTTTACATCTTCTGGCACACTGTCTTCACCATCTTCCACCTTGCAGCACACCAAGCTGTTCTCAGTTTTAAGAACATGCCACAAGGGGGGGGCAAAGCACATTGCTAAGGCCTCCAACAAATATTCAACTTCTCAAGGTTATTTAAAAGGATTTGAGTGCTTCTTGTCTATAAAGTGGCTTATTTGAATGGCATGTTTCTTAAGCTTGATTAATTTGTTTCAGACAGACACAAAGTAACAAAAAATTGCAATATTTTTAAAAGTTCTAGAGTGAAATATTTCTACTAAAACTACTTTTAAAACACTCATCAGATGGGATTTCAAAATCTAGAAAAGCTAATTCATCCCATTGGTCAAACTTCTCAAGCAAGTCTGACTGCTGGGCTTGAGAAAATAATACAAGAAATAAATGTACTACTTTCCTGTCATTAGGTAAGACCAGAGAATCACTTTTTAAATACACAAATTTTTTTCTTAAGTCTCATCTTACCAACAGTCAGGAAGTCTGTCCGATACTGACAAGTCATCCCAAAGCCAAAATCCCGCCAGAAACCAGAATCCTTCTTGTGTACCTGAAATTTTAAGCCAGTATCATTTTGAAATGTAAAATACAACAAAGGAGGTACATTGCACTTTTTTTTTTCTGGTTTTGCAGAAAGCTAAGTTCTTCCAACCATTTGTTCAGTGCAGGATAGAGCACAATAACACTTCTGGTATTTCTGTGTCATGCACTCAGGTGGGGCTTCCTTGTGACTTGCTGTTCACTTCATCCTCTGCCTTCCAATTCCAAACACTCACCCTCACTGCAGTTTCCACATTCACCTTTCTGCTGCACCACCTCTACTTTCTATATATCTGCCCAGACCAGGCAGTAAATTAGTCCATTGCTAAATCATCTGTTCCCAATACTCCAATTCCTATCCATATTTTAAGGCCACATTTGTCTTTTGATCTGGTATGACAAGAAAAGTTAAGTTTTGTGACTGAAGTCAGCAAATACAATACTGTTATGCTCAAAAGAGTGAACAGAGAGCTGTGAGGCAGGGGCTCAATCCTCTCTCAGCTGTGATTACCCAAAGCTATATGCAAACCCTTCCCTCCAGCTTTCAGTAGGATCCTTGCAAACCACAGGGGAATGAGGGCTATTATGTTTTTCTTTTAATAGAGCTCTGCTTCATACTACTCTCCTCTTTTCCTCCTCCAAACCTGTCCATCTCAGAAGTCTCAGCTGCAAAACCCAATTTCATCTGCAGTCTCTTGAAAGAGTCAGACTGGACACTTTTCATTTAGGGGATTTTTGCTCTTTGTTTGCTGGAACATAAGATGAAAGTTGCTGCCACGTAATGCCACCATCCTCCTAAAATACTGGCTTGGCCAAGCTAGAATAAGCAACACACCAGAACTACCAACTTCTTTAGGTTAATAGCAATTACTTCTTTTAAACTAGGTGGAACTCCAAGTTTATGTAAGAATGAGTTTTGTACTGTTTGACAAGGCTTTTTTCCCAAGTGCTTTGCCCATAACGGAGAAAACTGTTCAGACATGCACTGCCAAAGGTCACAAGAGATCCCAAACAGACTATGAAGTTACACTTAATTTTGTTTCAATACAAAGCACACCTAATTCTATCCAGAATAATTCAAGCTGCTTACCAATTGCTGCTCCACAGGAGGTGGTATGTCTTGGTTGGCATAGACAATAGCAGGATTGTAAAGGCTGAATACCACAGGATAGAAAACCTTCTTCCCTGGAAAGCAAAAGATAATTGTTACTCACTGTGGGCGTGGCTTTCTGAAGGCAAAAAGAAACCAGAAACACTCTTTTTACATAAAATATTACCCATTAGGCATCTAGTGGAAATAAATAAAAACAAGCCCTAGCTGCTAAGACTTCCCACCTAGGAAGCTCATAACATCTAGTGGGGCAGAGCACACAGGATTAAAAAAATACATATGATGCATATTGTACATATTACACTATTGATTTATATTTATATATAGTTATACATGCTTATATAAAATATTATATATCTCAGCATCATACTAGGTGACTGGAAAATTCCTGCAATAATGATACGTAGTAAAATAAAAAATAGTCAAATCCAAGTAACACTCTTGCTTGCATTGTTGAGTTTTATGAATTTGTCTCTTCCCACAAACATGTAAAAGCAGGTACATTCAGGATATTCTGCAAGGCCATCAAGCATCATAAGCATGTTGACTATATGCTGAAAACACCAGTTTTGTGACTATTATAGAAGCCAGGTAAATATTTTTCCACTAATGTCTTGCATTGCCAATGCTGCAAAGGTATTGACAACAGTTCACAAGAATATTCACTATCCTGACTTAGACATGAACTCTGAAGGAGTGAGCAGCATTTTCAGATTTCACTTGAAGCAAAGGTGACAAACTGCCAGTTTGAATTTCAAGCAGTCTCTCAAACTCCCTTCCTAGTTAAAGCTCATAAAATACTCTTCTCCAATTTTTTTCCAATTATTTATACAACTTGGTTCATGAAATAGACAGAGACAGAAATGAAAGAAAAAGCAAGAAACAGAATCCAAATATCTGGCTTCTGAAGAATTTTCTTGCCTGTTTATTAGGTGAAGAAAAAATACCTATCGATTCCAAATTGACATTTGGAGAAAATGGTTTCTGGCTGCAATAAATTTTGAACAGGAGTAAGCATTAAAAAATGAACCCAAACACATATTTGACAGGAGGAGGTCTCCAGTAGCATGCTTGTTAACTCAAGAAAGCTTTACCCTTCCAGGCAGAAGCTTGTAGAACAAGCAAGCCTCGTACAAACTTAAAAATAATCAGAATATTTCAGAGCTTGAGATGGAACAGTGGAACATTAGCTCAGCCTCCATAAGGAGCACACTGTAGCTCTACTGAACACCATTGGCATGTGATGTATCTTGGCCATAGAGGTGTGAAAAGAGATAAACCAAACCTGTCAGAGATTTCAGCATAACAAAACTTGCCTTCCACTGCAGAGCATTACACTGAGTTTTGTTATACAAATTTACAAGCAGTTTAATTGCTATAGCAATTAAACCATCCAGCTTTCTTTCGCACAACTAAATCTTAAGAAAACATGGAAATTGTACATGTTGTGCAAAAAAGACAATGTGTTCTTAAAACAAGCTACAGTAAGGCAGAAGTTATTTCCCAGTCTAAATATTATTGCCTTTTGTGCAGAGTGTGATTCATTTTCCAGGGTGTGTGGTGCTGAATGAGCTGCACCATTCAAGCTGAGTTTTCTTTGTCCTCTGTATGCTCAGCACAGGTCAGCTGAAGTCAAGCACGGTGACAAGGCTCTGTTCCAGCAACAATAAGGGAACGTACCGGGCTCAGCGTTTAGGCGACAGCTGTTGAGGAATTCAGCTGTGAAATAAACATCAACATCACAGAAGAACATCAGGACCTCGCCCTTTTCCCAGGCTCTGGCACCCATGTCAAGTCCTCGGCCTCGGTTAAATTCCTCATTCAGAGAGACAAGCGTGTAATTGTGGAAGTCAGTTTCTCTACAAGACAAACAGAGCCAAACCCAAAATAAATCTGTGGGGAGGGGCAGAGGGACCATTTATTATTTTTTTAGCATTTTACAGGAATTTCATTACATAAATTTAAAAAGAAAAACAGTTATTTGATCAGAATGAGAAAGAAAAGATCTGTTACACTTAGTTGTCTATTTTAACTTTAAACCTTGTATGTAAAATGATAGAAGTCAGTCTTACTTTATAACTTCACTTTGTGTTTAATCATTCATATAGATTAAAAGGCCTTTTGTTAACTGACATGAACAAAAATGCTGTCTTGAATTACAATGGCATCTAAAATTTGTCCCCACAAACCACGAAGTCCTGACTAACAGAGAAATATCTGTCTTCACCAGTTCAGAGAAGAGGGCAAACGAAGCCAGAGTGCTGGCACCACCAGACCCATGGGGCAGGGGCCATCTGTGTGGTGGTGCCACCAGAACCCAGGCACTTTGCTTCTCCTCGCTATTTACCAGTAGCACTCACAGCAGGAGGGGACTGGAAACACTCAGAGAACATCTTCAAGCAAAGTTAAGTGTCTACTTCAGAGACACTTCAGAGGACAATGCTTGAAGAGAACAGAGTGAAGGTACTCAACAGTAGCACCACTGAAAAGATACAGAACCAGGTAAACGCTCTGCAGCACTCAGAGCTCTGAGGGACATCTCACAGGGAGCAGGGCAGGCAGCAGAGGTCTCAAAAATGGAAGGGTCTAGCACATGGCAAGTGCTAGAGAGGCTGCAGCAAAAAAAGGCAGAAATTCTCTCCTGCCTTCCTACAAGATGCCTGTACATGTCAGGCCAACTCTCCATCAGACAAATTAGCCTGTGTCTCCTCTATGTCATGGAGAGGAGCCTGGCCAGCCTTGTGAGACAGGGATCACACGAGAGAGAGTTCAAGGGGAACAGGCTCCCAGCTCAGGGATGAGCACAAGAGCCCAGGCAGTGAAGGAGCCCCCTGGCTATAGAGTAAAGAATGCCAACACCTGTCCCACCTCTCTGCAGCAAAAACCATAAAAGGTTTTTCAGGAATTTCACATCCACACCAATGTAATGCTACTTGCTGAGAGTCACAATGAACCGTGCTTAAACTTATTTTTCAGCAGAGAATAAGTACAGGCCTACTTTGACTGCTACATTTCTCTTCCTTATCATTAAATAAAATTGTTTCTCCAGTGAACTATTAAAATGTATATCCCAGTTCCAAAGAACTTAAACACTGATCAATTTGTTAGTATGACTGAATAACCACTGCAAAACTCACCCCTGCTGTTTTTTGGACTGTCAGATAGAAACCTCAAAGTCTTTTCTGCTTATAACTTGATTTTTAGTAGTCTTCAGGAAACTTTTGCAACCTAAGCTGTAAAATGCCAACCGTAAATAGTGTACAGTAAATGAAGCGTACTTTTCCTAGTAACCTGTAATGCAGGATAAAATTTATTTGGTTTATTTTTTCATTCTTTTAAAAAACTTCAAATGCCAATCAATATTGCTTGCACTGACTGATGTTGGATTGATACACTTACCTAGCTACAGATTCTAGGATGCTTTTTACTTCTGATAGACCATCTTGTCCAAAGTACACCACTGTGAGGTGAACACGCTTATCCTGATGAATACACACATCCCTATAAGCACAAAGATAGGCTGATATTAGTAATCACTTGCAATACAACAAAAAACTTCAGGTACTTAAAAGCAACTGCATTAAAAAGTATTAGCAGATTGAAGTGATCTGGTTAGGCATCAAATGGCTTCAAAGAAAACAAGGAAAGACGTTTTCCCCTCTTCTTTCCCCATCCTGCCCATTTGAATTAGAAGGTTCCAATACTGTGTGTTACGTTTCAATACCTTATTTTATAAACAGGCACTCTACAACTGATGGAAATACAGAAATTATGTTCAAGATCATCTGTGTCCAGGTTCACAATGACCCTGACATTTGGTCATTTTGCTGCAATTTGAGAATCTCTTAAATCCTTTTAGAAGGAATGTTCTCCCCATACAGTAGGTTCAATTACAAACATCCCAAGGCAGTTGCACACAATGTTGGAATCATTAGCTCTGTTGCAAATCAACCAGAACAGGAATTCATTTTGAAAAAGAAACAAAATACTGAAAATCGGCAACATAGCTCACTATATAATCTCATGCACCTACCTAAAGTTTTGCATAAATTGTGCAAATGCCTCAGTTCTTCCAGCAAGAGGAACAATAACGTTAATGATCGATCTAGAAATATCGACCGTTTCACTCTTCACTTTCATGAGGGGTCCAAAAGGTCGGAACAAGGTGACATGCCTGTACTCCATGCCATCCATCTTCTTATAAAACAGCTCATACTGTGTCCCCTTATCTCTTTCTGTACGATAGTAACCTGAAGAACAAGTCACACAAGTAATATGTAAAGTCAACGATCCTGGCAATCGTATTTCAGAAACGCGGCTTTTCCCAAGAACTAAAGAAGTGGGGGCAAAGCTTCTGGGTTTCTCCGAAAAACATGGAATTTCCACAACTGTTACTGATCACAACCGCCCTTCTATCATTTTAGATCAGACCTGAGAAACAGTCCCAGAGTAACTCCAGCTTCCCCTGCTTCTCAGAGACAACAGGTTTCATGGTCCTATGCCAGCTTCTCAGAGAGAATTACAGTTAAGTCTTCCCAACAAAAAGGGACTTCAGCTATTTACTATGGAAAAGGATTGCTAAAATCCAGTCTTGCCTGTTCCTAAGCCCTTCAGTAAGGATCTGGCCCTGAGCTAGTCCACAGTAAAATCTGAGATCATCTGGCCAGTAATCAACACAAGAAAAGCACAATTTGTTCTACGGGCAGAACAAATGTCAGTAACTTGCTTGACAAAGTCTGCAACATCTGACATGTGGCATCTAAACAAAACAACTGTGTGATAATGCTGGAATGCTTTTAAATTGTTTTCACTGCTGACTAGTAGTTAATGTTTTCTATCTAATAAATAAGTGGTATTTTACTACACCCATAATCTTCTAAGGACATAGGCAGAGGGTTTTTATGTTGCTGTCACATTTTAGGACAACAATGCTAGTCCCTCCAGAAACAGGACTATCTGTTGAGAGATATTTTACTCCTAATGTAAAAACCTGTCCCTCTCAGAACATGGTCCTCTAACTTAAAGACCATCAAGGAAGGAAGTTAAACCAACAGATACTAATTTTACACCACACAGGAAAGGACTGAGGCTCATCTGTGGTTTTGACCCTACTAAGCTCTCTACTGCTAATTACATGTCTATGCTAACCTGAGAGTAAGAAATGATGACAGGAAAAATCCTCAAACAAAAATGCCTTATGTTCATCCCGTAGCTGCTCTCCTCTCCAACAAGGAAAAGATGTATTATCCAGAACCACAAGCTATGCCATGAACTGGCATTACACTCCAGTTAACTGGCCACCCAGACCACAGAGAAAGTTACAAACAGCTGCATATTCCCAAGTGTGATGCACACCCCTGCCCTCACACGATGCATTTCCATTCACCTGGCTGGCCTGAACTGCTCCTTTTTCAAGCCTCCTCAGCAGCTGAAATCCCTCTCAGGCCTCCCACCCAGAAAGCAGCTGGTGGCAGGCCACAGAACAGACAAGCCATACTGGCAACACTAAAGGTTCTCTTTTGTACCCAGCATTGATATTGTCCTTTTTGTTGTCTTTCACTGCAACTGAAATCAACGTGGGACAAAGTATGTGAGGGGAGCAGCTCTCAGCCTTACAGCAGTTTGGGTTTAACTGTCTCAGGAAGTAGAAAGAAAGAACTTCATGTCTGTCCCCGTCCCCATCCCCAGGCAAGTATTCTTCACATTCCCTTCCCTTTCAATACAAGAAGCAAAGGAATGTGCACACCACCTGGACCTAACTTTTTTCTCTATATCCCAGATTCCACTTACAAAGAATCCTTTCCCTAAACCTACATAACTCTGTGTTCCTCTGCTCCAGCCTCTATCTGCAAACCAAACCCAGTCTGATTTACTGATTTTCCCTTCTGCCCAGCAGTCTCTCTTCTACAGCAAGCTCCTTCTGCCCCTCCCATCCTCAGCTCTGTAATCCATTCTGTCCTGTGGACAAGCACGTGCACTGGCAGACCTGATAGGAAATGTGGAAAGCCACCACAGACATGGTGTAGCAGAACAAGCTGGTCCATCACACTGGAAGGCAGTGATGACTGAACCTCTTAACTGAGATGTTTTTACCCCTTGAACAAAGTTCTGCAATGCTCTCCTTGAAAAGACTGAAATTCACATTCACACTTTTGTCAACACAAAGATGTAGAAAGTATGCACCGCACTTGAATGCGTATTTTCAAATCATTATTAATTACAAGCACTGGAAATGGTGTTTCAAACAATGAAACTCCACAATGCTGACTGCCAGAAGCAGCAAGAGATTTTAAATCCCTCTCAACCCTCTTCCATTCCAACCCTTTGTGCTTCACAGTCTAGCACTATAGCTTGAAAACAACATCTTGGTTAACTGGAGCAGCTGATGCACCACAGTGCCCATACATCACACTTTTATGTAATATACAGCAAATACTTTGTACCAGGACTCCTGGGGAAGTTAGCATTCTATATTTTCTTCTTTTCTCCACTATCCAATAGCTGTTTACAGATAAAAATACCATTTACAACATAAATGAAGTTTTTAAAAGGCATGTCAGCTGCCAATAGCTTATCTTTATTCAAATGATAAGCTTAGATGTCAGTCTAAAACAGAAGGCTGAAGTGAAGAATAAAAATTTCTAGATCAATTGAAAAAAAAGAGAACAAAAGCAAAACCCACTGCTGTAACTTCATAAAGACCTTAATATGCAAATTCAAATCTGTAAAGTGCCTTGCCAACATTCAATTGTTGAAATACAAGATTCTAAACTTTTGAATCTCAACATGCTACTAGAGCCAGACTTCTTTTAAACAGTATGTACTCCTTGAGTTATTCTCTTTGCTATGAGCTAACCTCTGTTGCTAATCTACTAATTTGAATACTTTTAAGGGACTAAATTTCTATACACAGAAGCCAGGTTTGAGAATAGCCAGAAAAAGAACGCACATCTGGCTTATTTCTTAGTGTATTCAGGTTTTTAACACTTGGAACTGACTCATTTAGTAAAATCTGTTATCTCACCTTCCAACTAGCACACACTGGCTGCCATCCAAAACAGAGCTCCACAAGCAGAGAGGTAAAAAGCAGCAGAAATAATTTAACAGCTGCTATTCCTGGTCCATGAAGCTTTACTCCCTTTTGCAGAAGTTCCATTTCTCACCAAACAAATTAAAAATAGGAATCCTGGGGATGAGTTACTATCCAAGCCAAAAAGCTGTTCTTCTATTGCCTTGAATATTATTACTTGTTTTACAACTACCAAGGAAGTGTTTGGTCTATGGAATTTAAGATGTACAACCTGGTTTTTTTGGTGTCTGTTAGAGCTCTCCACTGAAGATCTCAGGACAGTGGCCAGCCTCTGGTTTTATGCAGCACACAAGACAGGGGCTGTTTGCATGACAAACAGTCCACACTGTTCTATGGATGGCAAGGACCTGGAAGCTTGCAGCATGGGAATAAAGGATTTTTACATGCCAAGGATGTAAGAGGAGGAGGGAGGGTGGGGAGTCTTCCTTTCTGACGAAGACCTAAAGAAAGTTTCTAGACTTTGCTCAGTTCCAATAGGAAACACAGAAGCAGGAGAAATGGACCCAAACAGCATGCTAGACCTTCAATAAGAAGACCTTTATTAGCAATTAGCTAATTGCCAATTAGCTTCTGAAAACATGCTCGTGCTTCTGTTTCCCAAAGGTTAATTTTAAATGTTTGTGCAATGCAAGAGCTTTTAATCTCTTGATTATAAAAGCCAATTACACTGATAAATGTAAACCCAAATAAGCCAGTTACACAGATAGTGAAGTGTGTCCATGAAGGCTCCTCAAGGCTTCTCTTTAATGTCACAGGCTTCTGGAGAAAGGGCACAGACTGAGGTAATACTATTATCTCCTCTAAATTACTCTCCATTTCTCAATATTATCAAATACTGATGTCAAAGAAATCTATCTTTAATTGAGGACTATCTTAGAACATGCAGTTCAGCAATTAGGTCCAGTATTCGTAATCCTAAATCCATTCATTTGTGGAAATATGTAAAATTGCATCTTTTATCCTCTCTAGGGATACTCTTCATCCATGGGGAAGAGGATACTCTTGTTTCTCATACACTAAGATCCAGTGGTAATAAAAAAACCCCAAACCAACTTCAAAGTGTTTCTCAACGGCAGAACAAGAGTTTTTTTTCATGTCAGATTTTTGTTCTGTTAATATTAGAATTCTGAAGTTTCATTATGAGTTGCTGCAAAGGAAAACAGGTATAGCAAACAGAGCTGAGAAATTTGCTGGGTTTCTCTTCATCAGCAGAGTAAGTCAACTGGGCTTTGTGAAAAACAATTTGAAATTTTCAGGAAGTATCTTTGTAGTTGTAATATATACTTGGAAATCTTTTTTTTACTTAATGTTATTGCTCAAAGCCCTCACATAACCATGACGTGGCTGTGGCAGCTCTGCCTGATCACAATTCCAAAGCAGATCTGGATCATCCCTTTGTCTTGCAACACTAAAAAAATAACATCAGTTCAGAAAACACTTGGCCAGATGGCTCCCTGTTGTGGATCCAGCTTCCTTGCACCACTGATAAAAGACAGAATATTTTCATGCACAGCCCACAGAGGCTGAGCTTGCAGCAAGGCAGCTGCAGGAGCAGTTAAATTGAGGACACAGAGCAAAAATGCAGAGTGGCAACAAGAAAGTTCCCACCCATTAGCATGTGTTGGGAACTTTTCTGGCCTGCACAGTATTAAGAGTAATAAAAATCAGTAGATTCAGACTATCATGAGTATTACTGACTAAATGAGAGTACCTTTAGTTAGCAAATTCCTATTTATAAAATAGAAAGCAGATCAATTTTAAATTCAAGTTATTAGTATTTGTTGTCTCAAGTTACTCCAAAATGGATAAATCCTAAAACACAGTAAGAAAAAAAAAACAAAAACCTTGATGTTTCTTCAAATAGAGACAGTGATATTTCACTGACTGGGCATCAGAGGCAACATAAATGCTGGAGAAGAACTTCACACATATTCAGCCGACATTAAAAGACACCATTAAGTGAAACTGTCTATAAGAAAAGATATTCTAAACTTATTTAAACAGTCACCAAATTCTCTAAGGAGAGAGTACCTGAAAGTACGTATCACAAAAAATTACATAGTTCTAAGTTTAGTCTACTATTTCACAAGTCTAGGAAAAGAGCAGACATAATTCCCAGAACCAAAATTTGACCTATATAAAAATAGCCTGTTGAGGTAACAAGCTAGAACACTTTAGAATAAAAATGACTATTTCTTGTAACACAGTTTTGTGGGTATGATATGTAGATATGCAGTAGTTTTGAGGAAAAAATCCCTTAAGTCATAAGATAAAATCAGCTTATCTATACTGAGCATAAAACATGATGGCTATGCTGCATTAACTACTGCAGTACTGTGTTTTCTCCTTTGTCCCTCTAGTAAAAAAAATTAATCCACACACCAAGTTTCTCAGCCTCCAGTTTCAAATTGTATAATAAATACTCTTAGTTTTAGTCATAAACCACTTAATTCAAAATAAGTACCAACTGAAGAGGATGCAGAACTTATTTTCTTCAACTGATGCCAACTTTAAAAAACTGTTTCTCTAAATGAGCAACACTAATGCAGCAACAATTTTGTCAAGCTCTCAGGACAGTTACAGGACCTGTTCTGACTTCAGCTGATACACCAAGTCTGCTATGCAATTTGATCCTACCAGTTTAGGACACATTAAGGGAGTTGTATTTTATAAATAGAATGGCATCACCTTTCCACCTGGACTTCCATCAAAAGGGGATGCAGAGGCAATGGAGGCAGAGTGCTGGAGCCTGCTCATGGGGCTGCAGGACATGGCACCAGCACATACCAACACTGGCTGGGTCTGCTGCTTATTTTGGAAAAACAGGGGTGGGGAAAAATATGCTAACATTCAGAAGATGCCTTGTTTTGCTGGCTAAATTAACTGGTAGTATTTGCACATAAAAAACCCACAGAATACCCACACAACCCACAACTGCTGTCTGAAGAAAGATATTAACAGATATAGACAACATTATGGCTGGTTGCTAACACACCCATATGCAGCATAAAATACTTGCCTTTCCCTATAGTTCCCATAACCCTGTGTTTGAAGTTACTGTCTTCACAGTAATTAGAAATTAGTTTGATTTCCAAAAACACACACTAGTGTGAACAGAGGCAGAGGTATGAAGTATAATTCTAAGGTCCTAAAACTATTTGCTTTCTTGAACATCTGTCGTTGAAGGCAGTATGGTAAGAAATCAACAGCTATTTCAGTCACGGTTCAATAAAAATCCACTAGAGTACAAGCAGTATCTAAAACAGCAATGGAAAAGCAGCTGAATACTTAATGTAGAAATAAAGTGCAAGAACGACTACCTCTGAACAAAATAATAGGGTTTTAAATGAGAACTGTGCTAAGAGCCTAACAGCACTGGCTGTGTTGCATTGGCCCAGCTGAGTGGATTCCATGTCCTGCAACACCTTCTGGAATGAAGAAGAGTACTTGCATCAAACTTTAAACACAGTAGCTGTTAAAAGCAGAGACTTTTTGCACTACAGGCCAATTACATCATCTGAGACTGAAAGAACCTATTATTTCAAGGCCAACAGTACCTTTCTCCAGCATGTTTGCTTAATAATGCAGACATCAGTACTTACTCCAGAATCCTTTCTACAGTAATGGTCTTATAACATCCTCCACCTTTTGGCTTTTAATGGCAGCATGAACTGTATTTAATACTTGAAGTGTAAAGAGGAGGTACTAGGGCAGTTTTTGATAATACTTCTCTCCATCAGCAGGAGACCATACCTTGAAAGCCACTTGTTATGGGATTTGTCACCACTGCATCTTTTAAGGGTGTTAGTAAGTGTTGAAAGTTTAACTGCTACATATGCCTTTCTAATAATGTGTGTCCTGCAATTCAACTAACAGGCACTGAGACAAAACTGAAGAGGGAACAAGAGAACAGTTCAAGGCTGCACAGCTTAGCAGATCCCCTAACTGTACACCACGAAAGGTCTATTAAGGACACCAAGTTCTTCAGCTGACAGGACCAGAACAGAGCCTACCTCTCCCTCCAGTATGACTATGCCAATTCTAAGAGAGTTAAATGCCTGAATATTAATAAAAGTGGCATAGAAATGAGTGAAGAAAAACCACGTAGCTTCATGCTGGATTGCTTAACTAGTCTGGAACAAGACAGATTAATCAATTTCTCCCTCCCACTGCCATCAGTTTCACTGGAAGTCTTTCAGTTATTTAGTACCATAAGCAGCTGTGTCACACTGACTTTGGCTACAATCAATTATGAATGCATCTGTATTTTAAGCAGATACCGCTTCCCCCGTACACCTCTTGTGGTGAGCCCTTCTGAAATGCATTTGTTACTCCAGTAAAAACATAAGATAATGAAGCACTAATATTCTCATCATGAGAAATAAAGGTTCTTATTGTGCAATTACTCTTCAAGATCCTATTGAAGTAGGTAAAACACCTAAAAGTACAAACACCATTAAATGCCTGTTATGACATTCTGCTGATGGTCTGGGAAGCGTGTAAACATACCTTCTATAAAATCATTTTCACTATATAGCTGCCTGTCTCCTACTCCATCATCTTCATCTTGTCCATCTTCTTCATCTGGATTATTGATAACTTCTAGGCCAGCCTCGATAACTTCCACCAATTCATCTCGTTTATCCTTTCTAACGGGTTTCTCTTCTGGATGCCGAGTGAGCCCCATCTCCAGCTGGAATACTTTCATGGATGTAAAGCTTTCAAAAGGAATGACTCCATACTCACTAGGCAGTTTGGCCCCCACGCTCACCTCAGCTTTGTCAATCTGGGAATGAAGAAACTCTAGGAGATCGTTGGATGTTTGTTCTTTGGTGCCCTGGTAGTTCATACTATTGAGCTTCGGGCTCTTTTTTTCCTGCAGGGACTTCAACTTGTCACTCATTTCCTGCAGCTCTTGCTTTAGCTGGGCAATCTGACGTTTCAGACTGGTAGCTCTGTTTTGATAATGCTCTTCTTGTTCCTGCAAGAGAGCTTGGTAGTATTCTTTACCCATGCTTTCGCCTACGACACCAGGCAGAGATCCATTGCCATCTGTTTGTGGAGCACACTCCAGCAAATACATGAGCAAGACTAAACTGAATAGTAAAGCAAGGCCCACCAATAGCCAACGAGTCCTGGCTTGAATTACTAAGCCTCTTCTGGGCATTCTCATATTATTTCTGTTTCCAATCCTAAAAGATTACTTCTCTGCTCTTGCTTTCCAGGGAACATCACCCCAGACTTCAAATCTTAGAAAAAGAGAGAAAATGCAACTGTAATAGCTACTACAGGTTCTGGTAACATAGCTGATGAGCAGTTTTCAAGCTTTGCCTTAATCAGGTGTCATTGCAGAGATGCAAATCTGAAGCTCCTATGTCATCCATAACCATCAACTGTAACTCTGGCTGACGCCATACAATTGGTTCAGGATTTCCTAACCCAAACAAAAAAAACCTGCAAAGGGGGAGGAAGATAGAGGACACCAGCAAGGAATCATAATTCCATATCCTAATTCAGCCCTAGTTGAAGGGGCTTAGCTTATTTGAAGTTTTGTGAGGGAAATCTGCAAAAGCAATTTTGTAAGCTCTGAACAGACAGCAATTTTTTTCCCCACTATGTGTGAGAGCAATCTACAGTTTAGCAATAGTAATTTTCATTGGCTAGTCTTGCTTTTCCTCTTGAGTATTTTATTCCACTTCCCCTCCTTTCCTTGGAATCTGTGGTTTGAGTCAGCAAAACGAAGACAGAACCTAAAATTAAAAGAAAGGTGTGTGTTAGAACTACAAAGCAGACAGTCATTTGGAAAACACATGAACAAAGTTCTAAGACATGCATGCAAAAGACTGCTGGTGGAAGGAGTGAGAAAGGGAGAAAGAAGAAACATTTCTTTCCTTTGCATTACCCATCAGCAGCTCCCTTTGACACAGTGTCTGGAAAACAGTAATATGGACAGTCCAATAAAATGCATTTGTCACACAGCTAGCCAAAGCATTAAAGGTTCTTCTAGTCTCACCACATTTTATTTCACATTTGTTTTAACTCCCCCATTCCTTCTCGGGTTTTTTGTTTTGTTTTACTCTGTGGGAGGAAAAAAAAATTCCAACAAACCTCATGCCCTCCCTACTTCTCTAAACTCAAAAAGAAAAAAAAAATCCATGAATTATTTTGAAACAGAAGCTTGCAATTTCATTTGCTTTTACTTTAAGTAAACACCTTTCAGCCTTTCAGGGTATAACTGCTCACGCATGAATAAAGTATTATAGATTTAAATATCAAAGTTTACAGAAACCACATTTCAGATTAAGTTAAATTCAACAGAAATTACAATTCAAACACCAATCCCTGACTGATGACAGGCATCCTGAGATTACCCATCTAACATTTCCATCTTCTGATATAGTTAGGCTAGCATGGAGGCAGTGACCATTTGCATGGTCACACTCTTACACGACTGACCAAACCAGCCTAGAGGAAAAGACCAGAGAAACACACCACTGTTATGCAAGAGGGGGATACCAAGAATCCTACTCAGCACTGAGAGTCAGCTAATCATTTTATGGGCCTCCTCAATGACAGTATAAAAAGCTAAGAAGTAGGCTCAATGCATGTTAGTCTACTTTCAACATTAATAAAATACTTTCATTTAAAATTTGCTTGTATAAAATAAGTGAAGCTCATTAAAATTTATCAAGGGACCTATTAGCTCTACATCCATTTTTGACTGTGTTATGCAATTATGGTTTGGGGGAAGTTCTGAAACTCTCAGTTTAGTTTCACTATCCTTACAAGACTAGAAAAAAATTGCTCACTCCCATAACTCCTTCTATATGGGTTAGACAGACTTACCTTGCACTGCCAGCTGCCACCCAGCTCGTTGTGTGCTGACCCTGAGAGCCAGTCAGGGTGCCACAATGAAGCCATGTGCTTACAACAAACACTTGGCACTGTGTCTCCCCAGTTATGTCTTTGTGACACTCCTCCCTTCCCACTCAGCTTCCAGCACCAGGACACTGCTCCAGTGTGAACTGGGTACCCCTTATCAGTGGCATCATGATGTTCAGCATCTTCACTTGCAAGAAAGCTCCAATTACAAGGCCTGAAAGATTAAGTGACTTATTCATACCACCAGCAGCAATGCCTGCCACAGCTGACCTGAAGTTTGCACACCAAGTTTGGCAAGAGCTGCACACTGTGGAGTTGTCCAGATGAAGTCTATAGAACTGCTTAAAGCAGTTTTTAGTATTTCTAGTGCTAAAGTCCCTGTTAATAAATAATTTAGATAGATTATGTGGAAATTCTTAGTACAGCAGATTAAAGGCAATTACTCATCTGAAACTGAAGCTTTTGGAACTCATGGAAAGCTACTGGACATTTGATACAAAATAAATAACAGTTTTATCAACTGAATACTAGATAACTAGATAACAGCCCAGACAAGTCAGAAGTTAGTCACTCCTCACTGCACAAACAAGACATTATATAAATGCAAGTTGAATGCCTATAAAGAGTGATCAACACCAGATGTATCCTCAGACTACTGACCAGTGTCCATATGTGGGGAATCAAAGCGACAGAAAAAAAAAATCTACAGGATAAAAGCAGCTCACAGAAATGACACAATATCATCCCAAGCCTTCTTTAGTACAAAGATGACCATATGATGCTTTTTTACATTTCTTATTGAATTCTTCTTCAGTTAGAGGTGAAGCCACAATTAATACCATAAAGAACCACGAGTTTGTTTAAACCTCAGTAAACGCTAGACTGTACTAAAGCTACTCTGTGCAGAAGCTGACATCTTCAATTAGTAAAGGCAGATGGAAAAATGATCAAACTTCTAACTTTGATCATCATATGATCTAACTTGTATAAAGTATCAGTAAATCAAGCCCCAATTACTGTAATTGTTATTAACTGACAAAGAGATATGCCTGAAGATGGAACATGAGTTCTAGTAAGCTTTTGTAGTCAATTGTTGCTCTACCAATAAATTGCCCTGCGTCCAACTTCGATGAGTCACTAAGTTTCTCTAAGTCTCATTCTTGTCTTAGAAGAAAGGGTGAACAGATCTCCTGATGTGGTGTCAGAAGGACACAATGTACCAGGAGATTAGGATCCCCGAAGAGAATAGCAGGGGGCAGTGAGTGTTCTTCATACCTTTGCTAACTGTGGCCAAACAGACATCATTATGGTAAGCACGGATTAGGAAAGTCAACACACCCCCCTCGGGGACTCGCTGCTGGCACCACACCACAATGCAAGACAAAAGATTATGGGCATCTGCAGATTTCTGGGCCTTCCCACTGCCTTCACCTATTTACAGCAGAGGGCAGTTTGGGGGAGCACTGCCCCGAGGGCTGCTCGGGGAACAGATACAATAAGCCAGTTCTGAAGCAATGAGAACTACACTGAGATGGGCTGTAAAGAGCTCGCTGGTCCTTTTCCTTCTAGGCTCTAATTATTCCTTCATTAGCTGAAACCCTTTATCTTGTGGGCTAGTGACAATCCTATTAACTAGACAGCCTTCTTACAGCGACAGGCACTGCCTATTTATGTCTGACCGTTTTCTTGCAACGCCATAAAGAAAAGGCATTTTTCCCCACTAGAGCTTCACTGTGGCCTTTAAAGACAAAGAATGTTTGTGCAACCAGTTATGTCGAACATTAAAATTTTAAACTACACATGGAGAGTTGAATGGGTAAGTTAGTTTGCTAAAGAAGTGGGAACTGAGATAATTGACATCTCTTTTTTTTTTTCCTTCAGTATTACTTCTGCTGAGGGAAGTCATCATAAAAAAATAAGACACATTTCATCTTGAATACTTCAAAGAGTGAGTGAAAGCAGCAGGAATCTTCCTTCCTTCTTATCCCATTGGAAAAGGAGGGTTTATGAGCACTCTATTGCACTACCCTCTCTTTTTAGAAAAAAAAATACAAAAAGAAGCTGTGTTTTTGCATATTTACAACCTCAATTTGATACGAATTCGGTCTGGCACAGCCCTATTTTAGGAATTCCAGTAACTAGGCTGTAGAATATGATTACAAGAGAAAGCAGGCTGTGAAACCCCAGAACAAGCAAAAGCACATGGGATCCCAAAAATCACAATAGAGAAACTAACTAGGTTACATGGAGCATTCTGAAGTTTACAAAAAAGAACAGTAAGATCACCTAGCAATAAGTAATCACACAGATGTCCCTGGAATTTCAGTGTTTAGAGATTAAGTTCCCAAACTTGAAACTGCACATGCTTTTATTTAACTTCATATCAGTTCTTCAGAACAAGTCTACATGCAGTAGTTTGTATGATCTCCACAGAATGAGACATCTGAGGCTTATATAGTGCTTATAAAGATCTGCAGAGATCCAGATCTGCCTTTTCCAGAGGCACCTGGTTGTTAATTCTTTCTGTATTTCCAGGGCCTTCTGTATATTCAACAATGGAAATGTTTCTGCTCCTTACAAAAAAGCTCATTGATTCTCTAAGCACAAGGGAATAGGGCAGTACACTAATTGATAATGCTTTGCTTTTTTTTTAATTATATTAGCATTCTGGTTTTGTTCCTTGTTGCAAAGGATGAGTACATCTTTCTGAAGCAGGGAAACAGTCACACTTAAAGCAGTGACCTAATTCAGTATGCACTTGGCTTCATGCCAGACTGTGGGGACATTCCTTGTGTGAGCGTGTTTTAACTTTAGACATGTCCTTTTCCTTCAGCATGCCCTAGATGGTCACTGTTTAGCTGATCATGAAATTCCAGCTGAGAGTTATTTTATTGTTCATAATTTCACCCAGATGCCACAAGATATTCACTCTTTTAAGCCTCCTCCACACACATATTTCTCTTCTTGGCAAGTTATACAAAGAAAACAAGGTCCAATCTCATCCCCAGCATGTTCCCTTCTTATTCTGAAGAGCAGTGTCACTGAGAACAGAATAGCTTGGAATGTTAGAGGAACACTGGGCACACCTTTATCTTCTCACTTGCTGAAACCAAATACAAGCAAATTGGGCATCTGCTGTTGCAGACAATTTGCATAAACCCCCGAGTGAAAAACCTCAAACCATACCTTAAGTACACAGAAACACATCATCTCTGCTTAGACAGTCTGCTGAGGTATAGCCTCAGAAGAGACAAAGGAATGTGTCCAGGGTTTTATTAACACAGTTCTACTTGAGCCAGTACCAAAGTCAGACTTTTCAGCTAATAGGAAGAAAAGCATGGAGGAGGAAAAAAAAATCCACAAGAATTAGTTGCCAAAGTTCTCACTTTCCACAGAAAACTAGTCAAGAATCTTACCCACTTTACTGACTGAAAAGACCATCTTTTTATCACAATTCTGCCATCTGATATCCTTCCAGCTATGGCTCTGTCTCCCAAGCACACATACCAATGCACTGCTGGATGGGAGAGGAGTTCAAAGCCACTATCAGTTTATGGAAAGACAATCTGCATTCAATAAAACCAAAAGGACAGTGAAAATAATCACAAAGTATTTTAGACCTTACCATTTTCATATTGAATTCTAAAAAGTTTGTAAGTTTTGCTTGTACATGCTGCAACCACTGTCCACAGAAAGTCACATCAAGCAGCTCATTTTCAACTTCTTGAAAGTTCAGAGCATGGTACACTGTTCCAATTCATCCCAACACTCTGTTAGTTGGTAAGCACTGAACTTCAGCTTTGCTGCTCACCTTACCTGACTGACACCAAAGGAATTCTTCCAGCTACCTCTTTTGATTTTCATCAGTTTCCTTTCCTCTGCCAAAGCCAGAGTCCCATGGGGAAACATCAGGGGGACAACAACGGCTGTACACTGATCACTGAGCCTCTTACTTCACTGTTAATTAAGGACATGGGGGAAAAAATGAACAGTGGTGGACTGTACACATTATGAACAGGCTGTGATGAATTTTAAAGTGCTCGAGCGTATCTGCAATAGGTAACTTCAGACATTTATTTAGTTCCTAAGTGGGAAGGAAAAAAAAATTCATGTCTTTGACACATGGACCATTCGAGAACTCGCAGTACACCAGGAGTAAGTAGTTCAGGCACAGGAACCATAGGAAAAAGTTACTTCAGTGAAGGGTGCAACAATCATAGGATTTATTACTTAAAAAACAATATTCTCCATGCAAATGGTTTCTCTTACAAAAGGCAACATTGTTGTTTTGCCAGCAGAAATGCTGTGCTTTGAAATAAAATTAAGACCAAACCTTCCTAAGTTTCCACTGCCACATTAGAGACTGCAGTATACAGGGAAGATATATCAGGTTTCTTATCTCCCTCATTTCATGTGATAGATCAACTCTCAACACCAGGGAGAGATAAAAACAATAAAACCCCCTGCCTTTTCCAAGGATCAGATCCTGCTTATTAATTACATCTTTTCAGAACATGCAACTGAAGCAACATACTTTGTACTAACCTTTAAAACACAGAAACATAGAAGAGAGTAGGGTTTCATTTTAATAGTGGTGCTCAATCATCTTAAAAATCAAGAAGAATCAAGCAGGTCACACACTTTACAGCTTTCCCAAACCCTCTCTTGCAATTTCTGCCTCAGTCTCAAGTTCCCTGGAATGTGTTTTTACTACAGCAACACAGCCCATGGGGGCTGCAGGAAGGACCTATCCTGCTCATGCACCACACACTCCTTCCCTGTCCCATGGACATGGCCAAAAAATAAATCACCATGCCAAGCTGACAGAATAGGAAATACTGTGGGGTTTATTGCCTCTGTTCTCAGAGAAAGCAAGGAGAAGGTGATATCTAACAACTTAGCTATGGTGGTACTTTTGCCCTGACAATATCTGGAAAAAGCAGTCATGCTGTCATCCTCCACTGAAGGAAATATTAACTGTACTGCAGTGGTTTACATGCAATTCTTTCATAATCTACTGTGAAATAACAAGGAAAACGAGCAACCTTTTGCTGAAGCAGTTTTATCTCCTCTAAGTGAGAGGAGCAATCAAGTTATTGCTTCTCCTGGCATTTGTTCTTCCTAAACAAAACTAAATCCATTACATAGTTAAGTGGACAAATGAAAGAACAGCATTATTCACATTATTTACTTTATACCTAATCCAAAGTAAGCAATGACCTTATGAATAGAAGCCCCTCTCTGGCTTCAGTGAATCCAAAGCAAGTCCATTTGGAAAATGCTGAATGAAAACTGAAACTTGAAACCCAACCAGCTACACCTTAACCACACTGGTCAGCATTATTCCATTTCAGATAAAGTCAGGAAACAAGTCAACTCACAGTCACTTTATTGTTTTTTATGAAGAGAGACATCTGCTTGGCAATAAACACTAGGTAAAATGTCCCAAGTAGGACCAACCGAATGAGTTTTGTTTGCTTGCTTTAAAACTATTATCAAACAGCTATCATGAAAGGCTCTTCTACCTTCAGCTTTCACAAGACAGTAGCTTTTCTATATGACACAACTTTTCCTATAGCTTATATTATTCAGCTTGTGGGTTTCTGCACTGCTGTTGGTGCTATTCCTCTTTTTAAATTTGGCAAGAAAACCACAAACTCCAAGTTTAGAGAAGCGTGTCTTCTTCCCCTTATTGACAGGGAATTAAAGGAACAGCAGTATTATATGACTACACTTCTTGTGCCTACCTTGCTGGTTGCTAGAGTTCAACCTAGAAATGGGAACAGAGGTACCAGCAGCTACCTTAGCACAGTTACCAGGGAAGATCTTTCTCCTGGTGTTCCTAACATCTTGTCAGTAATGTTGTTTTTCACACGAGCATTAGGCAAGAACCCGGCCTACTTTTACAACATGCTTTGCTAAACCCTTATTAAGGACACAGTCCCCATGAGGGGCTCAATCAATTCTGACACAGCAGCATTTGGGTTCCTGGGCCAGGGCACAGCACCTGAGCAACCACAGCCAGCTGATGGCAGTCTGTCCACTGAAAGTGGCCTGGGTAACACTGTATGCTCGATCAAGGGAAAAGGGCTGTGGAGGTCAGCCTAAGCAAAACTAAACCACACTTCTCACAGCAACTGCAGCTTATCTTCAAGGATGCACAGTAGTCTCCACTAGAGCACATGCTGGGACATGTTTATACTTCTTTCTGCAGGACAGAGCAACAGCTGCAGCAAAAGGCAGAAATTAAACTAAAGATGCCCAGCAGTCTTCAACAAGGTAATGCTGTAGGAGGGCTTTTTTGCACAGGAAAACAGCCTGCTTTAGAAGGACAGAAAAGTCAGTTACACTTAGCATCACCTTGAATCCAAGTCAATGAGGAAAGGTGAAATATTTTTTAGGCACCCAAAGTGTCTGAACAACTTGAAAGGCCCCAGCTAAATATTTCCCCCACACAAGATGAACATGCTCCCTCAATAACTGGCGATCCTAGCTCATGTGCACAGCACACCCACATTTCCACCAGTGCCATGTTCTATTTATTAAAACCAATCACTGGCAATGACTGCAATCATCCACTGTGGAATGGCAGCTGGCAAAACCAAAAAGGTAAGAATAATGTGGCTTTCTTGCAACTGCTTCCCCTCAGTTCCACATCTAACTACATTCTCAGAATCAAGCTGTCCTCTGTTTCCTCAGATGTCATCTACTTCTCTATATGTGGAGATCAAGATAACACAGCTACCGTACCCTAAGCATGGTGAAAATATAAATGCCAACCTATGTAAACTCTTGAGCTGTTTTTAAAGGATAATTGTCACTCAAGTTCATGCATGGACACAGTGGAAGACTTCCCATTGTGGGAGGTAAGAATAAAGGTCATGCATGCAGTTTCCTTATACTATAAAGCAAACCTGAAAATGTTGTAGAGCAAAACAGATCCCCTTTGAGGCCCTCACAGGTGGTTCTCACATGGAGATTTCTTTTTCTTAAGTTATGAAAAAAAGAGATGGAAAAGGACAGTCCATAATCAGAGACATTCTTTCTAACAGTTGCACAGCAAATCGGTCAGCATTTAAAAAAAAAATAGAGACTGAATAATGTGGAAGAGTTTTTTTTTTTTTTTTCCATTTTTTGGAACTTTTTCTATAGTAAGACTGACATTGTTTTCAAGGATGTAATATTCCAGACTATGATGCAGCTGTAGCAGTTGAAATGAGAACAGAGAAGTTAAATTCTCAAGAGCGTCCAGCTTTCTTAAAAAGACTGTCAAACCTCTACTAATATCCATTTTGAAAACAGAAATGTATATAGGAGATTGATTTAAATTTAATAAAAAAGTTTTATTGGATAACTATGCACCACAGCAATATTCTCACTGAAGTTATGATTTATAGCCAAATTTTTTGAGGGTTACCTGGGCCAGGGAATATTTCTAGAGAAGTCTCCTCCGTGCAAGTTTGAAGACTCCTGAAGCGACCACTGGAAGACAATTCTGTGCATTTTGTCCAAGTGGTAGTTTAGCCTAAGAGTTTTAAAATAACTAAAACCAGTTTAAAATACTACTTGATACAGAAATCCTGAGAAAATGCTGCCTTGAAAATCAATCACCCTTAAGTTTTTCTTAAATAAAACTAATTCAGCAGGCTTAAGTTCACACACGATTTTCAAAACTGCTCACTTTGCTATTCTTCAGTCCACAATCAAAGATGGAAGGAGAAACACAAACTCCAAATATTTTTAGAAAGGCTAAAAATCAGTGTAGTAGTTGAGGTTCTGCTTTCAGCACAACAAATCAGCCATGAATATGTCACCAGCCATGAAAGCTGGATGCCAAACAGTTGAGAAACATCTGGTGCATTCCAGAAGCACATCTTATGTCATCTGTAATTTTTCAGTTTGACATTATAACTAAGCATTAACTTACTCTTAAAGGACTAGCAATACCAAGCTTCACCAGAAGCAGAAAAGCCAGCAGCCTGCCAGAACCATCTATCTTGATATTTTTCTTGCACTGAAAAAGCTGCCAGAATGAACAACTAGAAACATCAAACACTGAACATTTTGCATTACATTGCTTCACCTCTTGCTTTGTTTTTCAAGTCTCTGAAGTCAGTCTTTGGACCACCTGAAGTGCCTTTCCTCCCGTTTTCTTCAGGAAGAGATCATGGTTTGAAGGGGTGAGAAGCCAACAGTTTTTGCAAACCTCTGCTAAGTTTTTGCAGGTACTTTGCACTGTTCTTTTGTTGTGTTCATATTTCACTACTTTTTTTCCTAATTTTTTTCTTGTTTTGCTTCACAGCAGGGACATACAGTTGTTACCACAGACACTCGTTACAAGTGCCACATTTAACACACAGTTCTGCTTGCAATAACTTCTACTACACTGTTTGAACATTGGTTTAAAGTTGGCTTTTTTCCTTCCCTTTGTGTCCCTTCATACAGTTGATTTAAATCCCTATCACTTCTACCTGTCCACCTAATAGAAGCTCAGATTCTGAAGAGTTCTGGAAGAACTCTCTAGAGTTAAAGGCAAAAGAATTCAAAAACTACTGGATTATGTCCAAAACTGGATTTTAAAGAATCCAACATAAAGAAACATGCATAGCAGCACTTCACAGCAGAATCTAATACAGTATTTTGGATGTTAACACCCAGTCCTTTGCCAAACACTGGGGGCACTGGGGTAGTTTGCCCTGCAGAGACATCTTACTGGAGCAATGCTCTGATGTGCTGGGAAGAGACCTGCCAGCCTCTGTCCAGCCAGCACCAACTGCAAACAATACTCATCCTCCTACTTCACAAATTTAGGTCTCTTCTTCAGAACACTTCTAGGTGTATTAGGAACTCACAGAGCACATGCAAGACTGACTAAACCACTATCACTCAGCAGTCTTAATTTTCACTCTACCAGAGCATAAGACAGACATGCAAGTCATCTGCTGCCCCTGGGGCTATGAGTAGCATCAACAGTGCTGACAAGTGCCATCCTTTCTGACACCACTGCTTGAGGAAACCTTTAAGAGGCAGCAAAAGTGCTACCACAAGTCATCTGAAAGCCGTCACCCAAAACACTCTTACAGGACACATTTTATTTCACAGAAATTTATGATTTAGCCTCTGAACTGTGGGTTAACTTTGAACGGTGCTCAAGACTAGCACTTTGTGTTTTCACAGTGTGCTTCAAAACACAAGCTCATTTAGATCATTTCCTCTCTTTAATTCAGCAGTGAATTAATCAACAAGCTTCAATTGCTTCCTGTGCATCACTGCTCAACACCTGCCCCTGCAGCAGCAACACAAACCCCACCCAGAACTCTCTTAGTATTATTTTGAGAAAACACCACACATGAATGCTGGGGTGGCAGAAAATCCTCCTGGTTACCCAACTAGCTGCAATTGGCTATCACACACAACACACTACAAACACATCTATACAGAGAATTAGCTCAGAACCTCTGTACAGCAGCACCTCAGCCATCAGCTTTAAATTTTCATGTCTTCCTGCAATTACACACCTGAAAGCCAGAAACTGTCCTTCCACGTCTCTGGCAACTGGCATCGGAAAAACTATTAAGGGCCCTTTTCTTTACAGGATTAACTGGGACTAGTCAATACAGAACTGCTGTTGGTTCATACACAACTTTCTGGAGAACTCAGGTGCCCTGTAATTTTGGTCTTCTATGAAAGCACTCATCTATTGTCTTGACAAAAAGCACAATTAACAGTGCAGACATACTAACCTCATTTTGTGGCTGATGTTCATTTGTCAGAGTTAAATACAAGAAGCAGGTGTCTACATAAAAGAACCTCATCTGTTCAGCAATTTTACTTGGAAATACAATAACTGCAAGTATTGTATTTCTAAGCTACCTTTAACTCCTATCTGTTCTGCATTGTTTTATTTTAACTCTGAAGATGTGAGAACCAGCCTGGAGCTACGTTCAGCAAAAGGAGGCTGCTGCTGGTGACAGCCATTAGAAGTATGTGGGTAGGACCCATCTCCAGATTTGTTAGTCATGAGAGAATTTTACTTCTGCTCTATGACTGGCATATTGGTTTCCTTGAACAGAAATTCCCTCCAGTATGCCAGGGAAGAGTAAAATTAACTCCCCTAGTTTTGGGGAGAACAAGTGCCAAAAGCACCAGCCCAGCCATCCCTATGCTGCTGACACAGCTACAGCACTTCAATTCTGCACTTTTTCTTTAGTTGCCAAGTGTGTACTCAGACTCCCACAGGTAAACATTCTTACCCCCCAACTACTGAAGTAATGTACTAATGGACATGTTAGGTCAGTGCTGGCTGTAGGAAAGGAGCAGATGGGAAGCCTCACTTTTGACAGCAGGATGCCTACGATGTCTGCCCTAAGTGACATCCCCACCAGAAAGCCCAGCAGCAGACAAGAAGGATCCTCTGCCAGGAGCTGCTTCACCAGTGAAACACAACCGTGCAGTACAGGGGAGGAGGAAAGGTAAGAACAAAAGCCAGACAGATCTGCCCTTTACCACCCACTCACTCCACCAGTGAAAGACTGACAGGGGGAAAAGGCTGAAGTCAAACACAGGCAGCCCTGCCCCTGCTCTCACCCACCAACGAGCTGCCAATGACCCTCTCCTCAAATGCACTTCCCAGGGACACGGGCTCACCCTCTGCTGCAGGATGGGCAGGGAGATGGGCTCCAGACCAAGACCTTCCCAGGACCACAGCAAGGGCTAGAGGAAGCAAACAGACCCAAGAGCAGCGTGCTGGAAAGCACCTGTACACTGCAGGCAGCCAAAAATCAGTAAACAGGCCAATCACTACAGGCACTTTTTATTACAGCTGGAGATGGCTGTCAGGAAGTACATTTCAAAACTACATACAAGATTTCCTCACAAGATAGTTTCCTCACATCCTCTCACTTGGATTCTCTGAACTTCACTCTGAAACCAACTGTGTTGATGCTCTTTCCAGCACTCACAGCCCAAAATAACTTGTCAGTTTTATCAATTTGCTTTTAGAGGATTCGGTGTGTGAATGGAAAGAGCCTTTAAAAACAAGTAAGGTAAAGCAGAGATTGTTCCAAGATATTATTCCACCACACCCCATTCAGAAATAACTGTGGAGCAAGTGGCTCCTGCCAGCCTTACCATAACTCAGAGCTGCAGCACAGACAGCCCCATGTCAGCTTCTCACAAGTATTTTAGTTTCCACATGCAGCACCTTCAAGGATTAGGGAAAAAATGCCATTTTCCTTTTCCCTTGAATCTCTGATCTTTGGTGACTCCACACAGCTTGCAATGATTACCTTGTTACTCATTTTAGAAAAAAGTTTCTCAGCTAGCAGCGACCATCAGAATCCCCAATTTAGACTACACACTCCATGAATATTAGATACCCAGAAATAAGCTGAGTAATTTGCACCTGTCTACATTTTTAGGCATACACAGAATACCTGCAGCCTTACAATAAAAGTTTTTAAAAAGGCTTGGATAAAAGGAGACACTAGCTGCACCTAAAAAGGACCTCAGGCAAGCACCCTGTTTTGTACCAAAAGGCACTCATGACTGGAGGGCTGCAACTTGCAGAATTTTTCCTGCCCTCAAAAAAATTTTTTAAAAGAGCTTCATAAAAAAAGAAACTAAAGATATTAAAGTAATTGCACACTTTCAGATTTTTTTTTAATGAACTACAATATTAATGGATGTGCTGGGCTTTTCTAATCATCATTCATAATGGTAACAGTTTCATTAAACTGTTATGGCAGACATTAAGCAGTGCCCTTCCACAAATTCTCCTCACAAGCTGTGGTTCTAACTCAGAAATAAAACTATAGTCCCACTCCCTTCAAAAAGCAATATATTGCTTTTTTAAACATCTTGTGAGTTCTGGTCTCATTTGCCCATTTCCAGCACTAAGCTTAAAAGAACATAATTAGATGCATAGATAAAGCACAGTTATTTGTGGTTTGGTCTTTCTTCTAAAAACAATATGCTCCTGAAAACATTTTCTTCCCACTGTGCCCTTTGAGAATGATGGTTTTTTTTCTTTTAAAGAAAGTCTTGCGCTCTTGAGACCCCTGCCTACTTTCTATGTTATTTTTCCAGAAGCAAAATTATTGTGGCCTTTTCCCATACTTTTATTCTGGAGGGTTGATCCTTTAGAGGGCAGATGAGCTAACAAAAGCCAAGGACATGATCAGTTCCAGCACTTATCCAAAGCCTGACTTTGATCCCACCTCCGTGATCCTGTTTCCGCATTATTTAAGGAGAAAATACTGCAAGTCATGAAGCTTGCTTCATAATGACAGGCTGCTTCAGAGACAAGAAAAATATTGTGCAATTTGTTTTCTGCAGTGAAAAAAAATTACCTCATATTTGTCATACACTCCCTCTGGGGAGTTTAGTTTTTATCTCTTTTAAAAGTTCAGGTGGTTCTGGTGGATTCTTTTTACAGAGAGGTCCACAGAACATTCCTGGCAGGTGTGAAGTAGCAGACCGTGATGCAGGGGTTGAAATTCTTGTGCCAGATATGCTTGTGGGTTTTCTTGGCAACAGACCACAGCTACTTATCATTTAACTATGCCCTCAGATGATGTTTCTCACTGACTTGAGAAGACCCATATCCCGGGGTTGGAACATAAAAGCACAGAATTTAAATTCAAGAGTAATTTGGTGCAACTTCTACCACAATGAAGCAGCTGTACTAACAGGTTCGGGGGTTTCTTTCTTTCCTTTATTCCTCCCTTAAGCCTGAGAAAGGCTAAAACAAAGTCATGGGAGCAAGAAGAAAAAGAACTATTCGAGACCAACTAATCTTAATCACACCGAAGTTTTCACGTGTTTTCTCCAGCAACAGACAAGCTAAAGAATGTTTGTTTGGCCCATACAGTCAGGTCCTTCAACAACACTGTTTTCCTTCCACGTTCAGCTGCTGATGGTTTGGACAATGGTGCTGTAGCAACACCCAGTGTGGATCCCCTGATATTTCTGATAAGGACTTACTGGCAGAGCCTCCCACAAAAGCCTCAGGGTGTAATTGAGGCTCGTAGCTAACACCCCTCAGCGAAACGCATCTACCTCCACTGACAGCTACTGGGAATATTTCCAAACTGCTGTCTTTGGTGCTCCTTGGGGACCCACTATCTAGCTAATAAATAAAAGGAAGCCAGAAGTTTCCTTCAAAGACACTAAAGCAGGATAGGAACTTATAGCTAGTGCATGCCAGCAACGAAGAATCTGTCTTACGAGGCCTAGCATTACAGTCTCCGGGGAAAAGAAAAAGGGGGAAAAAAGGTATTTCTACTGTATGACCTTAACTCGAGAGGTATTTGACTCAGTGTTGAAACAACCTCTCTTTCCTGCAGTTCTTCTGAGTTACCCTGAGAGGAGAACAAAGCTAGTCCTTATCCATCATCTACAAGTTTCGCAGAAGAGATCGGTGTCTCAATTTCCACCTGACAGAGGGACTTGGAGAAAGAAACCACAAACAAACAACAAAACCACAGAATAAAGTAAACACTAATTACACTTAACTGAAAACATGTACTATCAAGTTTAAATTTCTACATGCTTAGGTTTAAAAACGGTCTTCCAAATTGCAACACACACATACACCCCCACCCCTCAGGTTCTGCTTTAGTATTTCTGAATTAATTGGCTGGTGACAATTACACAATTTATTTTCACGTTCAACACCAAAACGCTCCAACTCTCCCAGTTTACCGGAGCACAGAATTTACCGAGCAAGAATGCGTCTGACAGAAACGAAGAGATATAAAACCATAGTTTAAACAATGCTCAACGCCCCACATTCAGCACCCTCATCATCATTTCACCTATTCTGTGGGGTTGGTGGAGGGAATGGGGGTTTCTCGCGGCCCCAGCAAGCCTAAAGGCTCCCTCACAGCCCGGCCGGGCGCTGCCACCGTGCCCGCTCCAGCGCTGCGCTGCCGCGGCTGTGGCTGTGGCTGTGGCGGGGGGGCCGCCTGCTGCACCCCGCTGCCTGCGGCTGCACAAACGCGCTCCCAGCACGCCTACGGCCAGGAACACAATGGAAACGCAGCCGTGAGGGACAGATCCGTTTTATTGTTGAGAGAGCGCTACGGTACAACCGAGTGGCCCGGCGCGCCAGGCCGCCGCGGCAGGGCGGTCGGGGCAGCCCCCAGCGGCCCCAGCTGCGCGGACCCGCGGCCGCCCGG